>OX381712.1:45233967-45833967 GCA_947462335.1 Harmothoe impar | reverse complement strand
TTGTCTTTGGTTGTCCTAGGGATTGTTGATCTTGGATCTTGATGGGGGGTTGGAGAGGCTCACAACGCACTGGCCCAGCGGCGCTGTGGGTCTCTAGTTTCCCGAGTTTGAAGATCCTAGTAGCTGCTTGATCTGTTGAAGCACGTCAGGCTGGATAGCTTGAGGTGGCTGTTGGGGCTGCTGTTGGGGGTTGTAGCCTTGTGTGTTGGATCTGTAGCCATTGTAGCTGTCTCGACCTCTGCTGTTGTCACGACTGCGGTTGTAGTCATGCTGTCTGTCACGACTATTGCTGTAGTCACGACGGTTTTGATCCCGACCTCTGTTGTAGTCACGATCTCTGCTCTGGTCACGACGGTGGTAATCACGGTCTCTGCTGTTATCACGGCGATTGTAGTCGCGATTTATGCTACTATCACGGTGTCTGCTGTTGTCACGACTTCTGCTGTTATCTCTACGGCTGGTGTCCTGACTGTTGCTTTGGTGATCTCGGCTGTTATTTTGGCTGTATCCACCTCTGCCTCGTTGTCCTCCTCTGTTGCTATTTCTGAAGTTTGGGTCAAAGTTTTTGCCTCGGTAGCCTCCTCTGTTATTTCCAGAGTTCCTTTGTTGGCTGTTGTTGGGTTTACCTTGATCCTTCAGTGCCCTTTGTTCTTGCCTCCTCACATGTTCATTTGACATGAGGTTTAGGCTTTGGTCTTCATCCTCTGATGAGTGATCCATTTGAACTGTCTTTGGGTCTGATTTGGCTTTCTTTGAGGGGTTTCCATTTTTCTGTGATTTTGTTTGCTTTACAAGCATAGAGTTTACATGTGTCACAGACTTCAGTTGTGCCTGCATGGATTTTATTGTTTCCTGTAGCTCTGAGTCTAATTCTGCTTTTATCTCATCTTTAATGTTACCAGTGGAGACTGTTTGTTGGTTCTCATACTCCTCTGCAACTTCAAGTATTTTATCCCATGTAGTTGCTTCCCTGTGGATGACTACTGCACTGATGTCGTCCCTTAGACCATGTAGCAGGGCTTCCCTTGTTCTCTCCTCGGACTTGTTGTGAGCTGTGGCCATCTTTTGTAAGGCCATGGCATAGTCTGATACAGATTCTTTTGGATTTTGCTTCCTCAATGCCTTAGCATCAAATCTGTCGTCCTCTTTCTTGAAGTATTTCAGGAAAGCTGCCTTCATTTCTTCATAGTCTGCTGTTGGATGGGCTGTCCTATAGGCTTTGTACCAAATTTTTGCCTTACCATCTAGGTAGTTTGAGAAATACTTGATTCTGTTACTGGGATGGTACCCATATCTGGAATCAAAGTATTGTTCATAGTCTGTGCAGTGCCTCCTGGCGGATTGTGTGAGAGAGGACTGTGAAAATTTTTCTGGCTGTAGAATATCACAGTACTTTTCCTCTTTGTCTCGTTTTAGCTGGTCCCTTAACCCACTGAAAGATGCCTCCCTTGCAACTCTTTCCTCTTTCAAGGCATCTAGGAGTGCTGAGGAGGTGTCAGTGTTAGTCAGGTTCACTCCTTGGGTATTGGGTGCACCTGACTTGAGTGAGGCTAGGGCCTCAGCTAGCTGGTTTTTCATTGTCACTTGTAGATGAGCTTGCATATCAAGTAGTGCTTGAGCGGCTTCAGCTTTTTGGGTCTCCATAGAGTTCTTCAGTGCCTGGTTGGCTTGTCTGAGTAATATTAATTCCTTCTCTTGTTCCTCTTTGGCCTTCCTTAAGGCTCGGCTGGTGCTTTCCTCATGTGTGGTGTGTAGGGCTGTTAGTTCAGGCCTAAGTGTCTTATCCACGTGAGTTTCTACGTTCTGGGCTATGAGTAGAAGTGCCTCAGCCTCCTCTTTGGCTGCCTGGCCTGGGGGTACTGTCTCATCGTCACTCATACCTGATCCTGGGGTATGCTGACCGTTTGAGAACAAGTCACTCTGTGTGTCCTGGATACTGTCCAGGGCAGCTAGGGTGTCCAGGTGAAGCTTGCCTTGGAAGTCACTCTCTTGAGTGGTGTGGTGTGGTGAAGCTGAGGGTGTTGGAGTGGAGCTCCTGGATGACTCCTTGGAGCTGGGTCTCCTCCTCCTGCTGGGTAGAGATCCAGGGGTAGCTGGTCCTTTGCTGCGGAGGTGAGTCTTGGTAGTCTGTGCTGCCAGCTTGTGGGATCTTGTTAGGACTTCTCCACCACTTTGTCATAGAAGGAATCCCCTTAGTTGGGAGATCCCTTTAATATGATATGAGGTAAGTTGACTAAGTCTTGAGGTCTTGTAGTATAGTTGGTATTTATTACAAGTTGACAGCAACAGTACAGTAGTACAATGTAGGTTCCACTCAGTTACACCTATCCACACAATAGTATAGGTCTTGGTAAATATACCTAATAACCCTGAGGTTAGTACTGGACTAGAGCCAAGGGGGTCCTACACCATGTCTGATAGTTGGGCCTAGTAGGGCATAGCCTATAGCCTTGTTCTCAGTCAGTGGAGAGGTCCTTGCTCTGTGGTGTCCAAGTGTAGAGTGAGGATGGAGATGCCCAGTGCTGGGACCTGACCCTATTTAAGGGGGCCAGGCCACCAGCATGGCATCTTAAGTGTTAGTGTCAGTTGACAGTGGTTGGAGGGTTGTAACAGTCAGAGAGACAGTCACACAATACCCCTCCATAGTTTGTCTACCCCTGTTAGTGTACATCAAAGGGGTGACCCTTATGCTGGTCTGTGGGAAACAATGTGCGGGATGAGCGTCGCCTGGCGGCGGCGGGAGTGCCGACTGGAGCGCCGCCTATGCGGGCCGGCGCGCGCCTGCGTGTGCCGGCGGCGGGAGTAGCGTCTCCCGCCGTCGGCTTGAACACGCGGGCGCCCGCAGCGCCGGGCTCGCCGGGCTCGCCGGTCATACCTGACAATAGACAGTCAGGGTAACAAGTATAACATTAATAACTGTTGCCGTTCTTAGTGTAGATATATGCATCAATCGAAAATATAATCCCTCTGGTTTACATAAAACACGGGCATGTTAGTATGTAGCTCCTACCACAACACATCTGGTTGTTGTGTTGTGTTGGCACGGACATGGCCGTGGGACAAATTGAGAGTTCATGGCACCATGTGCGTCAAGATAATAATTAGATAGCTTGTGACGTGAATGGTAAAAAGATCATTGCCGACACTTATAACAAGTAACATAATAATTGTGGTGTCTAACACCACCACCTGAAAACACTTCACTTAATTTGACATAATTTGATTTTAGTTGGTTGTCCCTGATCCTGGCCGAGACAGTATTTATGTACACTTGTGATGTATTGGATGCACAGTGTACAATAATTATTTGTCCTTGTTGACATCTAACCACTGTCGTTAGAATTAAATCAGCAGATGCAAACATTGGCTTAAACCCAGGATTCTCTTCTGTTTATCCTTTAATAATGGGAGAGGACCGCAGACTTTGAGTGTTCTTTTCTTTCTAAATGGTCGGACATTCAATTATAGAAATACCACGTGCATGGGAGGGGGCGCCCACGGTGATGGTTCTATAAAGGAGATCCTTACGTCGCGTTACAAGGTCTGGTCAGTGGACTAGACTGAGCAGATGTATGTGTGCATCAGTCGTTAGCCCTGCTTAACCCTCTTCACGGGCCGCATAGTGCTTTATTGTGCTGTGTCCTTGGAATAGACTCGCCAAGACTGCATTCATGCAACATTCCGACCTTTCGGGAGTGTATCAACCCCGTAGGGTCGGCATTATGCGTGGATACAGAGGACTGAGATACTCGCCAGGGCTGCATTCATGCATCATGCCGGCAATAGGCATACTTCATTAAGGCACTGTGTGGCCCTTAAAGAGTTAGAGTGTGGCTGGACGGGTTCAGATTGTACACAATACCTCGTCAGCCCTTTCACAACCCCAACTCACCCACCCCCACCCCAGCACTCAACCCTAAACCGACACAACCCATCCCAACGCACCCGTTTAAACCTTTCTGATAGAATCTATTTATAAGATTCACCATTCAGACGTTTCTGTTGCCAATGACAGAGAAAGGAGAAAACCAATGGCATATCTCGCATTGATTGTCCTGGTGTGAAAAGGGCATTATATATACAGAAATGTCACATTCATAATTACGATAATACTTTTACCAACCTAAAACCAAAGTCTATTAAACCGTTATCTTCAAGATACAATTCAACGACACAGATATGGATACTACCGGTAGTATAGAGCTATGACCGTGTTCGATACGGCCTATAATGTATGATCCATTTAATATGACACTTAGACCACTTTAGTGCAGGTAGATGCGGGACACCTAATGTGTAACTTGGCAAAAATACACATCCCTTAACAATAGAATAATACGATATGATTGATCGAAACTGTCAAATATGATAGGGGAATACAAGTTCGTTTGTTATCATACAGAATCATACATGGGAGGTAGGTAAAAAGCTAAAAGCGAATTTTCTTGAAATTATTTCTTCTGCTCTTTAAAAAGGGAAAAACATCCCTCATTGCCACATGTTGTTCCTGCAGTTGTGTGTGATCTCAGGTGAAATAATGACAGCCAATGCATGACTGGAAACCAATCAAGTATGACAGCAACAAAGTGGGTCATCTTGATGGTGGACAGGTGCGACTTGTTAATACAAGTATACTGCCAAACAACTCACATCTCCAATATTATATGCACATGTTATCGAAGGACAACCATTTTATGAACACCGCTCACATTGGTTTACTGAAGGACATCACACATGCTGTATAAAGTCAACTGAGCAAACTTCATGTATATGATGAAGTTGAAAGGTCAAACTACAAGCTAGTCCCCCCCCTCCGAATGCAGGGCCCATATCACTTGTACCACTGTGAGAATAGATGTATGTATGATACCGCGTTACATGTGGGCACCGTCAGCCTATGCAGGTACTCCACACCACTCTGGCTCGGGGTACTATACTGACAATGGAGAATGACAACAAGTTTTTAATGTATATTCACTTCATATAATTATATACAGTTCAAAATGTTTCTTAATAAGAAATGTAAAGTGCTGTCTCATGAGACTTTTACCCCCTCCCCCCTCCCCCCCCAATTATATCCAAGAATCTGTCACAAACAACATTTAAAAAACCTGTCAAGGCACTTTTTCTAGTAGGCCAGGATGCATTATTCATATAACTTTTGCTACTATTCCCACTAAGTTTCTAAATCGATTAAGGCCATGCTACCTGTTGTTGGATCTTCCCAAGTGTTATAGATGTTTTTCTTTTTAATGGTTAGCCAGGGGGCTTTGGAGCAACAACCCATGCAGAAAATAACAGTGGACGCATTAATATCATATGACATATTACTTTTTTTCATTCCATAAAACCATTATCCAGATACCATTTAAACTATTAAAATGCGAAGAGGCGCACACAACCATTTAGATTTTTCTCGGGATTTTGATCTAACAGTAATTCATCCAAGATCTGCAGTAAACAAACTTGGCATGCATGGTATAAGAGTTAACTGATTAGAGAGTAAGAGGCGTGCCCTACGCCTCAAACACTCCTAGCAGGGTCCTATCCTCCCTACCTGAGGATTTATTACAGGTAACAGGTTGACACCTGTATTGTTGTAAGGTGAGTGATGAAGCTATGGCTAACGGGGCATGTCCACAGTTAAGATGACCAGGAAAGATCTAACAGATTCACACACATTAATCGTATATGCTCCATGAGTTGTTTTGACTCCCACAGTATCTTTGGGACGTATCTAATAGTGTGGTGATATAGTGTGGTGATAAATTGGTGTACACATGTATCTTGAGAACATAGAAATAAACACGACATTTACGGAGCAGGTATATATGCCCCCTTCAGTAACTTCCTGACAACTATTGGACAACATTTTTCGTCTTAAGAACACCAAACTTCAAATACCACTTTCTCAATTGATAAGGCCCTTTCCTTCTTTTTTTTTTGGAAATACCCACTACATGGCTTAACGTGTAGTGGCAGAGAGAGGGGATGCCCGTGACAATGTCCCCCTGGCAGAATGTCCATTGCTGCTGGATAGCAGGGAAGTAGTCTGGGTTAAAAGATTGTCGCTCGTTCTACTAGAAGTACATAATCGCTTGACTATGTAATTTCATTGATGATTTCCAATGCAACTTTTTGATATTTGATGTAGCCTACGTATCAAGAGAGGTGTATCAAATCTGAATGTATTTGTGATGGGAAACACCTGGGGAAGATTAACTCTTGTGACAAGTTGAAAAGCGAACAATCAAACACAAATTTGGCTTCCATCCAACGATGGCGAAGTCGATAGTATTCAACCCCTTTTGTCCATGTCTGTGTGATTGGGGAACGATCACACTGAATACATGGCATAAGGAACATTCCTGTAGGGGTGATTTCTGTATTCTTTGGCTTGGTAAGCTGGGCCTGTGCCAAGAATGGAAAACGATTGTGTGTGCGACCTGATCGTATAAACAGAACCTGGTCGTAGCAGGATTACCGGGACTGATTTGGACCTCCATGTAGTTGGTGACTTTATACAATGAGGGAGAGGTCGTCACCTTCTAATTAGATTACGCCAACACGTGTTCTAGGTTAACCCTTCAACTGCAGCATGTTGCTTCAAGACGTTAAGTCAATCTGATGCATTATGCCGACCACACAAGAGCGTACCACCATGTAAGGTCATCACGATATATGAATGCAGCCAGGCGAGTAACTCGCCAGGACTACATTCATGCATCGTCTGCCTGACTTACGATTAACAACTACAATGAACATCATTGATTACTTCTCTCAATGTCACAGGAAAAGGGTACGCAATATTAAGAAATTCCATAAATACAGACTTTTAAAATAGAACTTTTATGTGGCTATCACCCATCCCATCTAAAAAATAATCAAATAGACCAGAATACAAATTAGTTGCAGTACGTAATGTGCAAACTTTACCAATTTCGATTATTTTTTCTCGGGGCCAAATTGGATGAAGGCAGATTGACTGCAACGCCCAGGACTACAGGAGTATGACCCAATGACGGTGCCTCAACCAACAGGTGTTGTGTGTTCGGGCCGGGGTGTGAAGGGGTGGGACGGCTGGAAGAGGGGCTTATGTTTGATCGAGGGGCAAGTGGTGGGATGGATACAAGGAAGGGCCACCCAGTAAGGCATGTTCTACCATAGCAGGCATTCAATATAGCGAAGAAGGAGAAGGCTTAATCGGTACTCCCCCATGATAACGTTATTAAGCTAAATCAGGTGGTAAATGCGCAATGAGTACTACTTCTCCATAGTGCATCTATATCCTACACTACTTGCTGTGCTCTGTGGACATGTCCTACTAGTTCTCCATGTGGGGTCTCTCAACCAAGTTTGTGACTTGATTTTAGAGATAACATTTCTTGTGGTGAACTTGGACACCACCAGTAATTCAAGAAGTACACGTATGTTCAATTTAAGTTTTTTTCAAGGCCTGTTTGCCAACTTATGACACATAATAGTGTGTAATGGCACCTACGTCTGCTCCAGCTCGAGTCCTATACTTAAATCCTCCCATGTTATATGCGGAACTCTTTATAAACGGATGAGATGGCACAGGGAGGGAGTAATTGAGCAATTCAAAAGGAATGGTAAATGGATTAGGCCTACACCCTGCTACACACAGTGTGCTCCGTTCTGACAAGGGGAGCTGGGGTTTGGACAGCCAGTTCAGAGGTAGGCTGACTACCAGGGTAGGACAAACATTAAGTCTTTGACAAGGGATTAGGGAAACTTCACATCTTGAGTGTTTCTCAGGGAGGGGTAATTTTTTAACAACCATGGGGATGGGGCGTGGAATTTCGCGTTGGTTTCCAGAGATGATCTGGGTTCATGTTACCTCACCCATCCCCCACCCCCATTTGACCTTGTGCAACTCATTGGCCTTTTTGTTGAATATACGTATTTGTAGAGGTGTCCACTTTTATTTTACCCCCCCCCCCCCCATCACCCACTTCCTCATGTGTGATACAAATGTCAAGTTACATGACGTTATACATGTAGTGGCCTACAATCTCCTGTGATACCCTAAATGGTATACGGTGCACCCAGAGTTGGACATGTACCAAGATGTAGTATAAGACACCTCACCGAGTACATGATTCACCTGCATCCCTACGCCTTATGAGCATCTGTCGTAATCCTGTGTCAGCTACAATCTGAGCCCACCTATCCACCTGAACAAGAGCACACCTTTCTAAGATAGACTCAGTAAATACAATCAGCTTCGTTACAAAAAATGTATGACGCCTTGGCTATATTCCTCTTTCTAGGATTCTGGTCAATCATTGGGTGACTTCTAATGGAATATTAAGTTTGTCTAGTACTTTATCACGTACCAACGGCTTCGTTGATGAATAATGTTTCTTAGTATGAGGATTCAGTAAAGTAAGACCAAAATCCCCCCTATAGCAGTTGTACCCAGTTACTATATGGTAGTTCATAGAACTTCATAATTATTTTTACCTTTTATATTGGTGAGAGCGCCTACTACAGTGAGGGTAAACGCATCAGTGGGGAGGACTGAGGGACGCGCCTCAGGGCATCAGACACAAGTCAGGCACTTGCAATTAACTGCTACCAACATTGTCACTCGAACCACTACACATACAATACCTCACCCACTTAATCAACCTGTCAGCACTACCCATGTGTGTGCATCTATCAGCACTACCCATGTGTGTACACCTCCCAAGTTATCAGCACTACCCATGTGTGTGCATCTACCAAGTCGTCAACACTAACCATGTGTGTGCACCTACCAAGTTGTCAGGACCACCCATGTGTGTGCACCTACCAAGTTGTCACCCACTGTATCTGTCAGTACCACCCATGTGTGTGCACCTACCAAGTTGTCACCCACTGTAACTGTCAGTACCACCCATGTGTGTGCACCTACCAAGTTGTCTTCATGAAGATGTCTGTACATGCCTGTACAGTGCAGCGAAAAGCCAGTGTACATCTTGGGACGTCCTCCCCTGTCTACCTGCCCGATGTCTACACCACATGTATACAGTGTAGTCCAGGTGTGCTGGATAGATACCACAAGGTAGGCTCAGCTACACTACACTGGCATCATTTTCAGGTGTATGTAATCCGTGGTTGATTGGCTTTCATGGCAAGGCAGAATGCATTGGAATCTGTAGCCTGGTATAATCCACAATCAAGTACTTATTTGGTACCAAAGTGTCACTTATTCCACATAGCTCTGTCATATATTATTATGGTCCACAACCCAGAGCCATATAACACTTCATTTTGCAATACATAGTACCACCTTGCATGCATGTCAGTGTAGCTACTGATTAGCAAATTCCTGTTGTATATATCCAAGATGAAAGTTATCCATACAGCTCACAAACTTGTCTAGTGTTCCCAGTTTACTCCCAAGACCACGCGGCAGCAGGTAACACCATCACCTGGTTCCTACCACACAGAGGCAGTCCTGTTACAGAACACTTGTTCACAAGCTTCTCACACAATGTGCTATTCACAGGATGCTGGCTGCAGAATGCTCCCAGTAGGATGAGTCCAGTGTGTGGTTACTAAGGAGGGTGAGTGAGTGAGAGGCTGTGGTTTCATCCACTACTTCTGTAGGGGACCTCTGTGGTCAGTCAGCTGTAGTGGGGCACCTCCTCCTACTGCTGGAGCCGGTGCTCTGTGAGTGAGTGTGATGGACCCCCACCTGGTGTATGAGCACAGGCTCCCACCAGTACTACAGGTATGTGGTGAGTGCTACAGGGACTGGAGGCCCACCTCTACAGCCTACAGGAGGGGAGGCCGGCAGCAGCCTTCCCTGCCCGCCCTTCACGGTCTGAGCACCCCCAGGCTGACCCCCTGTGCCGTGACCCGTGACCGTGTGACTTCTAGGGCTCTGCTTTTATCAGTGACAAAAAGAGGGAGGGAAGTGGGAAGTTTGGGATTCTGGGGGAAGGAAGTAGCAGCACAGGTAGAACTTGAGATGACATGAGATGATGTGGTTTGGGCTGGGTGAGGAGGAAATGCCAGAAAGGGGAGGAGTCCATGCTGACACGTACAGTACATGCATACTCTACCTGCCATAATGATATTTCGAGGTTTATATATAACAGAGATGTAAGTTGGGTATCAACAAAATCCCTGAAAAGGTACTCAATTACCCATAAACCGCTATTTTCAGAATATATTTTAACAGCGGAATGATCTTTGAAATCCCTATTTTCAGGGAAATCCCTGGCCACTTACATCTCTGTATATAATGAGCTCGTAGACGTAGGGGGGGGGGGGCGCAGTATTTGTTCCTAAACATATCTAAACCCCGGTTTCACAGAATATCCATGTTTCTCTTTCATGTAATGGGCATATCTAAGTGTGACTATAGTGGTAGTGGACAAAGGCACTGACTGGTGTTTGCCTTAGGGTTTGGGTCTGCTGGGGATCTTCTATTTTAGCCAAATGGGAATAAGCCTTTATTATTTTGACAAAGGGGAGACTCCCGTCCACCATGACGCTTAAGCCTTTATAAGTTGCATAAGGGAGGAAATAGACACAATACCAATGACGGTAGTAATGGATGGTTAGAGCGCATACCATGATATAAACCATACAAGAAATCTTGTAGAAAGATATATAGAATATGACTCTCGATTTGTTCCTTTATGTTCAAACGTCACCTCTGGTATAAAGCCAGTACTAGCTAGTTACCACCTGCCCTCACCCCTAACCCTGTATTCAGCCCATTTAAGTACTAATCTTTTCACTCCTGTGAAGCCCGAGATCACCCCCCTGTTCTAAAATTGGGAGTTCACTGGACCGGACAACTATAGAACACCTTAATGTTAAAGTGGGACCTTAAATAGCACGAGGACTACGTGTTGAAGGACAAATGACTGTGGATAGAGGTCTGCACTTTGACGAGCAGGGTTGTTGACGGGGCCTGTAGCACCCTCGTGGGATCAGATTGAGCACTCTCTGTTGGCTTATTAGCCCACCGGTATTGTCGTGATGATCTTTTAGCCTCTTGGAGCCATATGTATACTTCGGGAGGATGGAGAAAGGACGTACATGATAAGATACTTTATTCTATAGTCAGACATCAACAGCATAATGGTGGTGGACATTGCACAGTGAATGGGGGAATGGCGAAATGAATAGAAGGGGACAAAGAAAGAAAGAAAGAAAGAAAGAAAGAAAGAAAGAAAGAAAGAAAGAAAGAAAGAAAGAAAGAAAGAAAGAAAGAAAGAAAGAAAGAAAGAAAGAAAGAAAGAAAGAAAGAAAGAAAGAAAGAAAGAAAGAAAGAAAGAAAGAAAGAAAGAAAGAAAAGAAAGAAAGAAAGGGAGGAAATGAGGTAATTGTAAGCAAAGAAATGAAGACAGGTAGCTAGCCAAGAAGGCAGGAAGAAAGGCGGGCAGGAAGGAAGGAGAGAGGGAAGGCAGGATGAAGGAAGGAAGGAAGGAAGGAAGGAAGGAAGGAAGGAAGGAAGGAAGGAAGGGAGGAAGGAAGGAAGGAAGGAAGGAAGGAAGAAAGGAAGGAAGGAGAACAAAGGAACGAAGGAACGAAGGAAGGAACGAAGGGTGTCATAATATCACTGTACGTCAATGGAGCGTTCAGCGCTGTTAAAACGTTGCATAATGAGACAGACAAATTGTTTACACCTTGTGTATGAGACCAACATACTTGTTTACACCACCAGCCCTAAGCTGTCAGTGGTAATGAGGGTCATGGGGGTCGTACTGGTTTAGGGAGTGGTCATTACTTGGGAGGGGGACAGGGCGTAACTCTACATGATAGGGGGAGGGATTGTAAATGTAGACCACTCTTCATGACAAAAACGCTTACCCTCGTCACCTCCCCCTCCCCCTGTTGTTGACAAAATGCCGCTGCCGTATGATGGGGAGGAATACAGGTGAGAGGGCAGTGTCTTTGACACTGGAGCTGACATTGACGAGTATTTAACCACATCCAGGTGTCATACTACTTTTTGTGCACCTTCAAACTGACGCAGACAAAATGATGCCAACAGTCGCCATCAATGACTCATGGCTATGGAGTTTGTAGCCTTTTTTGAACAAGAAAATATAGATGCATAACAGCTATATTACATCCATCTATTAAAGCAACAGTTGCAGAGTTACTAGTTTGAGCTATTGAAGTTTTACTTTAAGACTACACTTTATAAATGCATAGTTAAACGTGATGAGAATAGTCGTATAAGGTGATGTCTTGTACATGGATATATACAGTTGCTGTACATGTATAGATATACATCTTACTGTTAGGAAGGGCAAACACGCAAGGTGTATTGGCTATGCGCAGTATTACTCATATTTATAGACCTTAGACATAAACCAGGCCATTCCACAATACATGCACTATACTCTGCTCAAAAAGGTGCCATTCACTTCTCACCACTGACAACCACATTGCGTGACTGTAGCACCGACTTCACAGGCTCCATAATACACTTTTCGGTGTTCACAGACTAATGTCTTTCTCCTACTTTTTCTACATCTTAAGTTTTTTTTGAATTGTGTTTTTATTATATTCAATCTTATCATACTAGTTTCCATCTCCTTGCATATAACTTACATTAACTTATGTGAACTCCCATTACCCTTTTTCCCTTTAAGTATCAGAGGCTTATTATAAAGGCAAAAGGGCAAAACACTTTTCTTCCCTTGTTTTTAAAAACAGACATGACATTTGGAACCAGAAAAGTATACAGACAGTTCTATCTAAAGTGGGATTCGAACCATCAGCCCTTTGATTTCCAGCCCAGAACTCTAACCACTATATCACCCGTCCTCACTGCTATCCAGTTGTACATGGTTAGTGGATCCAGTAGTCCATAACCCAGTCCAACGTGGGTAGTGAGTCACATTGCCAGATAAGGTAGAGCTTATTGTGACAAGTGCTGCTAGCAGATACCACTTAGATACCATACTAAGGTGGGTTGGCCGAGTGGGGGTGGATAGAATGATTTCAAATGGCAGAGGGCACGTTCCAGACTTAGATTGATGTGAAGAGGGATCAGCGGGGATGAGGGGGGCGGGGGCAGGGGGGTCAAGACGTCCACCTCCTATCACCATCCCCAACAAAGTTTACTTTTCATTTCAGACTCAGTATGGTTCAATTATCTGGGAAGATTGAATGGAGTCAGTGAAGCACAACCTTCTGGACTACTCATTCATCATGACTATTGTATACACGTATGCAGGCCTGGTCAGAAATACCTGTCTGTTTGTTTACTTTATATAGCCACCTGTTACCATGGTTACAACAGCTGTCCAAGGTCAACATATAGAGGTGAAGGTCAACCTAGTATGGTATTTATTCTGGGTGTATAGTATACTGTATATCACTGTCAAAACGTGTACTTTAGTACCTGCATGTTTCAAGTCGTGCTGAAATAGCCAACAGGTTCTGTTTAGAAGGTAATTGTATCTTACTCTGATATCCAGCGAACACTTATAGTTGGTTCATGAGATTGTTAAAATTTGAGTCAGTTAAATGCACTATTTAAAATGACGAGGAGTCTTGTAAACATTTGGCTGGCATTTGAAGCGTACATAAAACGTGAAGATGGAACAGAATCTGGTAGTTCTTTAATAGACCTGCTGGTAGGTAGGTGTTCCCACGTCGCCGACACTCGTTGGGATAACTACATGTCCACAGTACACCATGGACTCAATGAGCTCCCATGTGGCTTGGCCGGGGATCAAATGTGACCTACAGACATGAATACAGACATGTGGGCTATTATAAACTAAACATTACATACAGGTATGTCATCTCTGGCTGCTGGTTCTATCTGTAATCACTTACCCCTACATCGTAAGGAGATTAGGGAAGGTAGCTATTGTTCTCATGTATACAGGAGAGCCAATAACATGAATTTCCATTTTTGTCGTAAGCTTTCGCTCTGATTTGATCGAGTATATGCATGGACATTGCATGAGGCTCTACTGGTTATAATCAGTAAACTTGCAAACTGAGTGCATTAGCTGGTCACTGCGTGTAAAGCTCATGCGGCGACATGAACAGCTCATATAAGATGGATGGTTATTATAGTCTACATTACGTTCTAACATAGAGCCTACTACATTCTGCCTCTTTCTGCTTCTGCCAAGATGGGCTGTTCTGGGCCAAAACATTAGACTGATTGCTAGAGCACAGTTAGAGATATGGGGCTCACCTTGCCAGATATAAGTCACATATCTTTGAAATATCTCTGAATCATCCTGTATTACACAGAAAACACACAGGAAACCAGGATCGCTTACTATTAACCCTAATAAGTGCCAATTTAGTTACTATTCTCTGCCAGGAGTGTATCGACCGAGTCGTGTCAGCATGATACATGAATGAGGACAGGACGAGTTACTCACCAGATCTGAATTAATGCAGCATACACAGAAAGGGCATACGGTACTAATGCCCTATGCGGCCCTTAAAGGGTTAAGTATTCTCTGAAAGTAGCAGTACAGTAAGCATGGACCCCTCGGTCTCCTACATGGTTGTTGGTGACAGTGGTGTACACCAGGGGGCAGCAGTTGCAGTCTGTCATTTGGCAAAACGCTCTCGGCCATCGGACCTGGCGGTCTTGCTGCCGTTTGTACTTGGTTAACTTGCTCATCTAACTCTCATTACCTCTCTCTGTGACAACTCCTTGGGCCAGACAAGGTGTCTGAAAGGAGTCATGACGACATCCCAATAATATCGTTGAACACTACACTAAACAGAAGGGCGTTCCATATTGATCCTCGTCTTTCTATGCTATAAAATCGTTCTTCAAAATAAAATCATTGTTGAGCAACTCACCTTAATGATTTTGTTGTCTGAGGCGCTCTGTCCGTCCGTTTGTGACTGGACACGTGCCAGCGTCTGTTTCACATCCCGAATGTCGCGTTGTAGCAGGTCATTGTCTATTTCCAGACGACAAACCTGCTTCTCAGCGTCCGTGCTGCCCGTACTCTGTTTGGGGATAAGTAGGTAGGTATAGTGAGATGCTGGAGAGGAGTCAGCTTGATGAGTTGCTAAGTGGTATTGGTGATTGCTGGTTTTATTATTGTTGTATATGCTTACAAATGTACGCAGCTGTTTTTGTATTTGCTAAATTACGTATCGTATTAGTTTTTGTTACAGATAGTTGATATCAAAGGGTCTACTCTTAGGATAGATCAAACTCCATTGTACTACGGTATATTTGATAAGTCTATAAAACCTTGAAGGGAGGAAGTTGTGTGGAAAAAATAATTTGGTTCAATGTGCATTCAGGGTATCGGTATAGTTTTCTAGTAAAGTACTTTGAATAGGTAAGGGTCATTTAAAGGGTCATTCAAACTCTCACACAAATGGTAGAAACGAAACGTGATCGATCACGAACAGCCTAAATACATTTCCAAAATATTGTGTATATCTCCAATGGAGAACAAAAATGACTGGTCAAAATCGAAATTTAAGTGGACAGGCATCTCCAAACGTGGTTTGATTACGAAAACATCCAACACATCCTCTCGCAAATGCATCATACATGATATTGAACTGCAATGGAGCTCCTATGTAATACACACTATCATTCTTTTATCCGGGTACAACGTGCGAACCACTATGCCATTATTTTGGTCCATGCAATGATTTTAGTGAGGAATTGCTTTCAAAGTAAGGTTTAGGGAGTGTGAATCTATGTCATAGCGACGTCATTTATTAACACATACCGTGTACGTCATGTCGACGTCCGTCTCATGACTGATAATGATCTCAGGCTTGATCAAAGACAAGCCAGGGCCAATTATTCACTAGATTTCAATCAAATACTACATGCGTATATCACAATTTAATCGTACACAAGAAAAAAAAAGAGATTAATAATTCAAAAAGATCATAATATATGGATACTAAATGTATAATATGAATGCCTCCCAAAGTGTGAATTCTTACAATTCAAAGAGTTTCCTCATCTTTTCTCATTCTCTTGACGTATCATATCAATTATACACCAAAATGGTCTCCTTGGGTCATATATAATATCCATCTAAATAGTAATTACCTTCAGGTTCCTGAGTTTGATGACCTCCTCCTGTAGCTTGCTGTTATCCCTCTCCAGGGCCTCGACCCGCTCCTGGTAGTTCTCAGACTCGCCGGCAGTGGTGGTCCTCAGCCTTTCTACGTCAGCAGCGTAATGCTCCATCTGGTGGCACAAAGTGGAAACAGCTCATAACGTCATGTATGTGTTAGATAGACGACACCTGGACATGGTTCTTCCATATACCCATCTCCCACAGTGTCAAGACGAGGTGTTATACACCGAGTCGCTGACCAGTGGGCAGTGGGTATGTGGGAGAACCATGTCCAGGTGTCGTCTACCGGGTATCTGATTTAACCCTCGAGTATGCAATATACCCAACGTGTGAAGCCTTTGTCTTAGCCGCCCACCGTGGGTTAAGTGTATATAGCCGTACATCTGTGCTTATTTCATCATAGTCTATATGTGTGTCTATCCCTATGTCATGCCTCAGTATATGGAGTTTGTTTTCTTATTTTCAATTACCTAGGGTTCTATCGACTTTAAAGATAGTTCTTTACAGGAAATGTAAGTTCAAATTTGTTAAGGAAAATTATTTGTAATAGAATTTCTTTAACATCATTTGTCCCTTCTTTTGAGAATTGTTGGATGTGATTTTCTTTCTTATTTTGGTGGTAGGGGCTGTGATCAAACCCTCTAGTTAACTCACCTTCTCTACAAGCTGCACCTTGTCCGTCTGTAGTGTCTGTATTTGTGACATGAGTTTGGAGATGGGTGAGTGTTCTCTATCCATATCTTCCACCGTCTCTCCTGCAGCCACAAAAACAGAGAGAAACATACATATTAATAGAAGAAGAATAAACGTTCTTTTCCACAAGCGTTCTGCTCAAGATTATAGATTTGAAGATCTAATTATTCCATGGAAAGAAACGAAAAAGACTAAATCACATATAATCCTACACATACAGACCACATCAATGTTGGCTTCGTAGTAAACAAGGAATGATCTTCACCTTTTTCCTTGGCCTCCAGGGCGTAAAGCCTCATCTCCTGCTCGTTGACGATGGCCTCCAGGTTGGTGATGAGGTGCGTCTTCTCCTCCAGGTGCACCTCGTGGGTGCGTCTTAAGATCTTGAGCTGCTGCTTCTTAGCCAGCTCCTCCCTCTCCAGGCGCGACTTGTACATCTTGTTCTTATCATTAAGAGTCTGAATGGAGAGAATGGGGGATTTTGTTTAAATCAACATTGGGTTTCTTGTCTCCATCACGTATGTAACGTCGTAATAATTCTACCCTCGTAATCTACTTATATAATTTTAGATGATAACTTTGCATGTATCTCAAGGCTTGCAAGAGAAGGATACACATCATTCTAGTTACCAGTGAAGGCATGAAATACAGCATGTCTTGTATATATTTTTAAGGGAGTAGCTCATGAGACTGACCTTGATCCTGTAGAGCAGCTCATCTCGTTGTGCGCTGCGTTCCTCCAACTCCTTCTGCAGTGCCTCGTACTCCACCACTGAGCAGGTGGCTACAACAGAGCAATACAAAAGGTGAGTATATCACTCACAAACAGGTGAGTATGTCACTCACACGGACAGGTGAGTACATATCACTCACACAGACAGGTGAGTATATCACTCACAGATAGAGGAGTATATCACTCACACAGACAGGTGAGTATATCACCCACACAGGCAGGTGAGTATATCACTCACACAGGCAGGTGAGCATATCACTCACAGACTGGCGAGTATATAACTCACAGACAGATGAGTATATCACTCACACATGTAACTCACAGACAGGTGAGTATATCACTCACACAGACGGATGCGTAGCTCATTGTGTACTGAGTCAATGTGTGCCAAGAACAGGCAAATGGCATGTTTCCTTGTTAGCTATACAGTGTGAGATAAGGATTGCAGCAAGACATGGGCAAGTCTCCCCAGACCTTCTATTACATTCAGCATGTCAGATACAAGGCTAGTAGTCGCTACCTAATATGCGACCATATTAAATAGGAAAGTTTCCACATGCATCATACATGTACATGGGTGTTCATCCCGTGTTTCTGACATCCATTAGACTTTTTTTATACGAATACATTGTGCACTACTTGTTTCATTGTTGGCCGATAACATCTCTAATTTTGATATACGATTGTCTCCATTTCTCCAAACCAGTAGTCACTGATTTTTAGTCTAATGCTCAAATTTGAATACATAGACAAACATTAAAGTCCAAAGAGGAAACAACGTGCATGTGCAGTCCAGTCTGCATACGTATGGCTACTGTGTCCACTGTGTAGCAACAATTAGTAAGACCTCAGGCAGATTGTAGCCAGAACAGCTCAGGAAAATACAAAAACAGCCAGTCATACATGTACTTAATGCTAAGAGCTCAGGGCAGCAGTACGCCCCTTGATGTATTGTCTATTTAAGCATGTGAGTTACTCAGTAGAAGTATGAAGATGGATATAAGCTATAACAGAAACTAAGTGAGCTTCTCGCTACGTAATAGAGAAGTATATATCTACTAATAGTAATACTCTATTAGCTCTTGTAACAATCTAAACATTGAGAAGTTATACCACATAATGTGTAAAGTAATTAATCACTGTGAGTGGCTACACCGTAGGGTACACTTAAGGACTACGTTAGATACCCAGCACGACGCGATCTACTCTGGGGGTTAGCACATCTACAGTCTACACTATTGGGTTAGAATTCATCAGCTACCTTTAGTTACTTAACTCTATGTTCTGTGATATATGTGGACATGTATTACACAACCTACCACATATAACATGTTAACATTATGATCACATGGGGGGAGGGGGTCATCATAGGGAATCACTCACACAGGGAAAGTGAGATTGCCCTTACACTATGTCATTCTAAAACTGTACAAAATGTTTCTACGAATATATAAAATAGAATATTTTTTTTGGCATAGTTATATTTAAATGTTACCTTTAAAGACCTTATAACTATTTTCACTCTTATATACAACTTGGTTTTCCTGTTAAACATGCATGTGCTACGGTATTAATGAAATAACAAAAGTGTGCATTTACACGAGCCAACAGATACTGGTCCTGGGAAAGTCTTAACGGGAGCTGTGAGGACTGAATACAAAACGAACACTGTGGTATTGTCTCTTTATAAGGACATGTGTCAATCATGTTTGCAAAACGACAAGGATGTAATGGAAGATTCCGTGTTTGTTCTGATTACCAGGCATGGGATTGGGCTTTCAAGATTGAAATGAAAATGGCCAGACCGGTCGACACTGATCAAATATATGACCAACCCCACTCCCTTATAGATGTTTCAAATTAATCTGTGAGAATCACGGAAGTAAGTGTTTATTTATGTGAATAAAGTTTTAAAAATCCCATGCCTGAAAGATATATTTGTGATATTTGTGGAGATGCTTATATATTTCATTTCTAAGACTGGAAGGGTCCAGGTTCAATGCTCCAAACTCTACTTACGACTATCTGTGTCAATAACATCAAAGGATATGTTTGACATATATGAATAGACGCATATTATGACATGTTGAACAAGCTGTTTTGATTAATTGTAAGGGTAGGACAGGATGCAATGACCCTTATACAGCTGTATATACAACTACTTTTAAATCTAGCATGAGCTGCCATGGCATCCCACAAAAAGACTAGAATGTAGACCGAATTTAAGTTAACGTTTGCATAATAACTGTTTTACCCTGTATCTATTTAATCCCCACTGGGAACAATGTACTTTTCTCAATGATTTCGATATTATAATCATGATTTTTAAGTGTGGCCTTACCCAGTTTGTTGGTGTTCTGGTCCACCTCTGTCTCGTCGTCCGAGTTGGAGATGCCCTCTGAGCCTCCAGAGTCACCATCGTCTGCAGTACACAAGAGTAAAGTAGGGTAAAGTGGTATTCAAACGAGAATTTCCAAAAGCGACAAAATGGTTCCCTAAACTAAACATACATAAATCTGACTGTCTAGGACATATTGAGCGATCTAATTAAGTTATGATAAAAATGCTGGGTTAATCAACCTCATCTTAGATGAAAGATACAACGTTAACAATGTTAACGACCATTGATATCATTAAAGAGAAACAAGTGAAGTGGAGCTAAGTTTTTATTTCAATGGTCAGAGACAAGGGAACGTTCAACAATTACGTCACCGCTAGGAGGTTGGGCGGCGGGCTTTTGGTCTGGAATAAAGACTGTTTAAAACAGTGGCAAAGGGGTGGGCGGGTCCTGAAGAAATTCCCAAAAACAGTGACATATTTGTTGAACGTTCCCCAGGTAGTACACGTTGAACACTCACCTTCTAGCCCTAGTTCCTCCTTCCACAGCTCGACCCGGGAGGGGGAGGGCCGCGCCTTGTCCCCCGCCAGCCGCGGACTGAACGACATGGGCGTCCGGAACACCGGCTCAGATTTCTGGGAGACAAGAAAACACAATTCTTTGTGAGTACTAGGTAATGAAGGAAGTCTTTCCCATAGCGCTGACATAATCAATGTTAAAGGCGCAAATATCGGTACCCCTCCAGCGACAGTCGGAGTGCAGTCGGGACAGGTACTCAGCCCTATAAATAGGGGCAGTGGGGGTTTGAATGTGACAACTTGCAGAGAGAATCTATAATCTAATCCATCAGGCAGGGATCGGCATCACCCCCTGGCTGCGGTAGACTATTACCTTTCATATTCTAGGTCAGACCCCCCCCCCCCTAAAGTCGATCTTCGGATTTTGCGCATCTCCTCTTTTTTCAAATCTTCTTAAGGATCAACCAACATTTATATTTTGCTACTGGGAAATTTCGCTACCTCGCACCATTCATTCACAGGTGAAATTCGTAGATTAACTTATTATTTTCGGTATGGCCTTACCAATACAGGCGATGAATTGTAGTTATTGCCACTATTGAATATGTTTGATTTGATGGTTCATAGAGAAAAACCTATATTGAGAAAAAGGGTTACGGTAATTTAGAATTATGGGCTGAGTACCTAATCATTTAGTGGTGCCCATGACCTTGCAGTGTTCAATATGTGTGCCAGAATTGGGAATTAGGTCTGACTTCTTATACCACTTGTTCAAGGTACGACCACGCCCTCCACACAGAATATATCGCTTCAATAGTGTTCAGATGTATCTAAAAGAAGGGGTTTATATCAAAGAATGCTCGAGTTCTAGTAAGTACATGCATAGATAACCTTAATGATACACATCATAACGACATAGAAGTGGCATGAGTATAGATAAAGGTGCCTTCCCAGCTATCAAATTAGACCTCTGTATGACAAGGGTTCAGGAGCCACGCCCAAGTTATTTTAGTCCAATGATTAAACCTAGTTGCAGCAGAGCTTTCAATAAGGCAACACAACCTAGTAAAAAATATGATTTTCGGCAGCTATATGGTAATTAGTAATATTTTTTCACCTAAAATGTATTTTTCCAAATGACAATAATTATGTTATCAATCGACATCTTATTTTATGATAACACATAATTCCAGTCGTTTGTTACATGGGGAATTTAGGCCACCGCCCCCCCCCCTGCATCAGTTCCATAAAAACTATGATACACCGTGATATCACCCGATGCCACCTGATTCCCACCAATATAGTCAATACTCTTATGTGTTCATAACGCATAATATGGCAGGTGACACTAACATGGGCCATTAACACATTTGAGTTTTTCCCACTGTTGGCTTTGCTGGGGGAACACGTCATGACTATATGGGTGTTACTGGCAAGGCACCAGGAGGTGTGGTGGCCACCCAGTGATCCCTATACAGAGGGAGTAGAGCCTGTGGGGATGAGAATCCTATAGATGACAATACGGGATATGGTTAAACCCTGTACTCTATAACCCCTTTGTACCCTGCAGTCTAATCTACACTGGGACCGTCCCACCATAGAAACAGCTTATCTAAGTGTGGTAAATACCAGAAGGTCATAACCTATTTGTCACCATACACTTTTTATGGACAAAAACTGTATCAAATACCTTAGATTGATTTAACTGGTGTAACTCTTATTGGAACATCAGAGCATAGATATTTATCTTTTTTTTCAATATGAATCTTCTGTTTCACAAGTTCTTGGCGTTACTAGTATCTGAATATATTCCACAGTCACTTGTTTTTCCAAGTGTCTGTTTAAATTGACAAAAAGATGGAACACCATGAGAAAAATCGAATCTGATTTCAATAAAAAGAATGGACTTTTAAAGTTAACTTTCCACCGATGCAGTGCAATGTAGAAAACACACCAGCCATTCAATAAGCCGTCAATATGGCTTCAGCTTCAAAATCAATACCCTTTCGGTAAGTGTTTCCAATTATACTTCCCCCATGGCCTTGTACCTCCACAACCATTACATAAAGTGGAGTACTAGGAGGAGTTGGGTACGAATATCATAGACATAGTGACCGCTACGATAAGCTTGGCTCTGGTCTCGCTGGGATGTGGTACCTGGCACATCATGCGGTACTAGCCCAGCCTACACCTTGGCCGGGTGTTGTAATCCATTTGTTTCTATAGATTACCCCTCAGGGTACTGCGCGGCGTGTGCAGTGATCCCACCTCACCTTCACACCCTCTGGTAATCCCTCCAGGGTCTTGGTGCTGCAGCAGGTGTGCTGTAGAGATTAGACACGGATTATCAAACTATACAGGAGGAGGGGAGAGTCGATATGGGTTTTAGTTTCTCAGATTTGAAGGCTGTTTTTTTTTAACCGATTCGTACAATTCGATTAGTACAATTTGTTATGGGGGGGGGGGGGGGTCCTTAGAAGTTATTGCCATGCTATATGGTTATAAAGTTATAACTGCTAGCTGAACCCGATTTACTAGTATATGTTATATGGTCAGTACGTACACTAAACGTAGAATAGTTCAATAGTTGACATACTAATAAACACGTATAGTGAGGCGAGTAATTAACACCATCCTGTTTTGTGGCCCAGCTCTAGGCAGTGCCTTGGTTGATCAATACAGACATTGCGTGCTGGGTAGAGGTTAGCAGCCACCCTCCAGGTGCTGATGGGGGTGGGGCCTGTATGGTAAACAACCCTCTTCTGTAACTTTACATCTATCGTATCTACCTCGGGAAGCGGGGTATTATATCTATGTCTGTGACTGCATCCCACGATAAGTTGTAATGGGTTGATAGATTTAACTACTGGTACCTGTGGGTGGTGGGGCAGTAGGCATATTGTATCATTGGTGATCTCTAAACGGTGTGGGTCCCTTGTAAGTTGTATGCACCACACTGTCGGAGTTCACCGAGTAAGTAGTATGGAGAAAGTGGCATGTTCACCGGGGTATGATGGGGAGGGGTGTCATAAAAAAAGGGCATGATGTATGGTTAGTGTACCCAGCTGTTTACAACAGACAGATACATGTCATGCAGACCACCAGTCTTACACCCTGTGGTGTGCAGGCAGTATCTAGGTGTCACGACATAGACTAATCAGCCCCAAGCACAATCAACCCTAGCTAATCTCCAAAGTTGGCACGATAGATGAGGAATGGGTAGTTGAGTAGGGGATGCAACTGTTGCATTGGAGGCTAACTAGAGGATTGCAAAGTTACACTGACAACTGCAGTAGTAGAGCCCATCCCTACCACTGCACTTCACTAAACATAATAGTATACGCTAAGAATTTGTTCTCTCACTATGATTCTAACATAAAGGATGTGTGAGAAAATATCTTCCACACCTCTGCACATCACATAGTTCACTAATATACTATGCAACTGTGGTCTTGACTTTATTACAGCGGCCATCAATAACGTATATGTTATTGACACCAGTGACACGTGAAGCTTTGGTAGATTCATTCATATGTACTATGTAGCATGAATGCATGTGTTTATATTCAGTCCGTAGCCTATTTGAATGTATTATTACATTCAATTAGTGAGTAATATAATATTTCTACGTAGAGGGTAAATGGAACACAGAGAAGCAGAATACAATGTCATTTTCAGGATTCTTACTACATATCGACAATTACAAATCTCTTACTCCAAATAGTGTGTAGGCATATCAAGGGCCAAAACGACTGCACTGTGTATAGCCATACACAGATCTCATTGGGGGAAAAAGGACCAGAGGGCCATATACATCCTGGTATGTGTGTATTCTGTTAGGGCCATTACATTATATACCTTCTCCTATAAAGGAGTTCCTCTATTATAGGATTATACATCTATATTCGTTATAAACTACACATACCACCTAAGGTAGTACATCCCACCATGCTGTATCACATTTACACAATAATACACCCCTACCTTTTCCTCCAGCCCCATGACGATGGCCGTCACACACCAGATGAGAAGCAGGTATCCGGCGTCCAGCAGGCCGAGTAGGCCCTCACACAGCCAGCACATGAATGTGGCCGGTTTTACACCTGCCCACACCTCCAGTCCCTTACTCCAGCAGGTAGTCTTGACGACCAGCTCATAGATTCACTCATTATTGATGACTATTGACTACTGGGGCTGATCGGGTGGAACGGCCCGCCTGCTCCATGACTGAGTGGTGTGGGTTGAGTGGTGCTATAGTGGTGGTGCTGCGGCGGGGGGGGGGGCGGACAGGTGGTGCTGGTGGTGGGAGCTGCTCAGTCACGTGACCTGGAGGTGAGCTGCTCACCCAGAGTCACTCACCTCCACAGAGCACCCACATGGTGGTCCATTAAACTGCTGGATCCAGGCTTTACGATGTGAACCCAATTGGTTTGAGAACCAAGGGAAATAACTAGTTGGCAATGACAACTGCATACCGCTGCATCGGCCATTGAGTGATCACAATACTGTGGTGGAAACTTTTAAATCGGGGTAGGACTATAGATGAGGGTGTGAGGCACTGAGCAGCACAAAGTTAGTTCTACTTTAGTTGGTGATGTATTTAGCAGGGGTGAGGGTGGTACACGGTTATATAGACTGCTACGGGTAACAGCGGTAAAGTAGGACAATGGACTAGGAGGACGGTTCTACGGGGTTACAGGTGAGGCTTGGAGGGTGTTGGGTGGTACATTGTCTGCAACATCACCACAGGGTGTGCATCCTCCAGGAACTCGTCCGCTATACACATAGAACCTCAGTGTATTCCCATACTGGTATCCCTATAGTACACATTATACAGACACAGGGTCATTTAGTCATGTAGTAATGAAGTAAGGCACACCCGGGCTACCTGCTGTGGTAGTAGTAGGACAGTGGTTTATCGAACACCCAGCCTCCTATAACCCTTTGGCACCACCGCAGCGGCTCCCCCATCCAGCACACTCCTCCCTTGTCTCACAGCACCCTGTGGTACAGCCTCCAGTAGGCAGTGCACATGTCACACCAAGCTTATGCTTTACATCGCATCCTCTAGACCATTGTGCCATGAGTGGTACAATCCCCTGTGATATGTCATGATGCCATGACAGCGTCCGCCTCGTGTGCTATCTCTTCCCTGACTGACAACATGGTACTGTGGGGCGTGGCACCTGCCCCCCCTCCCCCTCCCCCCACCATCACCATGTACAGGTGTGCACACCCCATCCCCTCAGCCACCCCCACCTGTCCCCTCCCACTGCCTCCTACCACCACTACCTGTGTGTGGCCCTGGTACCAGCTACTGCACCCAAGCTGCAAACAGTGCCTCCCTCTGGGTAGAAACCTTGCACTATTATCAAAACTGTCTGTGGGGGAATTCATGAACAACCATTCTCCGCTTATTCTGCCAACACTGCATTAACTGCAACCGCACTGTATAGAGGCACATGTTGGGTAGTTCGTTTCTTAATGGGTTTACCCAGATTCATCGACGTTGATTAAACATGATAATGTATTGGTAGCTTTAATGCCCGGGGTTCAATACTGCGATGATAACTAACTATATATATCGTAAACTTTATTTCGAAGTGCTCCTACATTCACTGTAGGTCACTTTTTCACGTTTTTGGGATATGTCCCATGTCAACTTCGACCAAATTAATTGGAAAACTACTAAAATGTATTTAGCAATGATTGACTGAGTAGTCTAACGTCCGGTGGAGGCCCTTCTAGGCAAACCAGACTATCACAAGGTTAAAGCTTTTGTTGGACAGATATTTAGCAATGAGGCCACACATCTGAGGAAGAAATAGAAAGTTCAAGACATCCATAGGCGGCAGACCAATTCATTGTATTTAATGTCCACATGTTTGTGATGTCACTGTGGAGGTATGCATCCTGTTTAAATACACCTTCACCGCCTAATACGAGTTTACTTCCCCTCAGCCCACATGTATACATCCTGAATCCACTCTACAATAGTGCAGTCCAACAAGACCTCCCCGTCTCCAGCACACAAACACACACCCTGAGAGGCGCTAGTGGTCTGCTCACACCTCCAGTATGGCCCCCTAGTGTTTGCTACCTGAACCAGATCGCGCTGTGCCTATTTGAGGAGGGCTTATATTAAGGAGGGTGGCTAACTGTACATGGTACCGAGTTGCAGAACACTGGGGGCAGCTAGAGAATCGTGAGTTTACACCCGAAGTACACAGATCTCAGACCAACAGTCATTGCAAAGGAGACATATACATTTATATCATACAATCATGTAATAAAAGATTATCATACAGAAATATCCTACTGGCAAATACAGTACATTTGTATATACCACTAGCCATATCAAGAGTTATGATTTGTAGGCCTGTGATTGCAAGATAATCTGAATCACTCTGTACTTGTCCGTATGGTGCCCCACCCACTTCTCCAGACATTAGGAACCACGCCAAACCCTAGCAATAAAACACACACAAAAACACCAGTGGACAAGATGACTACTTGCACTTTTATACAACGAGCAGAGCTCCAGGACTGAATCTGTATAATGGCACTAGACGTTACCTTGGGTTTGTTTCCATCAGGTTGAAGCATGAAAGGCCGAACTAGTTTCTCCAGGGCTGTAGCCCTATCCTCCAGGAGGTCGAGCACGGAGCCCTCCTCCTCCTCATCTGAGTCCACCAGACTCATGATGGCAGCCACCAGGAGACGCGCCTTGGTTGTCGTCTGCTGCTGTGAGGGCCTTAGTGAGTGGGTGTAACAGACGCTAATAGTGCTGGACGTCTTGGTTAATGACACGGTATCAAGTACCTATTGACACCTATCTATCGACACTGTAGGCCTACTGGTTGATGATAGCTTAACTCCTCTATCCAGTTTTTGCCGACACATTTGGTGTTGCATCCAGTGTTTAATGTGACATATGGTGCTGTTTCCATTGGTTAATGCCGCGTTTGATGTGACATTTGGTGCTGTATCCACTGTTTAATGTGGCATTTGGTGCTGTATCCACTGTTCAATGTGGCATTTGGTGCTGTATCCAGTGTATATTGACAAATGCTTGATCCAAAAGTTCTGTGTGGATTATCACGTGTGGTACTGCATCCAGTTTGCATATCCAATCAAAGTGTGGTGGTGTATCCTGTATTTGTTGACACTTATATCCAATACTTATTAACACATTTAGTGCTATATCGACATATATCATGTCCATATACACTATACTGTATACAATATTTTAAAATATACTACTGCTGGTGAATAATTCTCTATTGGTAAATATCATTTATCTTCAGAGGCTTACTTAAGACCAGGCCTCGTTTTCAACACTTACAGGGGGTCCTATGTGTATGTGTGTGTTGGGGGGCGTGCTGTATCCAGTAGGCACACACCAATGTGTCAGCCCCTCTGAAGGCCCCTTACTGCCCTGTCTTGGTGCTAGTTTCGCTACAGTCTAGAGCCTGGAGAGTGCTAGAAGTGGGTGTGGGTACATGCTATGGGGCAGGGTGACCTTTCACCTGTAAGTGGTTCCCACATGCATGTAACACCTCCTCCAGGTGGTGTGGGTTCCTTGGCCACCCACTGGAGGAGCAGGGTGGCCTGACGTATTAGGTACAGGTAGGGTGTGTGATATGTGATAGGTAGTACTGATCCGATGACTTTGTTTAAAGTTGGGGTTAATGAACGAGACTAGTGTACTCATAATCAGAAGTCAGTGGAACACCCTGGAGGAACCATGAGATGAGGGGTTTTAGAGGAATGTCTCTGAATAATATAAGAGGTATTTGATAGATTTTATTTCTGATGATTAATCCTAATTTGAAGATGTAATATTTATAAGTGTGACAATTAGATTTAAGCCTTCCTTAATGCCCCGTGGGTCCTCATGAAATGGGCTACCATGCTATTAGAAATAAAATCACATATCCTGAGTGAATGTAAGTCCTGTTGTATTCCTCCCTCATGTATATCTATAAAGGCCTCCTACCGCCGCCAGTGCTATTGTGTTTACATGTACTTCTATTCCTGCTTCTATTTCCTTGGTTAGCCTCCTAGGAAGCCTCCAAGCCTGAGGTAACTTAACTCAGGGGAAGGTGATCCTTAGTGAAGTGTCGGTTAGCGGCATTTTGTTGGCTTTCTGTGAATTTCAGATTGGATTACCCTGCAGGACACCTGGTGTATACCTGGCTCCTGTGGTTTCCTCCTGTGTTGGAGCCTCCAGTGTTGGGACCTGAGGCCTCCTGCTGCAGGGGTTCTGTGACTCCCTCCTGCTGCCTCCAGGGCTTGCCTCACCTGGAAGGCTTGAAAGACGAATGCTTTTGCTGTATACGGCCGCCAAGCTTGTTAGTAGCTAGTCAAACTCAGCCTAAAATATTTGCGCTTCCAGTGGATGTGTAAAGAGTTATTGGGAGTTCACAAGTCAGCTGGAGATTTCACTAATGCTCAGCAAAGGCTAAGCTCCCATGCAGAGCTCAAAATTGCCCACCCACTAAAAGGAGATCTCACGATATATATGTATAGACCCTGATTCCTTAAGATAATATAATAAGTATGTTGCTGGTGTGTTGTTATGTGTTACATCAGACTACGGGGTTATAAGTATGCATTATTATGTTCAGCTTTACTAGGGACTGTATTCAACCAGACCAGTAGTTAACCAGTACACCACTGGTCGGCCAATAACAAACCTATGGCCATCGCCTGAAGGTCAGCACTTAGCCAATAATGTCCGTATATATCCACGATATCATTCAACGGACACATCAAGAAATAATGGCTGGAGGGTTGGACAAACAAAACACGGACATATCAGTGGGGTGTACCTGTGCTACATCGAGTGGTAATGCTGTTGGGGATGTTTTCACACAAAACAAAAATACTTATTGTGTAAATACCATTGTGTGGTTTGGGGGCTTTCTTGCCAACACAGTAGGGGAGCCCTTATTAGGAATGGAGGAACGCAATCCCAATGGGGGTGGGACTCAATCGCAATGGTGAAACTCAGTCATTTTTGATGTAGCTCATTTTCCTATTCACTTATGTTACTTAGTCCTTAACTATACATGCATACAGTTTTTATATCGATAGGGCTTTGCCAAGAGTGTATTGCTTGGGAATTGCCAATCACCTTCTCATATCATGCATCAAAGAGGGTCCAGTGATCAATACTGCAACGCCTTTTCTAGAATTGTCTAATTGACATGGCGCCTGTTGTCGTATAATTATATACTATAGACATGATTCCTTTAAGTACTCTCGTCCAATTCTCAAAGGCAAACCTGTGCAATAAACCTAAAGTATCAGGCAACTAACGTGTGTGCATGCCAATCCCATTGTGTTAATTATAATACCATAACTTAATAAATGTCTCAGATACGCATTCCAAGCAGATTATAAGCTATTATACAGAAAAGCTCTGTGCGCTGCATTACTACCTCCTACATTATAAAGGCATGCCGTCCATCAGCATGATTGATCCGTGCTTAACTTTCCCGTGTTATGTCAAACAGGAAGGAACAGTCACCAAATGACACATGCAGTATATATACGATGAACACAGCATGTATAATGAACCTACGTTAAAGATATCTTTTCCTTCCTTTCTCACACATTTTCACATTCTTAAGCGGCATGAAATTATAAATTGTTGATGCGTCTTTCGATCAAATCATTATTATATCCATGACTGCGATGTGTGTATAACGGGTAGTCCTATATGCACGTATCATGCAATCGCACATATCACATCCTTCCCAGAAATAAGTCTTTTTACATTCTAAGGATTACTATATGTGTTGATGCAAGCTGTATGTTCCGCATGCTCTAGGTATCCATGTAAGTGTCTTCTTACACTCCAATGTGTGTATCTTGTTCATCCTGACGATAGAGCTGTGGGGGGGGGGGGGTCTCGTGTCCACACAGATGCTACCTCTACCACTAGTACCAGTGCTAGGTATGACCAATCATTTACATTCCTTAGGGTGATCAACATCGATAAATGAAGGCATAGTAATCACCAACGCAATACCACAGCCACTGTTATAGCCGTTATCTGAGTGCCTAGGATCAATCAATCGATGGAGATTAATATCACTCCGTTTCATTCGTGATTATTTATACTGATAGTTTAGGAGGTGTTGATGCACAAGCGTGCAGCGCATTATGAAAGCTGCACTTGTGCATGGGTTGAGTAGACCTTTCATACCCTCTGAACTCATCCCATCTTACAAGTAATATGTAACTATTGCTATACCCCATGCCTTTTTATCTTGTGTCCACTTTCATCAGTTTCTGAGTATGGGAAACTTACCAACGCGGCAACATGTTTACCCTTCGATAAAGTGTTCCTATTTGTGTTTTCATCCTGCAATGTCCTAGGAAGAAAAATAGCACACTTCCAGACAGCAGCTGGTCTGTGGCCTATCCCCGACATGCTTGATTTGGGAGATACACCACAAACTATCATTGTTATGAATTATGTCATTATGAACGAATGAAGCATTAAAAGACTATGCTTCTTTCAAATGGTCAAAAACTAAAAGAACCCCGTATTTAACATGTCTAACTGCCTACCTGCGCCTGCTGCAAGGTACGTGAAGGGCTGAAGAAGGACATGCTGCTGGCTGGCCGGTACTATTGTTGGATCCTCTGGTACAATTGTCGTCTGCTTCACATTGTTTTAACGTACTCCATCCGTGTGAACCATGACTCAACTGCGGCACTCTGTAAGGAAGAAACAGTGGTAGAAATTGGATGTTTAACTAACGGTAATAAACTTTTTTTTAAATATTTATCGGTTTCTTTACTGAATAGTATGTTTTACCACGGTAATGATTTGACAGATTTGAAGCTTATCGATTGTAGTTGTATGCACGATTATATCTTTGTGTGTGGATGTGGGAAGATTAAATCCTATAGCTGTCCCTTACAACCTGTAGTCATCTCCGGGTGGTTATTAATGTTCCTATATTAATCATGAATACGGAACGCCTATATTATAACTAATACACGTCCATAAGTCAAACTGGTATGGCTGTTTGGGCTACCTTCATAATGCGATAACAATACCAAAGGCGGTATCTGTCCTGTAACATAATAGTTTAACACTAATATATAAAATGGCATGGATCAAAAGCACCTTGGCGCGTGCCCTTACTTCCCACTATGCTAAGACACTAGCTGTCTTTGGGAATTGACGATGTAAAGGTTGTAAAGGGAGCCTTGGGTGCCAACAGGTTGTGACTCGCAGCCTTCCCGCTGTGAGGCACCACTGAGTGCCGGCTGGGCCTGCAGAGAAGCCTGTGGTGTGCCTCTTAATGGTTAAGGTGCAGGAGGAGTTTACTTAAAATAGGCTGATGTACTTCACTTCTATTGTGACTATATGCATGGAAACCCCTCCTCCTGCGCCCCTTGCCGTACATAACTTAAGGCACGATAACACCAGCCTTTGAACCAAGAATTGTTCTCCCAATTACAGCTGCACACACCCCCTATGTTGTTCACACAAACAGCCAACAGTGGTTGGTGTTTGTTAGTAATACAACTTCTATTGTTCAGCTTGATGCTCGACGTGTTTTGAAGACGTAGACAGTGAAGTGCTTGGCCCCGTGCTTCACATTTAATCTTTAATTTGAATATGGACAAGTGAAGGGGACTGGCGAGCACTTCAATTAAACACCATTCGATTTAAAAACATACATGTATAGCGTATATATCCGCGATTTCTATTGGATACATGCAATTGAAGCGTATTCGTAAGTACCATAGGGGAAGCCGTTTCGATCTCGGTCATACCATGTCAGCTATATAAACATCGCATATTCCAATACATAGCTCTAAGCAACGATGTGGGGCTTCCCCATATATTTGGCTCTATCAAAGGGTACCCTGGTAGTACTTGTATTCAACGCTATTAGCCTAGGGATAGAGATTGTTAATGCCCAACGTGTTGTAACACCTGTTTTGGAATGGGAACCACCAGAGATTAATATATACGGCAAATAGGACATGTGCATCTCTCACAGCTAAAGACATGAACAAGCAGACGACAATTGTACTGAGACGTGTGTAAACAGAGATCCATCAATCTGTCCAGGGTGGATTCTGTGGAGGATAGAGGGAGAGGTGTGAGACTCACAAAGAATGAAGAGAGGAGCTTGTCTGTATGGGACTGCTTCTTTAACACTACTGAGGGAAGGGTGAGTCATTAGGGTTTAACTCTAAATAGAGGAGAGCATGGCATTGGTATAGACTTGTGAAAGGAAGCTAAAATATTATCTAGTTGCAGAAACCAGGGAAATGCCATAGTCATTAGTGGAATTATTAAGGCGGAAAGAGAACCAAGTGTATAATATATGGTTTGTCATATAAATATATATATATAGAGAGAGATAGAGTGAAACCATATATAGCTTTATGCATCAAACAAGCCCATATTGATCTTAGCTTAAATTGCAAAGGACAATCTCACTAATCCCTCGACACTTAATGTCCATTATAGCATTGCTGGTGAATCTCTTCATGTTGGTCTAAACTAGGCCGACGTGCTATGCCTGCTTTGTGCACCTGCTTGTTCTGTTAATGCCCATGTCCCATTAGATCCGTCACCTTTGGACCGTTTTGTCTGACACCAGTTGTAAACCCATTGTATACAGATCCCAGGTGCAGCAGAAGTCTCTCCCCCGGGCACCATCTTCACCCAACCCGAACAAACTAGGGCAGTCTTCACAAAATAGCCACTCCTCTGAGAAGAGCCATGCATGTTTAGTACACACTGACACACTATAAATCAAATGTAATTGAAATCCATTTTAATCTACTCACATCTCCATGGTGATAGAGGCTAATGAAATCGCTTCAAAATAGTCAAAATGGCCATTGATAGTTCTATGGTAAATGGTTAATGATCACAACGTGATGCATTGCTACAATATTTCAATAAAAGCCCATTGTACAACATCAATGTTCTACCATGTCTACCAAGCAGACGACAGTTTAAAGCAGTAAATTGTGAACACCCATTCAATGACAACTGGTTACCCAACCGTGCAAGGCAAGGAGGTGCTGATGCCGAGTCAGGGTATGCACGGTATGTATGACGGTATGTATAGCCGCTCCATCTTAGTTATATAATATCAATTTATATAATGGACACTTTATAGTTAGCTCTTGATAATTTCGACCATTAAAATTTATTTTGAAAATACCACCTTCCACCATACTCTGTGTAAGAGTCCAAGGCCCACACAAATTATTACAATAGTGAAAAGATGCCCTCAAAGAGTAGATAATACAATACACAACGCTCACCCCATGCAGCCCTGGTAGGCCCTGGTAGGTAATTCTTTGCTCTATGATTCGGTGCATACTTTAGATACAAATCATGATCCAATAATGTCTACAAGCAAAGAACTTGTATTTATATACTTTGACAGTAATCGGGATTTACTTCTTACCTCTTGAAAGGAGACCCTATAGGAGGTATTCTAAGGGCACTTTATAGTTAGTACACATGAGGTGAGGGTTTGTTGCTGGGGTGCTGGGGCTGTCAGAGAGAGGGGAGCAGGGTATTGGCGGGTGTGAGGTGTTCACAGGAGTGTGAAGGGGTGTGCCATCTTTAGTACCATTTGCACCCCAGGGCATGTCCCATGTACACTGTCTGACACTATTCACCTCCACCAGGGTCCAAGCATGACGCCCAGTCTCCAGGGGGTGAGAGGAAAGGGTGGCCTCGATAATAATACACTGGCACATTCAAGTTGGTGGAAAGCTATTATAAAAACGTTTCTTTTTTTTCAAAGAAGATGTGAGAAACCTTTCTTATTTTTCCTGTTACTGTGAGATAATGTGTATTATTACCATGCCACTTTAATGCGAGCACAGACATCGGTGCTTATTCGTTGTTCAGAGAGGGCCAGGCAATTGATGTGTCGGGTATTTACCAATCCGATGAAATTATCCATGAACGTATTCTAACGTATGCCTTAAGGGCACAAACAAGTTCCTTTGATATACTGCTCTCACTCAGGAGTAAGGGTCTGGAACATGTATTTCTCAAGTGGGCCATCTTTGCTAAATCGCATGTTGACTTTTCAATTTAGAGCACACTTTTCCTTAGACAAATATTCGTTTAAACGGTTAAAAAGGAGGATGGCTGCAAATTGTGACTTATTCCCTTCCTATTTCCTTGCTTTAATAAGATAAGCAATTAGCCCTCTTCTTTTAATATGTGCGGTAGTAAGAGCGGAGGGGGACTCACAGTGTATATATGACCCTTGTATACTGCATACGTTCTGCTCTGTCGGTGGCGGGGTATCCCTTGTTATAGATATTATTCACACCTCGCCCCACACTGGTTCAAACCCAGAGTTATGCCGCCTGTCTCGGTGGTGCTCTGAAACATGATCAGGCCGCACAAGGACATGGCTCCACGTGGCTCCCATACTACTCCTGGCCTGCCACCAAATATACCAAGGTGGGCAGAGGCACCCAACTTTATAGGGAATCCAGGGTGTATTATTTATTTAGGAGGAGGCGGCATTATCAGCTATGGCAGTATTTAAGTTATAGGCTATCTGTGCCATGTATACCACCTAAACTTTTAAAGTTAAAAATGAAAAGCAGTTCAACATTGATTTACTGTCTTGTGCCCCTCTCAAAACTGAATGGTATACACCTATATCAGCTGTAGGCTGAACGACACTAAGCAGTGAATGATTCAGACAAATACGTGTGGTTATTACAAGACCAAAATCTGTCTGGACGGACTAGGAATAAGACCTGTCCTCTTCCTCCCATTAAACAAATACTCTTTACACCATGGCATGTCTGTACTCGCGTGTACTCGTGTGTAATCACGTGTCTTCACCACATTAAGTTAATGGTAGCCATCATTTTAGCACTTGTATATTACACACCTGCGTTGTGGAGATGGATATATTACAATGTATATTACAATCACAGTCTACTGACATCCATGTACATGTACTCAGCTGTTGATCACAATTCAGCCCGGGAATGTCACCGCTCTTAACATCAGTGCCAATCTCCTAATCCAGCGGTAAAAATGTCTGAAAACACAATATGCCAGAAGCCTATACCTCCATCAGAGTGGTAGAGTGAGCCTGAGTATTGAGTCTGCTGCAGATATCCTGTACTTATAAGGTATGTTGTCTCCGGTTCTACACAAGGTAAACAAGGTAATCCTCCAGGGTCGTGGCAATAATCCCATGAGCCTTACTGCATTAACTGCAGCTTAGCTGTTCCCGTGTGGATCCGGCTTATTACTGCAGCTCCTCCCCCCCAGGTGGGCCTCCTGCTTCCTCCAGGTGCTGTGTGGTAGTGGGGAGGGACAGGAGGAGGTACACAGGGGTAGCAGCCTGTGTGGGCCAGTTAACACATTAAGGGCCGCATACTGCTTTACTGTGATGTGCATACCCTTTGTCGGCATTACAATGTATATATATGCTCGAATGCAGACCAGGCGAGTCTACTCGCCAAGGCTGCATTCATGGGTCATACTCGGGGTCATACTGACTCTTTCAGGTGTGTGTCAACCCTGAAATGTCGGCATGAGCCTTGAATACAGTGCTGGCGAGTAACTCGCCAGGACTGGATGTATGGCCGCATTCATGCATCATGGCGACTAATGGGCATAGTACATTAAAGTACTATGCGGCCCTTAAAGGATTAGCACTGCAAAACTCTGTGCTGTAATGACTCCTTTTACATTTTTCACACATAATCTCCTTTCTCCAGCTGAGCTCTAACCTGCGAGCTCCATCTCCTATCTCAGGGCCATCAGAGCGTGTCATTCCCTACACTAGATGAGCTGTGGACAGAACACGTGTATGGGTATGCATCCAAATGGCACAGATTTATCTTAAAACAGATATCATATTTGTAAAAACCTCTCCAGCAGCATTGAAGACCTACCTTGCAAGTTTCCCAATCTAAATTATCCACATTGTCCATCACGATATATAGCAAACCTAATTCACTGCCAATCATCCAGTCTATGGACTTGTATAACACAATCCTACTCAAATCACTGCCATTTTAACATCATAAATCTATTAAACTGTGCACCATTTGTGTGCCCATTCTATCATAATGTAGCAGTGAAACATGAGGATGAGTATCGGCCTTGTTATATGGCAGGTATGTCAACAGAGGACGTGCCGCATGGACATATTAAAGGGAGACACCCATTAAATCACACACCAAGCCTCCTAATTAATCAACATTTTATACCCTTCAATCAACAAGCTTATCTAAGTGAGATAATGTCCTCCATGTTCAGACAGTGTGGGCTAGTACTGCTGTAGTGTATAATATGGGCGGCTAAATAATGGTCCGGATGATGGGGCACTCTGCCCTACAGGTAACTCAACGTGAACAACCCAATGATAAAATACGACTTCTTGCCATGACATACCTAATTTGATACTGCTGTAGCATATCAGCCCGCGTTGTTTAGTTCTTTTCGCGTTGTTTTTATTTTAATTTATCTATTTTTAAGATTGAATGCTTGTTGTTTTTTTGTCATTTGATATATTCCCCGCATATTCCCCAATTGATCGTATAACATTAAAAGCTTAACAAGACTTGCGTTTTTTAAATTTCTTATGTAATGCTGGTTGTTTCATGTTTGTGTACTTATTTTCACCAAATCAAGAAGACGCCATTATATTCTAATCTAGGCAACCTTTAAATACTGTATGTCCCACAGTTGACCTGTCTAGATGGAGGGCTGCATTGTGTTTACCTATTATGGTTAGGGTTTTACTATACATTATGAAATAGATTTGGAAAATAACACTTGAAAAAATATCACCTAAGTTAAGTTAGAGTGGTTGCCGTCCCAGTCTGAGGAGACACAGGGGTAGATGGGAGGAGGGGCAGGGGCTAAGAGGACGTAGGCTAGGAATGGTAGGATGGGTATGATGGGTATGAATGGTATGAAGGGTAGGAAGGGTAGGAAGGATAGGCGGGTAGGAATACTTACAGACTTGAGCGATTTTAAAACACAATTATTGCTGAGACAATCAATTATATTTTAACATGCCCCAAGAATGATAAATGTGGTTATAATGTGGCGCCACACTGTATAGACTATTACTACTTCAGTTAAATGAACCCATGACAAGTGTCCTACGGGTATAATCATTTATCACTCATCATGATACTGACAGAAAATGCTACCTGAGAGCTCCATTCGTCATGTTTTTCCCCTGACTACACTCTGGTGTTAAAAAGTAGTTTAATGTATTTAATTCTGGACTCATCAAATACAGATATGTCAGTACTTTTAAAAATGCATGTATTAGACCCACATGCTTGTTATAACGTGGTGCTATGCAAACAAATTGATTTCTTTCTCAACTTGGTATTCACGAAAGGAGATTTAAAATTTTAAATACGTCCATGCTTATCATTTTGAAGCGTACATGTATATAGATCTAATAATAGTGGATCTGAATGAATCACCGCTACCGGTATCCCATTGCTGCCCATAGTAGTCACTAGTATGAAGAACACCAGAAAGCCCTATTATACATATTTGTAACGAGTGCATTTGACCTATTTGTGTCATGACGAGAATCATAAATGGAGTAAGGTATTTGGGATCAAGACTCGTTTACTTTAGAATCTATTTAGAAGAAATCCGGGTTACATTTAGAAAATCTAGTGAATCCAGTGAGTCATGAACATAATAGGGAGTAACAAAGCATAATATATGGGGTACGGCAGGTGGAGGGAGTGTAAGGGACAGGGCAGACGGAAGGACTTGAACATACTGTGATTTAACCAGATAGATCTGTCGATATATTGGAATCAGTAAAAATGTGTTTGATATATTGACATCCAATTCTGTCTGACTAGTTAAGTCTGGTATTTAAAAATATCTGGATAAATTTGTCTAGTTAAACTTGCAGTACAAATATCTAAAGAACAGGCTGCATTCTAACAACCGTTCTACATATATGGTTAGTTCCATACCCTTATATTAGCCCTATATTCTACCATGGTACATGTACACATATTATAATATGCCCTGCTTCTCACCTTTAGTCCGGTCCTTCTCCAGTAGGTGTGACCTATTAAGATCAACACTATTAAGTGCCACAAAAGGTGGCCGTGTTCTCCACCACTGTGTCATATACATTTGTAGAAGCACCAGGTGACCCATACTCCCACACAACTACAGGCCTGGGTGGTCAAAGCTGCCCCACACCAGACATCCTCTCCCCTCCCACAGAGCTTTAGGTTATACTTTACTGCCTCAGACAATGACCACTAGAATGCCCTGACCTGCATACTGCTAACCTGGATTTATTTTCCACTATAGAAGTAGGGTGATTTATATACTGTATTCAGGGTATACAAAAGGATGGGGTGGATGTAATGAATCATATGTAAAATTCCTATGAGAAATGATTGGATATATATGGTGAACAAAGTATGCCGCTTAAAGGTTTAAGCACTTTAATGGTAGGTTTTTGAAATGGTCAGGGGAAAATTAAATTTACTTCTTCTTTTCGGGGGTATGATACATGACATAGTAAGACCCTGTGTTCATGGGAAGCCATTGGTACAAGGTAAACATAGGATGCTATTGATCATACTATTACATGTATTATGAATCTTCAAGTAAATCGAACAGCAAGAGGTTATATAGCAGGGAGCCACGCAAGGACGTGTTATACATTGAGTAGGTATGTTATAGACTAAATGAGAAAAGAAACTCAAGCATGTAGGGACATTGAAAGCAACAATTGTGGCCATGTTGGACTCTCACGGTGTGAAGCAGTGGGTATATCAACATTATGCACACTGTATGAACTGGGGTTTAATTTGGTTGTGTACATTGTGCTATATTACAATGTATGCACAACGCCCCAGGCCTTCCCAATACCACACTACTTACACATGAGCCTAAAGGATATTACGCCAACATATAGGAGGGAGGAAGGGTTTTGTTTTGGTGGCGGTTTTTGGTTTGTGGTTTTCTTCTATATATATATTTTTTTTTTTTTGGGGGGGGGGTAAGGAAGGAAGGGAGCATCCAGGTGATTACCCATACCAGTACTTAACTGCATTAATCATTATTACTCATTAATCAAGCTTTACCCTGAGTATTGTAAGGGTTTGAATTAACACCACATTAAGAATGGTCCGTGAAGGCTGTGTATGAGGAGTGTATCCTCTTTATATACCACCACGTTTTAATAAATCTATGTATGTCTTTTTCCAACCGAAGATGATGTAGAAACACAAATTATTACTTCTACATGTGTTACATTCCATTAAAATAACTAGGGAGAGTAATATCCTTTGTAATGTGTCATTTCGTGCTTACATCTTAAATTGCTATACTTATATATCCAAGTAACGTCAGTTACATTATAAATTATGTGTTTTGCCTCGATCGGTGGCATATTGTTATTTATTATTGTATTACAAGAACCAGAGACCTTTAGCTAGGTGTATGGGTTTGGAGGAAATAATGTGCACAGAAATGAATAATGGGCTCACTAAAGTACCCAAAGCGCCTATATGGACGGGTAGCAAATCATGTGGGTGGGAGGGATTTGTAACACTGCTCGAGAGATTGCCCAATAGAACGGAACAGGATCTGCAAAACTTGTTGACTTTAAGGTCTTGATCTGTTTCCCCCACCACCAGCACCAGGCCATTGGGGCGTGCTTGGAAAGCTGGCCGATAGGATTATATACCTCACTAGACGGGGCAGAGTTTGTATCAGAGTGTTCTCACAGGAACAACAACAATGTATTGTAATACCCCAACTATACTGGACCCCAATGATGTAACCCTGCCCCAACTAGACCTCTATTAACCCTTTAAATGTAGATTAGACGTGCCTAAATGAGCTGAGGTGCTATACATTGCATGAGGAGCAATGCGTGTTTATGTTCTTAGTACATGTAACAGTAAGGAACCTATACATGTAGTACCAAAGGTTGTAGTTATCTTATATAGGAAGCTGCTGTTTATGATATTAACCGAGCATATAATCTAGAATAGAAACAAACGCCGATAAATACGTTTGTAACATGCAATAGATGTCCAGAATTCACTCACCTGAAGGATTGGGTAGGGGGAGGTAATTCCCTTTGCCCAGGCTCTCTACTGACTCATGCCACCGTTACATTAGCAGATCCCAATCCCAACTACTGTGGCCGCCGTCACACTCCCTGTGGCGACTGTGAGAACTAAGCATGTGGGGTTGGGTATGTACATTATGTACAAGGGGCGAGCGGATGGGGGGGGGGCTTTTAGGTGGTTACCTTATTAATATTTATCTTTAATTCGGTATGCATTTATACAGTCACCTTTCTCAGATGTATACTTGCTTTTAATTTATACATAAGTTTTGCAGCACTTCTGTCTAAACTATACCTGTAAGTTTAAGGTTTATATATGGGAAGGTTGAGGAAGGTGTGGGGATTATCCTCAACCTTATCCCATTCCCCTTGTATAGCATGACCACTCCACCAGCAGCACAGAGTAATATGTGTGGGAGTTTATACATACACATAGCAGGGGTGCTCACTTGTGTAGATGGTAAGGGGGTGGGGGGCTTGTTAATGTTACTGACTAGAACTTAGAACTTAGAAGCCGAGCAGGGATTTCTAACGTGCCAAAATAACTATAAATGAGCCTGGTGCCAAGTGAGGTGTTGCATGGTGTGTGTTATTACAAATTAGAACTACATGTACTGCCTACGTACTTTATTCCATCAGAACATTAAATTCACGTCCAACAAACTTTACCATCCATTTGTACGTTTTAGGGTACTGCACTATTATAACAATTTGTTGTTGTTGTATAAATCCTCACGACTTAAAAAGTGGCATATGCCGGATGTTTGTTGACTCTGGCATGTAGGGGTACATGCAGTCTTTGCGAAAACTTTTTCATCAAACAGGACATTTGGTCCTACAGATTTTCAATGTTAAAGGACCGGTTACATTTTTGAAGGACCGGATACCAACATATCTGATGATTCAGGCATTTTAACTAGAAAATAGTATGTACATTATATTCAATTTGTAATAATGTTTTGGCCAAATTAGAATAAATACATAGTTGTGAATCTGCTGGACCGGTCGCATTTTAGGGGGACATTGCCACTGTCATGCATGTTTTCGTAAAGACTGGTCCATGTGATAAACCATTGCTGCATTTATGTACAGTGTCGTGCTACAGCCGACAGGCCCTGGGTTAAAACACCCTCGAATGATCGGCATGATGCATCTTTACACACAAGACCTTGAAGATGAACCATTAGGTACATGAGGTATTATCTGTTTTTTAAATGGTTAAAGGGTTAGATATAGTGGTAGGTTTTAATCCAAATCAGTAACTTACCAGTTTGATACTTGTGATTACCGGCACTCTGTAATCCCAACGTCCGTTTATTGTCTCAGACAGTCCGGCTGTCACAGATACCCATCGACTGGTACTACGTTCCTGAAGGAATAACAGGTATAAACGTATCTGTTATGAAATACAACAATCTCACAAAAAGAAGTATATCCCATTACGCGAATCTACTGTCAAAAATGTGGACAGTGAAACCCTACACCAGGGCGGCTGTGGTACCCAGGAGACTAAGAAAAGGAGAGGAACAGGGGCCCAGTGTAGGTTACCTAACAGGTTGATTTAAGAGATGGCCCTTGTGAGGCCCTCGGCTGTATACAACTTGTAGTTGTGCATTGCCACTGAGGACCTTTGCCACTCAAAATCAGGTGGTGATGATTTTTATCAACATGGGGTGATTAGATACAGTGAGGGCGTGAAATAACCCCCACCCGACCCCGCTCTAGAGGGGTCAACGTTTATGGCAAGCCGAATGGGTAAACTTTCGAAAAACCTGGTTTTTCGCCGATAAACCTGGTTTATCGCCGATTAACCTGGTTTATCGACAGAAACCTGACTTTTCGACCGATGGGCAGAGTTTCTGAAAAACCTGGTTTATCTAATCGAAAAACCTGGTTTTTCGGATCTAACCAGGTTTATTGGACATAATCAGGCATTTCGCACGAAAAACCTGGTTTATCGACGAAAAACCTGGTTTATCGACGAAAAACCTGGTTTATCGACAAAAACCTGGTCTATCAACCGATAAACCAGGTTTATTGGCGATAAACCTGGTTTATCGCGATAAACCAGGTTTATCAACCGATAAACCAGGTTTATCGGCGATAAACCAGGTTTATCAACCGATTAACCAGGTTTATCGGCGATAAACCAGGTTTATCAACCGATAAACCAGGTTTATCGGCGATAAACCAGGCTTATCAACCGATAAACCAGGTTTATCAACCGATAAACCAGGTTTATCAACCGATAAACCAGGTTTATCAACCGATAAACCAGGTTTTTCGGCAATAAACCAGGTTTATCGGTGACCAAACTGGCCGAAAAACATGGTTTATCGCTTGGAAAATATGAAAAACATGGTTTTTCGCTCGATTGGCATAGTTTCTGCCGATAAACCAGGTTTTTCATTGATAAACCAGGTTTTTCAACCAAACTGGCCAAAAAACATGGTTTTTCGGTCGATAGGCTTAGTTTCGTTTGATAAACCAGGTTTATCAAACGATAAACCAGGTTTATCGGCGATAAACCAGGTTTATCGGCGAAAAAACAGGTTTTTCGAAAGTTTACCCATTCGGCTTGCCATAAACGTTGGCTAGAACATATCAGATCACTCAGGGGTGGTGAATTTTTCACAGCAGTCTACATTTTTTGCCCCCCCCCCCAGGGGTAGACACTAGCGCTGGCCCGGGAGCCAATGGCCCGTAGTTTTGGGTCCGGGCCCGTAGTTTTCTGTATATTTGCATGGCTATGGGCCCGGGTGGCCCGTGGCTATTTATAGCAATATTTCCAAGTGAATTTAGATGTAAATCTGGTAAGTAGCCCCATCTCCCCGTGGTACAATATATACATGTTATATATCATTGGAAAGGGAAAATCAAGACCATATCGAATGTGTTACCCAATACAGCAAAACATTCACATGTCTTGTCTACAAATATTGCCAAAATTATTCCTTTCTAAGGATAAAAACCCACTTAAATTCATTTGGAAATTAGAGCCTAAATTAACTCTCATCATATCTATCCATCTAGGTTCTTATTCATAATTATAGTTTATGTTTCCCTTTGTATATTAATGTCTAATAAAATATGCATTTGAATTGTAACTAAACATGGCAATTTTCTACTCCCCCTGTAATTGATTAATTGATCAATTTTAAGATTGCTTGAGAGTACATGGATAGATAGAAAGAAAGGTACATTTTCGGTGAACAAGCAGGTGCATTCCTTAAAAATATTAGTTGATTTATATGCGACCCCCCCCCCCCCCCACCCTGTATACATATACTTATTTTATCATTGAAATCCCGGGCCCACAGATTTGCCTCCGGGCCCACAACCTTTAGAGACTGTGGGCCCGGTTGGCCCATGGTCTCAAATGTTAGTGTCTACCCCTGCCCCCCCTCCCAGGCCCGGCTCCCAGGCAGGTCGAAAATCAGGGTGCGCATGCTATTTTCAAAGACAAAGTACTGTGCATGCTTATAACACTGAAGTAGGCCATGCACGCTGAATGATGTGACTGTGGCTGCGACAGTGGTCTACGGCAATCACAGAGGAGGGGGAGGGCCTGCATGAGTATGTTTCACCCCCCGCCCTCCCCCCTAAATTTGTCAATAGGGGTCAGTCTGGTCGCCCTGTGGGCGCATCCATTGCTTGATCTGGTAACCGGCGAGATAAGTACTGATACAGCAATCACAATGGGTCCAGGCTGTTACATAATGCACCCTAAAAATTCCGCAGTGAAGGCCAGGGAATTATCTCATTGGTTGATAATGCATCCAGCTAGACGCCTATAGCATTTGTACACAATGAAAAGTGAGAGACGCGTCTGGGCCTCTGCTCCCCCCCCCCCTCCCCTTCCCCCATGAACATTTGCCTCACACGCATCTATTGTAGAGGCTCAAACTGTCTTTGGGGACAGGTCAGGTGGGGTTCTCAGTCTCAGACTCCCATCCAAACACTGCTCCGTTCCCTCTGCTGTGTAGGGTATGGCTATGGGAGCAGACCCGGGGAGCAGACCTAGTCTTCGCTTGCTACCCATTTGCGCCAGATTGGTGGCGTAAATAGGTGTGTATTGGTCAATACACATCCAAGTTCAGACAGATTGCGATTCTAGATCAAACCCAAAGGGGTATCAGGGTAATTAAAGTAGCTGGGGCTACTGTGTAATTAGGGAGTGCTCATTTTTTAACAACAGGGGGGGGGTAAAAAATTTGGACCCCTTGACCGGGGGGGGGGGTAAAAAATTCAGACCCCTCTTGGGGGGGGGGGGGCAAAAAAATTCAACCTGTTTTGAGGGGAAAAGCCCGCGCGTTACTATGCTACAAAGGGGCGCGAACGCGCGCGATTTTCGGCCTCCCGGGGGGGGGGGGTAAAAAATTTCGACCCCTCTAGAGGGGGGGGTGAAAAAAATTCGCGCGCTCCGCGCGAAATCTCACCACCCCCCCCCTGTTGTTAAAAAATGAGCACTCCCTTAACAACTATATATGAGAGGTTGAAATATGTGTACTGGAATAGGATGACAGCATGTTCCCAGGCTATCACACTGGTAGTGGTAGGATCGGGGGGTAGGCTGGGGGTCCTCTCAAAATTGTTTACCCTCTAGAGAGGGGGTGGGCAAAAACACTGTTCCAGGTGGGGGGGGGGGGGAAGTGTCACCCCTTTTCATGAAAAAAGCCTGTGCATGAGGCTGTGCTGAGGCTGTGAGTGTGACGGGAGAGGGAGTAGGGCACTAGGGGTACGAGAGTGGCTAACCACTACCCCTCCCCCCCCCCCGTGGATAAATAATGACTACTCCCTTATTTTTTAGTATTTAGGAACAGGGTGAGAGCAGACCATTTGACACGTCTGGAGGGGGTTAGTGCATGCAGATGGTGGTACCACCCTAAATGCCTAGTCGGGCCTCGGAAAAATCAACGTCACACACCTTGGGTCTAATATTTGAAATACTTAAAATTCCCTGAGAGCTAAGCCAAATATACCATATTTTAGCTATTGAAATGGAGAAAATTATACAATAGGCCCAAAATAAAAAAGTCAGCCTAGATTTAGTATAAATCGCCATGGAAACCAGGACATTGTTTTTGTGCCGTGAGACCTAAGCAGTGTATGAATACTATATATGGCCGTTTCACCCCCATAACCCTCCACTGTTTACATGGTACCAATAAAATATTTAGCCTGGACTATAAACAAACACCTCCAGATTACTATGATCCCAAATAAGCATACATTTAATACTTTTACCCCCATCCTGAGGTCCGAATTCCCAAAAATAATTTATTTTCTGAGGGACTATTTGGCCATTCTACCCGGAAGTGGCGGATTTAGGGTGGTACCACCTTAACAGTAAAAGTGATTTTTTGGTTGCCATGGTTACCAGATAATTCCTTCATAAATAGAAGCTATTTGATACCCTAAGTCATAAATAAACCCCAAAATATGCCTAATAACCCTACTTTCTTAGTAATTTGGGCTAAACTAGGCCATGGTCGGGCATGCAGCGACAAAAATCTGCTCAAAATGTCCGGGTTTCAGACACAATTTTTCAATCGGTCGTGGACAAAAATCGGGCCTGACTTTAATATGTCCAACATACCTCTACCTGCAGCAAATGACATCTATATTAAGCTTGCTAGGCCCACTAAGCTCTCAGGAAGTTAGGGAAACAACCAAAACCCATGAGAATGCCCAAAAATGGTCATTTTCGGGCCAAAATCGCTGTTTTGGGCCCAAAATAGGCCCTAAAGTAAGATAATATGTTGCTTGGTTGCCATGGCAACCCATAACAACCAATGGAATTGTCATATATTTGATGCTTAACCTGTTGCATGATACAATACCCCGACATTTGATACTAAAACTGCTATGTGGACTCTAAAAAATCCCATTATTTGTCAAATTTTGTGAGGAGGTGGAAATATTTTCCGGGCGCCATTGATGGCGATCGAAGCAGACGCCTGCTTTTGAGGTCAATTTTTTGAGAAAATTGGAACATTCCTTGGTCAAATCCATGAAAATATGTAATTTTAGATGTTTATATTCAAATATGAGCAGTGTACTGCACCAACAATTAACAATTGTTGACAGAAAAAGGGGGAAACGGGTTAAAATTTGAGCTTCTTTCGCCTACTTTTGTCAGAATTTCTCTACTGTTAAGGTGGTACCACCCTAAATGCCTAGTCGGGCCTCGGAAAAATCAACGTCACACACCTTGGGTCTAATATTTGAAATACTTAAAATTCCCTGAGAGCTAAGCCAAATATACCATATTTTAGCTATTGAAATGGAGAAAATTATACAATAGGCCCAAAATAAAAAAGTCAGCCTAGATTTAGTATAAATCGCCATGGAAACCAGGACATTGTTTTTGTGCCGTGAGACCTAAGCAGTGTATGAATACTATATATGGCCGTTTCACCCCCATAACCCTCCACTGTTTACATGGTACCAATAAAATATTTAGCCTGGACTATAAACAAACACCTCCAGATTACTATGATCCCAAATAAGCATACATTTAATACTTTTACCCCCATCCTGAGGTCCGAATTCCCAAAAATAATTTATTTTCTGAGGGACTATTTGGCCATTCTACCCGGAAGTGGCGGATTTAGGGTGGTACCACCAGATACGACCCCCCCCCCCCCCCCCCGAAGACGTTGTTAATGACCACTCCCGTAGCCGTAGCCGTAGGTCAGTGCCAGTGCAGTGGTGGCAGTAAACAAGGTAGATCTGATCCTTGTCAGGCTTCCAAGCTCTTTCTTGCCCAGTGGTTTGATTCTGATACTAGGCCCTACCCCTACCTACCCTAGGAAAACATTCAATTCTCTCGTCTAAATGGTTAGGTGTGTATTTTTACTCACCCATTCAGAATCCACTTTCAAATTTCGTGCCTTCCTCCTTGCTTCCTCCTCCGTTTGTGCACACGGAGCTGTGACGTACAGAGGGGGTTCCCCAGTAAAGGGAATTCCCTGGTGAGCTTCCCGAGTAATTCACCAGGGGGCGACAATCCCGATCTGTTTGATTTACAGATTATGTACAACTCATGCAGAAATCTCATTAAATATTGCCATATCGTAATAGTCAATCATATATTAGTTTCATCGTATGCGATAATTATGATTTTCTCTATTTTGATACCTGCTTGCTTCGTCGATTTCTAACTTACTTGATGCTGCCACCTAGTGATGGATGGAGCAAGTTTTGGGGCCATGGGTCAAGGTCGCATCAGTGCATGTCAGTTTGATGGTCAGTTTCTTCTCGAGCTAAACGTTTCCAAAGTTTATGCATAATATTGTACCGTCAGAGAAGTCAAGAGGTCCGCGAGAGCTGCGTATAGACTCATGATCACACTGGTAGGTTTGTTTAGCACTGTCAATCAGATCTGCCCCAGTAGTAGTTATTTTGGTGGACTCACCACTTCAAGGCACTTGGGAATTTATAAAAAACAGCCCCCAAAACCTTCTCAAAGGCATCTGTGCCTATTTTAACCTTATACTTGACACTGGTGTTGTACCAGCCGAGTGGTCAACTGGTGTTATAATACCTATTTATAAAAACAAAGGTGACATAAATAGCCCAGATAATTATAGGGGCATCACTCTACTTAGTTGCATCGGGAAACTATTCACAATGGTTCTTAATACACGACTGAGTAACTACGTAGAAGATAATAATCTGCTTGGCGAAGAACAGGCAGGATTTAGGGAAGGTTATTCCACCTTGGATCATGTATTTAATCTGCATAATATTATTGAACTGTATCTTCAGAAAAGTGAGAAATTATACTGTGCCTTCGTTGACTATGCAAAGGCTTTTGATACTGTTGATAGATCATCATTATGGTTGAAACTTCTTAAGACAAACATTAATGGAAAAGTGTTCAATGTTATTCAAAATATTTACAAAGCAGCCAAGTCTAGAGTGCGGGTCGGTGATTGCCTCTCAGAGAGTTTCAGCTGCAATGTAGGTGTGCGGCAAGGAGAGAACCTCTCACCATTACTTTTTGCTATTTACCTGAACGACCTGGAAGCCCATTTTAAAGACAACTGCAAAGGTATCACCTGTCTTGGAGATGATGATGAATCTCAGGTGCTCCTAAAGCTCTATATATTACTTTATGCTGATGACACTATCCTACTCAGTGAATCTAGTGAGGACCTCCAAAAAATGTTGCATGTATTGGAGGATTATTGTCAGCAATGGAAACTCAGGGTGAATATATCTAAAACCAAAGTTGTTGTCTTTTCTAAAGGCAAAATTAGGAAACTCCCTAAATTATTATACCAGGGCGAACCTCTCGAAGTACAATTTAATTACACTTACCTTGGTATTTTATTCAACTTTAATGGGAATTTCAAACAGGCGATTAAAAAACAGGTTACACAAGCAAAGAGAGCTCTATTCAGCCTCCTATCAAAATCTAGGAAACTACAGCTCCCGCTTGATATCCAGTGCCACCTGTTTGATGCCTGCATCGTGCCTATATTACTATATGGCTGTGAAGTGTGGGGATTCTCTGATCTCACGGAAATCGAAAGAGTGCAAAATTACTTCTGCAAATTTGTGTTAAAGCTTACTACATCCACGGCCAATTGTATGGCATTGGGTGAACTTGGCAGGCAGAATCTAAGCTCTATAGTAAACCAGAGAATGATTAACTTTTGGCACAGGGTTGTCTCAGGGAAAACCAGCAAGATCTCCTACATAATCTATGGGATTATAGATAAAAAACATACAAACGGTAGCTTACAGTCTAAATGGCTTTCCCATATACATAACATGCTAAACACAAGTGGGCTTGGTAACCTGTTAGACAATGCTGTGACCTCAAAACATAACCTTCTAAAGACCACTGTTAAGAGAAGGTTGACTGATATTGAACACCAGGACTGGCATAGCAGAGTTATGGATTCTGGACACTGTCTGAATTATAGAATATTCAAAAAAGAACTGTGCTTTGAAAGATATCTGCTCAACCTGAACCCTATGAGTGCTGCAAACCTGTGTAGGTTTAGATGTGGGAATCACAGCCTCCCAGTAGTTATAGGTAGATACACAGGAGTTGAAGCTGGGGATAGAAAATGTACCCACTGTAACCGTAACAGCATTGGGGACGAATTTCATTACCTCTTTCAATGTGACATGTTTAACGAGGAACGGGCACTACTCATTGCCGACCATATAACACCTCGTCCATGTGTACCCACATTTGATGAACTATTTAATAGCAAAGACCCCCTTGTCCTGTCAAACCTGTCAAAGTTTTGCACCATTATAATGAACAAATTCAGGCCTGACCGGAAATCTAAAAGAAAGCCTAGAATCAAACCAAAAAATAAGAGATCAAAACAAAGTAACAAAAAGTAGAATTTAAAAATTAAGGTGATAATAACTGACTGCACATGTGGTCCCTAACATATAAGACCTCTAAAGAGGCAAGGTGCTATAATGCTAATCAAATATCTTTATCACCTGTTTCACAACAGGTTAACTGTGGTGCTCATTAGTGAATATTATGCATGCTATATATCTATTGGTGCTGACAGCTGGTCACCGACTGTGGAAAGCATGCCACAGTCAGCGGATGACCAGTTATACCCATTTACTATACGCAAATGTTATTACTAGAAGTAGATTCGTACTTGCATACATGTCCATATGACATGATACTCTATATTGTTTGTACAGTGATGCCAATGTAACTATCGGCTAAATCTGATCTCTTTTCTTCATTCCTTTACCTCTGATGAGGTTGTGAATAAAAACAAATTGAATTGAATTGAATTGAATTGAATTGTAGTCCGAACCACTTGGCACAATGCTGTCACTGTCAGTCACTCTGTGTCAATCACTCAATGACTCAATGGCAGTGGCACTTGAAACTTGATTCAAAATGTGCAGAAATGTTGGTGCTAAACACTATTATAGCAGAAGGAAAGGCGGGTACAAAGGACCAATTAATGGTGCAAAGTGAGTAAGAAGGGAGCAGAAAATTAACACTGCTATCTAGTTATTGTGTACAGGGTATAGACAGGGATATAAAGGTAAAGGCTAGACCACTTTTTTTGTACATACATCATAATTAATGTCATGGTACCAGTTACCTACTCTGATTCACAGGTATTAGTCGGAGATATATTCGTACCGGTACTAGTCGTAGGTCTACATAGTTTATTACTTTATATTGGTTTGCTCGAGTCTCTAACATATTATTATTGTACGGTATGACCTGTTGCATCATCACACCTAATGCTAGGTACATCAGATTCCGTTGGTGGCGCCACTGTGCATTTGTCCCCTCCTGAGAGGTCATTTCTTGTGACCCAGTCCAGAACCACCATCCCCAGATATGGGTTCAGCTTTTGTTTTATAAAACACATTTAAATAGGAGAAATCAAGTAGGTTGACCCATCATTTGGAAAAGAAGAGGTCAGTCTACATCCTAGTATATTTTCCAGAAAAATAAATTAATTCTGACTTGGATTTTGATTAATGTGCAATTGTATGCCTTAGCATTTCTTTAGAATGAATGTCAGAATATCAAAAAACCTCTTTGAAACCCAGAAAAAGTAATTCTATGATTCATGCCCTTTCCAGTGATATGTTTAGCTAAGCTGTAGCTACAGGAGATCCATATGAAATGACCCCCGAAAATCTGCAAATCAAGGTTTAGCTCTAAAGTTTACATAGGTAATTAGAGTAATTAGACAAATACTTATCTAATTGATCAATTCATTATGGTTATATTGATCCTAAAATTACAATCACATGCAGAGCTAAGTTATTTCACAATCATGGTCTTTTTAAAAAATGATCTGTCAAAATTACATATCAATTACATATCAATATTGTTAATTACTACTAATTAGGTCATTGATCTAAATTAATTAGAAAATCTAGGTCAGGTTTGTGGGTCACAAAAATATGAATTTCCGTCCCGGCTTCCACAAATGTCTAAATACTTTTTATTTAATTCAAATATGTTAAACTATGTAAACGTTATTCAGGTTTTCTCATAATCAATACCTAGGGTCCTGGGGTATAAACCTGTTATTTCTGCTTCAAAATGTCACAGCTTTTACCCCTTCTCCCATAAGACATTCTGCCATCTTTTGAGTCACCAAAAATCTTGAATATATCTGGAACCGTTTGGAATTTTTGCAAAATTCCAAAAACATGATTTAAGTCAGTCCAATGCCGTTAGCTTACAATTGTTTTCAAAAGAGATTTAATTGAATGTATTTTTCATCTGATGTACCTACTAATGCTGGTAACTTGTCCATACCAGTACAGTAGCAGTAGCTGTGTGTGCAACTAGGTGGATGCAGATGGGTCAAAAGCGACCTGGCGACCTCGGCTGTTTTGGAGGCGACTTCCGACCTTAGGCAATAATTTAAGCGACCTGGCGACTTTTGGATATAATTAACTATAGATTAAAGGCTCCAAAAAAGCGACTTTTCGACCTGGACCCCTTAATTTTGGCGACTTTCCGACCTCATGGGGGGACCCCTCTGCACCCCCAACTAGGGAGAGTATATTCATTTATATGCTGTCAAGTGTCACAATGGCATGTTTTATGAACATAACCTCCACATATCATATTGTATGCAAACCTTCTGCTACCGGTATATGTAGGCCTACATCAGTTCTGCCGCTATATCTATTAAATGTATCTGATTCTTTTCCCTTTGTCCCTGAAGGGGCTGTGAACAAAAGTGAATTGAATTGAATTAACTCTTGTCAGTCTTGAGGCGTTGACGCGGTGGCAGTTGAGCATCCTGAGCCAGGCTGAGGAAAGTGTTCCAGTCCCCATGTCATGGTAGAGGATAAATAAGATCTGAGTTGTAATTTATTGTGTTACAAAATACCCCAGAATGCACAGTTTCAAGTCTAGATTTCCGCAATTTTCCAAGATATTTAATAGCCTCCAAAAATGGCTCAGTCCCCATCGCAATGATTAATTATTTTAAGGAGATCAGTGTGAATGGCATAATTCATAGGTCTATGTCTATTTTCAGAGCAACAGTCTGGGTGTGCGTTGGAACAGTTAAGTGCACCACTGAGCTGTAGGCCTATTCATCACGATGTCCCTGGTGCTCAAGTCTAGCCACCTTTCAAGATCCCTCCTCTGCAGCAGAGTACTGTTTAGAGGCGGATTGTCAAGGCTTCACACCCATGTTTCCCATAAGCCAACCTTGTTAATGTGTCGCAAATGGACTCATCAGTTCTCACAATGTGCTCGACTCTATAGCAAATGGACTTTTCCTTCACTAGGAAAACGGCTAGTCACTCCCCTGTACCTTCAGGCTCATGACTACCCAGACAGAACTGCCCTTGTTGACTGCCATGGCTCTTATACCTATGCAGACCTTTTGTACTCAGCGAATAACCTTGCCGATAAAATCACCCGGATGTGCAATGTATCAGCCCTGAATGTGGATGGAGCGAGGATATCATTCCTCTGTTCCAACGATGCGTCTTACGTTGTAACCCAGTGGGCCACATGGGTGAGTGGCGGAGTCGCCGTACCACTCAGCCCGTCTCACCCACAGAGTGAGCTTGAGTATTTTGTGTCTGATTCGGGCTCGAGTCTCATCATCGCTACAGAAGACATGGCTGACAGATTGGAGCAGGTCTCCAAGAAGCTGGACATACCTCTGTTAGTACTGAACAAGGAGGATTACTTATCCAGAGATGGTATGTGATTTACCATTTATACTGTCTATATTAGTATATACATGCTGTTATATATATATTTTTGGCGAGGAGGCACCCAGACTAAGCACTCCAAGTGCTACTCCCCCTCCATACCACTGGCTGGGGTCGACTAGCCTATAGTTATGCAAGTTTCAGATTTCCATTTTCCATTTAAATAACTAAATACAGCAGGTAATCATGCATTTTTTTCAGCAGCATAATGAACACCCATATCTAAACATGTTGGGAAATGATTTTTTTCACAAAAAATAATAAATCTTTTTATATTTCACTTTTTGATGAAATCAATAATTATTTGGCAAAACTGAAGTTGCAGCAGAGTGAATATCATCTTCTCTGCTATATAAACCCTATTTCTGGTGAAACAAGCTCTACATCAAGCATGACAAATGAAGCTAAAAGTATTGCTGTTCCCATATCTTCTCTTTGTTACCCTTATATTGGTTTCTGTCACATCACAATAGATCGACAAAACAACGGGTCGTACTGCGGCCTTTCAGCAGAACGACACGCCATTTTGTCTGGCATGTTCCTCCCACTCCCGACAGTCACAGGGGGCTGTAGCCTACATCATGCGCAATTATCTTATTTTGAGGTGGAATCGATGAATAACAACCTGCATTTGTCAATATATATAGTCAGTTACTGCAAAGTTTGCTAAGAAATTTGATAAATTGAGCCCTAAATGTCTCGGAATACACATTTGCAGATAGCGCATCCAACATATATTTTGGTAAAGACAAGACTTCACTTGTCGACGCAACTCATTTCACAAAGACGAGTCTGTCAGTATTAAAGCCTATTAGCCTTGTTACCTTCAGAAAACATTGTATGTAGGGGGGTTGGGCCTAATTCATCCATTTTGAGTCCAAATATAGAATGTTTGGCGAGTCTCAAATTTCCTTTTGCTTGACGCCAGAAAGACGTCGTCTCCGGCGTGATACTTCTCTCGACCAAAGCAGGTCCTAATACATCGATTCCAGCTCCAATAACCCCCCCCCCCCCCGTACACCACCAATATTGATCAAAATAGGCACAAAATACATCGATTCCACCTCATAATTAGCTCTAATTCTCCTCCCTCCTTCCCCGACTTATACGTGTCTGCCCCCTTCCTTGCCGCCTGCCGCCCAAATGGTGGCGGCTGCCGCGTGATTCCCCTTTAAGGACGGCAAAAGTTATGGTGCTGCCACCTGGTGGCATTTTTTGGAAACACTACATAGGCCTACACAGAATGGGAAATAGACTGGACGCCCCCCCCCTGCTCTGTGGCAATGGTAGGGGGGGGGGCAGAGGTGATAACAAATTAATGTTGATCCCTTAACTTTGATACAGAAAGAAAATCGATTCATTTCCTCTTCATTTATTGATTACAGAGGGGGCTGGTGAGATTTCAAAAATCTTGAATTATAGACCTAGCAAGGCCTAGGCGCAGGCTAGTTGCTAAAAAGGGGCATACTTTCCCCCCCCCCCCCCCTCAAGAGGGGTCAGAATTTTTTATGCCCCCCCCCCCCCCCCCCCCACAAGGAAGGGTCGAAAATCTTACTGTAGGCCTAATTACTGTCATATTTGACACGTTCCTTTGTGTTTTTTAGACACATTTTTTCTGGCACTATACTATATCGGGAGGCAGGAAATCTGAGTTTGAAAAAGACAGGAGACTATTCTATCTCAAAAAAGATAAAATTCGCCCACTCCATTAATTCAAGGTTGAAATCCCTAGACAAAAGAAAAATTGGAAAAAAATGAACTGCCCTCACCATTATATGAAAAACAAAATCAGTAGACCATCTTTTTCATTTGATGTGGCCTTATGGGCCTCCGAGCATACTTTGTCTATTATGGCAAACTTTTCTGATCTATTTTACCTAACTATATGACTACTAGTTGTTGTTGTTGTTGTTAAAATAGAACAACCTGAATTCAATTATAGTAATTTTACATCTTTTAAATTTGACTAGTATAAAGGCTCTAGGTTTTTACCAAAGCAGTCCAATACGAAGGTGAAACTACATGTATGTATAGACAAGAATGATTTCTCCGTAGGTGACATTGACCTAGACGAACCAAGTGCTTCTCACATAGAACAGCGACAACAGCGCCATAACCGGCACCTGCAGTTACTAGGCGAGAATCGCTTTCGTCGACAAGGTGCACTAATAATCTATACCAGTGGGACAACTGGAAGACCCAAGGTGGGTATATGATGTAGATAGTGTCATTGCATTGGTCACTTAAACATGAAATGGAATACCCAAGGTAACAAAAACCCAATAAACTTATTTTTATTTTAGTAACAGGGTGGGGGTAGACAGTAAATAGGCAGGTGGGGTGCAAACAAATTACTTTAAAAAATATTAAAAAGTCACCATTCCATAAAGATCTACAGAACCATTAATTATTTGATCCAAAAGTTTTTCAATTGTTGATGTGCTGATCAGGTTTTCTCCCTGCTGCTTGCAGGGGGTTCTGCACACCCATGGCAGCTTGGCGATGCACATGGCGGGCATGGTGCGTGCCTGGGAGTGGTCCCGTAATGACGTCATCCTACACGTCCTGCCGCTGCACCACGTACACGGTGTCATTAACGTCCTGATGACGCCGCTTAGTGTTGGCGCTACATGCGTCATGCTGCCCAAGTTTGATGCCGACCAGGTAATATGCTGTTAAGCATGCATTAGTAAATCTACGAAGGGTAATAAAAAAGAAATCGAATCATTCTGTAAAAAAAACTTGTGAATAAGTGTGTATGTGCTTATATATTTCTAAGGTACCATATATCCTGCGTTTATTTATTCAAGACCTGCACTTGTTTGGGATACAAAATGCACTAACTTTTCAAAACCCTCATTTGTCCTGCGCTTATAGACTTATGCATATTTAATTAACCCCTTCCACGTGGTAAGCCAATATATTGCACAAAATTGCATTGAGTTACAAGAAACCCAGTGGTGAAGGGGACCCCTGCGCTTAGCATAAAGTCTCACGTAGACGCTGCGGCTTGCATGCGAATCAGGACCAGCTTTAATTTGGCAGCAGACATGTCTATATTAAAAGGGTGCGGCTCATACAAGAAGTTTTAGAAGTATACTATAGATATAGTACTACAGTAGCTATAATCAAACCCCAGATTCGGCTTATGGGCTTCTCCAAAGTTAGGGGTGCGGCTTATATGAGTGTTCGGTACTATGCTAATGCTAAGTTTCCATCCCCCAGGTGTGGTCCAGCTTACTGGACAGGACCCCTTCACACCAAGGTGCTAGTATCAACCTCTTCATGGCCGTGCCCACCATCTACTCCCGGCTCATCACGCGCTACGACCAACGCTTCAACCGGGGCCGTGGTACCAAAGCCTCCAAGGACTTCATCAAAGCAGCCTGCACCAACAAAATTAGGCAAGCTAATGTACATAGACTTATAAATGCAGTAAAATACAGGCATGCTCGGTATGATCACTCGCCCGCTTGGTTATTTAAGTCCTGGTTTTCACTCCGATGGCATTTGTCAATAATTGGGATATTCATAGCATATGTACAAGAGGGACGGATTGTAGAATCATTTTTTGCTAAAAGGTTAACGTTATCAGCCTAGATCAGCTCCTTCTCAAAATATCGCCATACCCATTGGATTTTGAGAAGATTCTTTGAAATGGGGCCGAGGAAGTGCAAGGAGAAGCCGACGTTCCGGGATTAGAATTTAGCATACACAAAAAAGTTGTCTCTGTGATGAAAGATGAGTCTTAAATTTGAGTTTGTGTTTGATATGTGTACTTCAGGTTGATGGTGAGTGGCTCGGCTGCTCTGCCCGAGCCGGTGATGAGTCGGTGGGAGCAGATCACAGGCCACCGTATGCTTGAGCGGTACGGGATGACAGAGATCGGTATGGCACTTACCAACCCGCTCAAAGGGACGCGCGTCCCAGGTACGTCATGTATACATCTAATCCCATGTGGCGGTCCAATAAAAGTGTAACCGACGATAATTAAAGGAATAAATATCACAAAAACAAGTAGAGTCAGTTCGTGTTGGGTTTGGTGATTGTCTTTTATTACAGTTTATATGTAGTAGCTTCTATATCCAAAGGTATTAGTTTACTCTCACTCATACATCACGACTTGGGTTATAGTTACTCGGTTGTGGCCAGGTTGGCCTAGAATCTTGTCATGTGAATACTGTTTTGTTTTATTCAGGTACTGTTGGGAATCCCTTTCCAGGGGTTGAGGTGTGTATAGCCAAACCTAATGTCTACACGTCATCTGGTTATGACACCATCGCCATAGGGAACCACCGTACCACAAAGGTTACCCCAGGCAAGTGGCTTTTCACTATGATATAACCATTTTATTTTATTTCCATAAAAAAGAGTTGAAGAAACAGTGTTATATTGCCTTGGAACTATATATACCAGGGATGGGTCTCTTAAACTCAATTTAATTTTGTAATTGGTTGTTTCATGATTACATGTTAAGAAATACCTAGTGGTACATCTTACTTTATGCCTATTCTTTATGTCAGTGGATTTTTATTGGGCCTATATCCCACTGTCTGTAAAATCTTGAATGTAATAATAGAATTGTTTCTTAACATTATTTCTGATTGTGCCAGGTTTAGAGCAGGAGTCTGGAGAGTTGTACGTACGTGGCCCACACCTCTTCCAGGAGTACTGGGGCCGACCCGAGGCCACCACTGAGACGTTTACAAAGGACGGCTGGTTCAAAACAGGTACATCTGATGGATCTCTCTCAAATATTAATGTACAATGTGTATATAGGTAAATGTGGGAAATAAAATGAATTGAAGTAAGTGTAGTGCTTTAATGTGCTAAGTGCTGAGTCATTTGTAGTGCTTCAATGTGCTACGTCATTTGTCTTCATGATGCATGAATGCAGCCATGGCGAGTCTACTTACCAGGCCTGCATTCATGCATCATGACAACCCTTTTATGGTAAAGGGCAAGTACTAGTAGTATCTAACATGTTTTTCTTCACTACATTTTGTATATAGGAGACACGGCCAGCTACACTGACGGCGTGTACAAGATCCTGGGGCGTACCTCCGTAGACATCATTAAGAGCGGAGGCTACAAACTGAGCGCACTGGAGATAGAGCGCCACCTGTTGTCACACCCGGACATCACCGACGTCGCTGTGGTCGGCCTCCCTGACGTCACATGGGGACAGCGCGTCGCTGCCGTCGTCGTTCTCCGACTGGACGTGACGTCACCCCTCACCCTGGAGGAGCTGAGGACGTGGGGCGCCGACCACATGGCAGGCTACAAGATGCCAACCGTCCTCAAGGTGCTCGACGCCATGCCCAGGAACGCCATGGGCAAAATTAACAAGAAAAACCTCGTCAAAGAAGTGTTTCCAAAGGAATCTAAAAGCACATTGTGATTTTGTATGCTCTTGTGTGAAAAGGGTACAAAAGGTGTAGGCTATATTGTGATTTAAGTAGAGTAGGTAAGGTATAGGTGATTATTCATCAACAGTGCATAATTCAGCGATATAATTGAATGCTGCTGGACCACATTGATAATGCATCACTGGTAGAGAACAGAAAGTGACTACCGGTAATTGAGAAACCTAATTGAGCAATTCAACTGGCACTGTTGAAGCAAATTTAATTGAATATTATAAGTTAATTCCGTTAGATCTACGAAATGTATCAAAAATGTAAAAGAATCTGTCTTCACTTTGAATTAGAGAAATATAATCCGACAGTGGGAAGAATGAAATGCTACTTCCATGAACTTGATGAAGTCCTCAATGTTCAACCCTTTCATCATGTTTGGACGTCTTCATGAACTAAACATAATATTTACTGTCTTCCAAAGAAGCTTTTCTACAAACAAACTATCCATGTGGCCATGTATGTTGGTGTGGCTTGGACAGTGCTTGTGATAAAGCACTATGCTGCCCTTATTAAGTACATGTGTGGTACGCCCTTTGTCGTCATGATGTATAAATGCAGCGCTGCATTCATGTATCATGCCGACCCTTCGTCCTGTTCGGGAATGTACATATTAACCCCTAGGGTCAGCATTAAAAGCAGCCCCGACAAGTAAACCGGCTGCGTCCATGCATCATGACGATAAAGAGTATACTGCACAACAATAGTATGCGATTAGCGATATCAATTCAAGAAATAAAGTCACCCATTGACAACATATTACAACATGGTGCTACCATTATCTTATGAATAAATTCTCAAAAACGCCATATATGTGTTTGAAAAAAAGTTTTTTATTTCTTAAAAATCAATCTACAATACCTTTTTTTTTCATATTCCAAATAGCCGATGATTATACACGAATTCCATAGAAAAATGATTCAACAGGATCACGACAAGGGTGACAGCTTCTCTACACTCCTGCACTGACACATTCGGCAACAAACAGGCATGCCATGGCGCCACCTCCGAACGCTTCAACCAACTAAGATAGTCATCCTTGAAGGATTAGCATAGAGAGAAATAGAAAAGGGGGGCAGTCTGCGAAGGGAACATGACTATGCATTACTCACTGTATTAATGTTAACTGCATTTTATTCTGAATTCTTGCGAGACTAGTGAATGGATTTACAAATGGATATATATATAAGTGATAGATACCAGGTGCTATGTTCATATGCCACATGTCATTTATCCTTTCAATATTTGAGATTGTGGGCAGTTTATATTAGACACTTGAGTCTGATCACCTTATGCACGCCACTCTCCCACTCTATGTTGACAGTTTATTTGACAGAAAACACTGACAAGACTAAGTCGTCAATGTTATAAATGCTCTGTCCATGTGTTGGGTTTGGTATTCCAAGACTTCCAACACTATTTTCATTTAATCATGAGCACGGCATACTTTCTCGTCTACAATTCCGGGAAAATCAAAATGTATAATTTCATGTGCTAACAGTACAAAATTGACATTTGCAAGTTACGGTACTATGAAATGTTTGATAATACGCAAACAATTGAAAATAATTGACTTATCTAGTCGTCCTTTTTGTCTCAAAGGATTAAAACTCAAAATACTTAAATCACTTACAACCTAAGCGGTACTTCGCACCACCGATATTATTTATAACTATACCATGCCCCAGAGTAGTCATTAAGTCAAATACGACCGAGTTGGCATATGAGTGAGAATTTAGACTATGTACATGAAGCACTCAGTCTTGTAAACGGTTAAGTGCAGACATCAGCAAATTTATCCTGCAGACATTGGCAAATTTATCCAGGGTCCTAAAATTTAGTATTTCTGATAGAAAAACAAACAAATCACCCAAAAAAATGGAGATGAGAGGACCGGCAACATAATGTGGTGATTAAACAAAAAGAATCCTACCGCGCTATATGCAACAGTAGATTGGAACATGATACTTATATGGAATCATTATGTCAGCGTTTGTTATATTGAGCATAATACTCTGCCAAAAATGTATTCTGGTGGCGCCACATGATCTGTGGGTTAGCTGGTTGCCATTACTAAACCCTCATGGATATTTGAGGCACTGTAAGCTGTTAGTCAAGTTATTACTCTACATTATTATTTTGGCTTTGGAAAAATGATATCACATAAAACCTGCAAAGTGAAAACACTTCTTTCCTAAACAAGTCCAGTACTTATCAATCAAATTACTTAATACTTCGGTTGAGTACAAGTGTTAGGAGACGAAGAGAATGATTAAATCGAATCCATTTCTATAAAACATAATAATTGTTTTTAAAAATGGTTCCATAAAACGCTTTGATTCGTCAAGAAAATCAAAAGGCATTTAGTAAATCATTGATCCTCGGTTAATCCCCTTCCCGTTAAACAAATGCAATTAATTGACAAAAGGTAACAGTAACTGTGCACAATGAAAACGAGTGTTGGGAGTTAGTTTTAACATCATGGTTCTAAGATAACAACTGCGCAGAGAAGAGCATATCTATCGAGCATTCAGGGGCGGACCCCATAGCCCCTTAGTGTTACAAACTAGTTTGGAGTGGCGTCTTCTCGGGTTACCAGGTAGTAGAACTCTGGGGCGCATTCAATTGTGACTTGTCACTTTGTCTTGTGACCAAAGGATTCTCTAGTCAACATAGCATTCGTTTATTACCAGAACACCAGATAGCTTGTAACCGCCATCGCATCTTCTCAATTGAATGCGCCTCTGGCTTCCAAAAACACTGAACTTTTCGTTTCTGCCATGGGATTCGATGGGGATTCTCCTAGAAACCCCACGGCAACATTTCTTCTTTTACATAGCTCTTCAATCACACCATAGTTGCATAGAATTATATTATTAAGTACTACCGGTACTTCCCACCCATGGAGTGTCTTCGGGACATCTCCCCTTACGACGTCAACCAACTGGGACTCTTTATGTAATTCTTATCCTGGTTCAAAGGTTATCTCAATATACATTTCTACACCCAACTCTCTTCTCTGTACAAAAAAAAAGACACAAAAACATAGCAGGATTATCCATGTAACAAAATTGGTAAAAGTGTGGGGAGAAGAGGGGGGGGGGGGTGAAGTTGGAGAGGGGAGGGGGAGAGAAATGCCTTCGCGAGGCAACGCCGTCTGACTATTATATGGTGACAGTGTACATACAATCTCCAAATGGTCATGGTAACTCTTCACAATCTCTGAGCCGGTGGCGGTTCCCAGCCATAACAATATCTACACATCCCGTTGGAAACAACGCACCGACTCAATCCTCTGTCAATCAATTAACAGATCCACTCTAATGCAATGCACAAACAAAATAAAGTTTTTTCTCCAATTTTCACATTTTGTTCTTTTTTTTTTTGTATGAACTTTTGATTCTTTTATGATTTTTTTTGCGTGTGTAATACCAGTGTGTGGTGTGTACTATGATGAAGTATACTAATGTTTAAGAGTACAATATCTACAGAATGTGAACAAGATATGGATAAATCAGTATTATTATCACAATGATTGATGGACCTCAGTTGATGATGTAAGCACTACGATCTAGTATGGGGTGCAGGGTTGTGTGATATAAGTCTTAGGTGGATAGGTACCCTACTGGACCCCTGGTTCGACTGATTGCACAGTGTATGCTTGTTTCTTTCAACTCATGATATTAGCACCGAAAAATGGCGGAACCAGCTATAGAAGTGCTGCCATGTTCACCGCACGACCAAATGCCAAGCGTTTAAATCCTGTAACCAGTTTCTCTAAGGGACTCACTGTTTACGATTTCTGCTGCAGACCATTAGAATATTTTTTCACTAGTCTCAAAACCCTTTGGTTTACTGGGTGGACAAACAATGAACATACTCATACTTCCAAAAGGACTTGTTACTGGGATCCAATATCGGCCAATCTTCGGATAACCGAATTGGAACAGCTAAATATTCCAAATCAACATTTCTTTTTTTGAAATTCTATCCACCATCTTGGTGCTTACCACTGTTGACATTTATAACAACAGCGGTGCATATTTTTTTGCGAGGGCCCCAAATTGATACATAACCGTCCTTACTTTTCAGAAAAAAATGCTTGCGGTCTAAATCTAAAAATACCTAGTCCCTTCTGGAAATGGCCACCACCCTGCTATAAGACTGATTAGACATGCTATGAGATCTTATGGTCCATTGGGAATCAATTACTCACTTTCATACAGTAGTGTTTGACAATTCAGATCGCTGTCGATATCAATGTTGGATGAGATGTCGCTTACATACAGGTGGAGCGGTGCCAAATACAAAATATATACCTGGTTAGCAGCCATCAGACACAGAAACAAAACAAAATCAAGTATCACTACATAATATATCCAATAAATATTTACACCTACATCTTGTATGCATTTACAAGTTTACATAATATGCCAATGTTCTTGTCGACCTGGTAGCGCATGGCTATACAACAAATGACTGTCGCGCCATTTTTGTTTGAGTCAATCAGAGCCTAAGGCAACAATCAACATATCCAAACAAATCTCAGTAACAAAAGGCTCCTTGGAAGCAGTCTATTATTACATAGTCTGTGTTACACTCTATTAACAAAATCTACTTTGGCTGATGATAAATCACTAAGCATAAACCACAGGTTCTATGTATAGCGTTCCAAATTTATAAAGTACTTGATTACAACTTAATATGATGCATAGGCCGTATCCTGGTGCTGTTTTGCATCCTTAGGTGGAGTCAAACACCATATACTCATGGTTTATTGTACTACTAATGCTATGGTCCATCGTTGATATACCATACCACGGGTCACTTAACACTCGGGCATAACCTTCGGAGCACTTCAGTGCATCGACCGTTCCATGCTGCTTCCGAGCTTAAACTAACTTTTGAAGACATCAAATTGTTGCCTTATTTCTAGTAGTTCTTGTGCTTTAGACCTGCATGATGATGATACCTTCCTCTTGGTAGGCTACACTAAATACTACAAGTATTTGACTGATATGATACACAATAGCTGGATACTAGCTCATAGCTGCAGAACGTCTAAACAAAAGAAGCAAACATAATTCAGCTGGCAGGTACTGTTCAGCATGAGCAACCACTGACTATCTTTGGTCATTATGCAAAATGGAATGCAGGAACACGCGTATGGTTCTATTTCATAAGTCCAACTGCAATGATGAGCACATAGGAGGAAGATGATGCAAATGGAGATGATGATGGTGGTGGTGGTGATGAGATTATCGTAACAACACGATGCCTGTTGGGGGAAGGTTTTGGAAGTCGCGCTTACTTTCGACCTTGAAGTAGAGTCCAGACTGCTACCACTCGCTGACTTGCTTTCCTCTCGTCGTCTCACTCCTCGTTTTGCTGTGACACAACTTCAGGTGTAAAATGCGTATGCAGATAGAAGTCTGCAATGCCACTTTTATAATGTGGCTGGTATAATGGGAACTTTTAGCAGTTTTCTCCCTTTTTTCCAATGGAGTAAAAAAGTGGGGAAACTTACAGCAAAGAAGGCAGGCACACATTGGTAACCTTATTTCCACATGGTTCCTCCTGGCAATTGTTACTTGTCAAGAACCGACACATAGAAGTCTCTCCAGCCTTATTCCGATAGGCGTGTCTGTGTTGGTGGTACACTGGTGTTGGCTGGTTGGGGAGTGGTAACACATTGAGTGGTAACACATTGAGTGGTAGCACGCTGCTACTCAAGACGGAGTAATATGGTGGCAAGGCTATGGGGTATGGTGTCCAGCAGGGATGCCAGATGTCTTTTTGTCCTTTCACCCAAGTTATCGTTATCAATACATCCTGCCGTAATGTCATGTCTCACAATTTGTGCTCATGGGGTGACATTCAATCGTCACATTTTCAGTTCACACTCACTCACTTTCTCTTGCACTCTGGTAGGACACAAGCACTCATTGTATAATCAAAACACTCTCGGCAATGCACGCTTTCGTGCTCATCACATGTTTCACAAATCTCTTTTTGAAACAAAAGAGACACTATAATGTAGTCTTTTTAATCTTTTTTCGTTTTGTACTTTTTTTGGTGTCATTCTTTCCTTTTTTCACTTAGTGTATACATTCATATATATTCATATATATATATATATATCACAAGAAATTGTCAAAACAACGTTTGTGGATAGTGGATGAAGAGGCTTACAGCACAGCTGGGCCTGGACCGGTTACTATTATCTCCGGCCACCAGTCGGGGCCTGTGCTGCTGCCGACGGCTGGTCACGCTCAGCTCCGCGTCGACTGTTGTTTTTTCGCCTCTTATTAGTGAGGCGGGAGTTCGTGTATGACTTAGTGGTGTGTGCCTGGTTTCCAGCTGTATGGCGGTTACTCCGGGTATTCCAAGCCTGGCGTGCCGTTGGAGTGGTGGTTGACGCTGTCGTTGTTGACGGGTGTTGGTGGTGGTGGTGATGGATGTGGTGGGAGCGGGAGGGCATAACGTTCCTGCCACCCCATGGTTCTGTTGCCGCATCAGAGCGCACAACATCAGTGTATTTGACGGGTAATGTCACAGCACTAGTGGGTGCCGTATGTGAAGCTGGTTCCTCCGGTTCTACCGGCTCGCTGGTAGCGGGTAGTGTTGGTGACACGTGGCGCTGTTTCTCCTTGGCCACATCGTCAGAGTCCTGCAAAGACAATTGCAACTGTGAGCATAGCACTTATAAATATATGTGTTTATATTACCCCCATCTACTTTGATAAGTGACCCCCCCCCCCCCACCCTCCCCATCTTTTTGGGCAAATATAGAATGATAAATAACTCAAATATGCGCGGTTATCTTTGAGTGATTAAACCCATTAGAACATACTACATTACTATATTAATTAGTATAGTATTACACCTTCTTAAACTGTCCATAATTAACGAAACAATACTGATGTCCTGACCCAGTCTCCGTGACCACCTCTGCGCTGGTTGCCGGCCTGATACCAGCGGCACAGTGAAACCAGTCCAGTCTGGCTCCATACACAATGTATTTCGGCTTAAGTTAAGAAAAGCATGGGTTATAGGGAAGGCATCCGTTGATCCCTGGTTTGGATATCATATCTCATGACTACTAAAGAAAGTGGAGGTATGACCACACAAATGGTCCAAAAACTGCCAACCTGGGTAGAGACCGCGTGTTTTTATATACAGCTAATAGCCCCCTGCTTCATATCGGAGTAGATAAAGGGTTAGTCGTTGACTCACCGTATCACTGGATTCTGTGGCTGATGAGAGTGAACTGTTGCCACTACAACTCGTCCCCGTGTCCATCTCAGCGTCTCCCGCCTCCTCCTCCTCGTCAGAACTCCGTGTCGTGATGGGAGACGCCGACGTGCCACTGTGTGTCGTTTGTATTGTCTCTTGGGACTCTGCTTCATTTCTGCAAACCAAGAGCAAATTAACTTCATCAACATAAACCTGTATGTGTCAGTATGAGCAACCATAGACTAAGATCTGTGGCTGACTACAGAAAAGAAAGAGCCTATATTACATGGCAGTATTTTTTCTCTTTTCAGGTTATTTCAGAGGGTTGTTGATTAATGCTGATTTCATACCAATATGATAGTCGTAAGTCCTGGCCACAAGCACAACCATAACTCCAGCAATTGACACCCGAGAGATTTCGGTGGTTTTTTTTAAATTCTAAAATCTGGTATGAAATGACTACTCACTCTGTGTTTTTCTTAGCGTGGGGCGGAGTGACCACACTGGCGTAGGTGCGTGTAGGTGTTGTGGGAGAGGCACTCGGAGAGTGTTGCGCTGCCTTGAAATTATCGTTTGTCCATCGACGATATTCTACAACCTCTTCTGTCACCCGGACTATCCTCCCGAGTATACTGCAAGAGATGGACAGATTTCCTAATTATTTAACCAAGTATACTGCAAGAGGAGGAGCTACATTTTATTTATTCTAAAATGCGATACTTCTAATCTAAGTAGGGTTGTCTATGGACAGATGATTTTTGGGGAACTTGATAAGAGCCTTCCATAATTTTTACTGACAGATCTAAACTATGTAAGGCAGTGATTTAAATGCTTCTGATATGTTGCTGCTATCATAAACTTACCTGTGGCTTGCGGCATTCTGTATGTTGTTGTGGTGTAATACGGCATCGCGTAGTACCTGGTACGCATACTCGAACGCCTGCTTTACATTTAGCGCACCGTATGAACTCCGCCCAATATCGTTACCTGTAAATGAGATATCAGATTCTTATCACAAAACTGTTCCTCTACCAAATTCTGCCTAAACAATAGGTATCACCACATGTTATTGTATATTTATGTATTCCGATCATCCTTCTTTGAAGTTATTACATGTATTTCCCTGATGCCATATTGATTATTTTTATTTTACCTGGTAAATCATCATGTAGAGAGATCCCTGGTTCGTAGACAAAGCTTTAAAAAAGCAGGTTTTACAGTCTAGCTAAGGTATGTCAATGTGTTTTTATATTCACATTTGAAACTTAAACTTCACGCTTTACCCCATAATACAATCAGCCTTACCTGGATTGAGTGGATCCTCTATACAGAGAAGGGACGGCCGGTAACCGTTGTCCATCTCTTTCTGCAGCATGTCCTTGGGCACATATGACCCGCCCCCATTAACGCGAATAGCTGTGTTCAGGTAATTGAAATGCCGTCCGTAGAGCTCGAAGAACTCGACGAGCAGCACACCGAGGTTGGCGCCTCGCTCGGTGGCGTTGATGCGGGGGTGGAGCTGGAGGAAGCTTACGGTGAGGAGGATGAGGCTGTAGGAGGAGATGCCGCCCGTGAACACCTCGTTCAGGTCACGCTGCAGCAGGAACTGCTTCAGGACCAGCACCAGGTACGGCAGCGCAGGGTACTCGTCTATGAACTCCTAAAACACACACACGCATATTGTATTAGTTCAATTTTTTTTTTTAAATATGATATTTTTGTTGTTGGTTGATTGATTTTGGGCAAGCAAAGTTACCTTTCTGCAGAAATGCTGCCATTACGAGCAAAAAAGAAGAAGAGTGATTTGTTTGAAAGAATCAAAGAATATTCATTATCTAGGGGCGATTACGACTGACAGATGAGATACATTGTACCAGAACACATTTCTTCTCAATGTTATTTCATTATCAAGTTTAATGATTAGTATTGAACTGTTGAGACTTCATATTCCTTTACTACTATTCAAATGTTGTCTTACTAGATATCTGTGTGGCCTACCTTTATCAATTTGGCGCTCTTCACTCCATTGAGCATGTTAAAACTGATGTCCACTCGAACATCGGTCTTCTTGTCTGTAAGCTTTACAATCGGGACCTGTCATGAGAGAAAGGTGATACAACATTATGCATTGATTCTCCGTTTTTTATAGATTACTTCCTCGGGTATGCACTGCTTTTCATAAACCGTTAATTATACTAATCAACTCCTCAGTTAATGATCAACATACCAACTTAGACATTAAATATTGGTGTGTGTTAACTTCCTTGTACCCTTTTTGGGAAAGTGAAATCAGTACACTAACATTAATTCAATTAACTCTCCTACAGTGCTAGGTCAACATTTCGTCTATTACATATACATTCAGTTACTCATGGGTTATCTATGTACTTACTGAGGCTTTGTCGAGGACCTTTATAGAGGCCTTGTCGGCAATCTGTTTGTTGAGGAGCTCCTGCTCGAGCGTCCACAGCGGTAACTTGTCCCACTTGCCGAACACCACCAAATCAATGTCACTGCAAAATATGGACAACACTCAAGTTATTATAGGGAAAACGTGATAACACCAAATGCCCAAGCACACAATAGGGTCTGTTTACAGGTAGACTTGTCCGACTGGTGTGTTTGTGTAGAGCTTATGTGGGAAGTAGACTCAGACGAGTTTTTAATGAGAAGGAATACTACCAGTAGCTATTTTATTCATCTTCTTTGATCTCGCTTCCAAATAATCAAATACGGACAACAATGGGTCTATATCTACACTTCATAGTCTGCAGGTGCTTTTAGATAAAGGCCAGTGTATAAGACTCCGATGCAGCTGTCTTCTCTGTTATCAAAATCCATACACTCTTATTATTTCCTCTTTTTAAATAATCTACATTCCCTTAGATCAGCCAGCATAAAACCAATTCTCAGCTGTTGACAGCCGGCGAATAGATTACAAGGAAAAACCTAGGTGCATTAGCAGTATGTTTCGACTACCGGTACCTTTCGCCAAAACCTGTGAAACAGACTTAATATCTTGCCCAGTGTCAATGGTAGGTGTTGACTATAATGATGAATCCTGAGGGTGTTTATTGGAGCGGACAGGCCCTCATACATAGTATATCTCATACTATACAACACCAGGTGGAGTAACAGCAGGGTGCTGTAAGGGCAGCCCCGGTTTATATCTTCATTTTTTTCAGGTGGTGACACAGTTTATATTTTATATGCCTTCATCTCTTGACGTTCAGCTGTCAGTGGTGCAAGACAGGCACATGGACAAGTGCCAACAACCAACCACCAATCAATCCTGGCACACAGAGAAACCCAGCGGGCTCTATAGTCTAGAGGCTCTACAAAGCATGTGTTGACAGAAGCGGCCGGGGCCCAATCGACATACTAAACTCATTTTATTTTAAACTACCGGGTAACTTTTTTTTTCAGTACCGGTACAACTTTGTTTACTGCAGCTGGGTCTCACAATCACCAGCTAACACATTTTTATCTCACAAGTTTCTGGTCACTGCTTCCCACATACATCACCAAGTGTAAAGGGACCACCGACACAAACACGTTTTTCTTGATGTTTGCTTTATGTAGTGGAAGTGTTTTGAGCCCTCACATTTATCTCCATGGGTAGTAGCTATTGAGACTGACAAATAAATTTGAAGTTGAATTGGTATAATGTTATCTGATTCAATCAGTAGGGATATCTGTTGAACATTAAATATTGTCAGCGCTGTGCATCAATGTGGTGCCTGTGAGTTATGCCTCAGTGCAACATCAGGAGAGTACCAATCCTGTGGGGTTAGTATAATGCATGAATGCAGCACTGGGGAGGTACTCGCTAAGCCATTTATGCATTTAAGATAAAGGGCATAGTGCATTAAAACACTGCCCCCCCCCCCCTCGAAGAATTAAGGACCAGATAACTGATCTAGATAGGCAAGTACATGAACGACACTGGTGACGAACACTACCAGCACAGTAGTGTATACAAGATGCATTATTGGGTCAAGAACCAAGATATGCCGTCTTAAGGAAATCTGGTGTTGTATTTTTTTTTTTAAACTTGCATTCGATCCCACAATACATTTGTATTATTTGTTTCTATCTTCAACTGTGCTGTTAATAAAGCGACTGCTGAGATAAATAAGCTCCCTGAGATATCCACGAACCACCACACCCTGGCACAGTATAGCATACATACGGCTCCCCGACCCCAAACTAGTTCAGTTATTACACTTCAAGCCACTTTTTGCTTATTTGCGCTTTCTTGAGGATGTAGTGTGTCTGGATTTCCTTGTCCCCTACTTCTTTTGATCTCAATTACTAGTATATTGCTAGCAGCATCCATAAAATAGCGTTTGCAAAGTAAAATCTCATTATTCTCTGCTACATTCTCTATGTGAATTGTACCTTCTGCTTTACCCCCTAGCCCTAATGATGTCAGCTTCACTAAACAGTAAGTCTGATACATTTGTATCCTCCCCTTTACCTATCATTTCTTCCAACTTTTGCTGCAATTCACACTTATTCACTGTTCTGGTTTGACATGCCTTTGCTTTGTACCATGTATAGCTGTGTAACCAGTTTGTCTAGCTTCTTTCAGTTTAAATAGTGACATCCGACACTCGGCCTTTAGTAGGGATACCAGCAGAATAAAGTTGATACATGTACTTGGCTCAAGGCCCCTGGAGATAGCACTGGGAAAGTTTCCATACCCCCCCCCCCCCCCACCCTCACACCTCACGACACCCACACCAGTACATGTATTGTGACCAATGACGTCACAACATATTGGCACTCCTTAGGAAAGTTACCAGGACTTGTAAGTGCCCATGCGTGTCCGTTATACTTATTGCACTAGCATAACTGACATTAATGACTAATGTCAACATATTTCAATATAAGTACAACATTTCTTTCCCAATGCTACAATTCAATTTCAAAAACATATTGTGTAACTGGTTCACAGACTTGACTGTAACCAGGAATCAGGTCTTTCTACGCCATGTGACTCCAATCTGTGTCAACCTAGACCGACCAAAGAACGGGCTATCAGTATCACTGATAAGGAAACACATGCCTTGCTGACGCAATACCTGCTAACGATACCAGTGGCAGTGTATTGTTTGTTATCAGTAGTCACTTGACACGCAGTTTACTAAATAGCCTGATTTCCTAGTCAATGGCGTATCTATCTATAAATGGATTTTCCTTGGATACATCTAATTTTAACCAATAGCCTGTCAACTGGGTGCGAATATCTGATTGAGTGGTTGCTTGATCAATGATAAATGAGATTGTGAACACTCTTTTAGCAGATTACAACGAACGCTTAGCTCATGTTCATCACTACATATATACTTCATAGGCCAAGAAAATAAATTGTTACGTTATAATGTAATATGGCCAAAAGAGCATAGGGTAGGTAGACCTTTTTATTTAAGGCCGATTTTGTCAGTTATTAAAGTACATTTCCTGATAATAAATCCACCCTCAATACATGGACATTATACAAATTGTCTGTATCCTCCATCATATACATACACCGTAATACACACATGGTTACCGGGAGAGGCCATTGAATTTGAGACAGGTGGTGCCCGGCTCGTGGCAGTAATCACACGCGCGATCCGAGAGCTTTATATTAAAGGATCAATGATGAGGCCCAAATAAAGAGAGGTGTGTTTACAGTCGCCCGACCCTAACATGCAGGGTCGACCCCCTTTTTGGTGGACATTTTCGGAAAACGCATTACTTTTTATTGTGTAATGTTTGTCAACATCGTAATTAATTGTTTTTTAATTGAGAATCACGCGTGATTAGTATCCATACAGAAAGGATACCCCATTCCCCCGTTGTGGAGTATCCTTTCTGCGTGGCTGGTTACTGAACCTGTATATATCACTCACCTCGTTGGAAGATATAGTCCTGTCCTGAAGCTACCGAATATCTCCACCTAGAACAGAAAATACAATTGTATGTTAGTTGAAGTTTCTTATGAAGCAGCCATTACACATGAGAGGTATTGGTCAGTAGCCGAGTCCAGTGAGAACACATGCAAATATTCTCATATTAATCATGTTCTTTTTTATGACAAGTTCCAATACTCCATCGTGACCATTAGTCAACTCAACGATGCCAACACATGAGAAGTTAATTATTAAAATTGGTCAGTCACCGATTCCAATGAAAACTTGTCAATATTCTCATTTTAATAATGCCATTTGATGACAAGTTCCCCTACTCAATCGTGACGGGCGACGTTTTGCTGTTTCTGATGTACCGGTATATGTAAATTGTATTAATATTGTAGGACCGTTTTGCATAAATTAGATTACATGGACAGCACAGTTTCATATCAAGGACAAGTGCCACAGTACAGCATTTTCGGTGAGTCTGATTTTATTTTCAGAGTATTGTTGGACAGGTCAATAACATTATCTTGACAAAGTAAAAAGCCCATTCTATTCTCTGTATACCATACACACAGAATAGTAGTACCGGTACCGGTGTTCACACAGCATGGTTTTACACGTGGACCCCTTAATCTCTCCATATTGTACCCTGGAGGCGGTCTGGTGCCACCTTTCCTCATAGCCTTTAGGCTGAATGAAGTATATTTAACTGGGCAGTGTGTGCCACATGGCATTAGGCCTAAGTTGGGACGTAGCACGTGGCGGCTCTGGCAGTAGTCTGGGCCCATTAGAATGAGCTTACATAATGTCCACATGCCTCCTCCTACCATAGTGACCGCCGCCGCACACATCACACTGCTGACCACCTACATGGATATCGCCCACACGGTCCACGTGGCCAGGCCGCAGCATGCATTATACATGTCACCCAACTCGGTGCTATACCGGTATGCTAAATCAGGCCTTTTCTATTTCACAGCAGCTTCTAGATTCTAAACGCGCATGATACGATGTTAAATACATTCCATACACAATATTAATGTGTTTATATAGGAATCAAATTTCCTTTTTAAACATTAACGGAGGACTAGATGATGACTGGCCTTGATCTTCCCAAAATGCCAGATACCCGCCCCCCCCCCCCAAAAAAAAAGAAAACTACAACAGAAAGTCACAATCGTATCACTGATGCAAGTAAGAAGTCACACAGTCAACTTCCTGACGCCACATTGGGCCATAATGTATATGCATCATGTAACATACTGCCCCCGAGATCACATTACGTCCCTGGTTAATTAAACTTGTAATGTCATTATGACAGGGCATTGATTGGACACTCTGTTGGGTTTTGTATCAGAGGTGCATACTCGTCATCATACTCCATTAGGCTGCTTTGTATAATTACACTGGATGATATCCAAAAGTCAAGTACCAGCTAAGGGGAATGTTTTGTCGCAGTATGCATTAGCCTGTATACAGGGTAATGTTCTAAGCAAACCACACAACTCTGGCACACAGTATTCTTTCTAGACCCCCCTCCCCCCGCCCCTTCCCCCAACCGATCGCTTTACACAAAAACACACACTGTGACTTATCCGCTGATGTTTTTTCCTTGTCCGCTGGCCAACCAACAAAAACAAATCTGTGGTCAGACACAGATCTACGTCGGCGAAGGCCGCTTTCCGATGGCTGGCCAAAAACTATTTCCTTGACAATGTTGAGGCTTTGGGCTTTATTCTGTTGGCTCTTGCAATGAGAGGATTTGACATTCTGTGCCTTCAGCTATGACGTATGTAATATATCATAGGAGAGTGGTTTGTACCATTGAATCCCCCAGTCTGAGTCCTTTCGGTATAGCACTGGTAGCAAGCACTAGACCAGCTGTTTTAAACACATCGGTAACTAGCCACAGCATTTGTACCACTCTCTCCGCCTCCTTCGTCGTACCTCCTTCCATAATAAAAACAACATCCCCCTTCTCATCTCTCATATGTTATCTGCCTGAGAAGTTAGAGTAGCCGGGTAGAAGTGTGTCTAGGCTTGTTACATGTATTTATTCTCATGCCTACCCTATGCACTACACATGGCGGTGAGCTGCTCGCCTCTGATCAGACCCTCACACCAGCTCACATTTATAATACATAGTGTATGGCAGTGGAGAATGTTAACAATGTAGCCGTGTCTGTGTGTACACCACCGCCTACACTACTTAGAGCTCTACCTCCAGTGTAGGAGGAGGCCACACGTCTGTCTGCATTGTATACACCTATCACATATACTGGTGGCTGCTGCATCCTGCTGCTATTTGTCATAGTGACACTCAGCCCTCTAGTTAAACCAGCCAACTAACTGCATGCTAAGGTATATATACATAAATGTGAAACCTGTCCGTCTGTCTAGGATATCAGTCGTTATCAGCCTTATCAACGTAGTGCTACTCTAGACTAGTAGAGGAGCATGTGTTCTGACACTTAGTATAACATCATAACTTACTGCTCATAACTCTATGACAATCAGTCAATTTGTGCTCAATGTCCTGTAATCCCCCCTCCCCCTCCCCCTGTATCTAATCTAGGGGCCGTCCGTAAAGTATATACGCACCAAGGGGGGTGGGGGGTCTATTTTTTTTATATATATTTTTTTGTGACAATTTAACTTTATTTGGCATTTTTTTATAACACAGTTTACAAATGTTCTTTGATTTAATGAATCGGGTATCCTCCTTTGTAACAATCAGCCTCTATAACCCCCCTCCCCCTGTATCTATGACAATCAGCCCCTGTAACCCACCTCCCTCTGTATCTATGACAATCAGCCCCTGTAACCCACCTCCCCCTGTATCTATGACAATCAGCCCCTGTAACCCACCTCCCCCTGTATCTATGACAATCAGCCCCTGTAACCCACCTCCCCCTGTATCTATGACAATCAGCCCCTGTAACCCCCCCCCCCCCCCCTGTATCTACGACAATCATCCCCTGTAACCCACCTCCCCCTGTATCTATGACAAGAGACGCTGAACAGTCCACACCCCACATACCCCCGTGGTGTAAGTAACTAGGTCACCCCAGATACACTCAGGCCGGAGATTAGAGCAGCTCACGGAGCAGCTCGGCTCAGGATGTAGGGTACGAGTGAGCGGGGATGGGTGGGTGGGGGCGGCAGGGGGGGGGGGGGGAGTGGATACTCTCTGGGATCCATCTCTAGTAAGTAAGGCTCCACAGAGCAGCACCCTAGCCAGCTCTTACCCTGGAGTGCCCAGTCTATTCCTCCTGTCAACATATAACACCCACCCACGCACTACTCTCCTCCAGGGCAAAGATCCTTCTCCTGGGACCAACAACAGCCCCCCCCCCCTCGCTCATAGCAATATTTTTCAACATCATCAGATCGACATACCCCTGGTTTCTTCAAACAGATTAAGTACAATGATTGATCGACGGTAAAGCACATAGACATATACCAGTGTTCGGGGCAGTTGTGACCCTACTATAATTGCTGTCACCCATTACTGAATGTACAATGTACTTTAAAGCTGTACCTGGAATGAGGGGGAGGGGTGCGTAGTTAAAAGAAGACACGCCCTGACCCCCACAGAGGTCAGTGTACTGTCTGGTCTAGCTACCTGACTGAGTGACCGGCAGGCTAGACGGTGTGAGAGGGGGGGGGGGGGGGGGGGGGGGGGGTCAGCCCCCACTAGGAGGGTCACTGTGCCGGTGTACATGTACTACAATGTATGTATGTTAATATAGAGGCCGGCCTGGCCCGCACTAGGCCACTAGCACTCCCTCCACCAGTTCCGTGGTCATGCCCTTAGCTGACTGGGTCACGGCGAGCTACTCCCCACAAACCAGTGTGTGTGTAGGGGGGGGGGGGGGGTAGGATTCAAAGTCGGTCGCAGAGTCGGTGAGACTTACTCACCTGCATAGTCAGTGGGACCTTAAACTACACAAACAAACATTTGTATAATATGCAAGTACACTAGTAGCCAAATACTTCGCTTAAATTTTAAATCTGCGCTCTCATCATATCAGATATATCTTCTGCGAATTCAACTGGTAACATTACTTAATTCTTAAACGATGGGGTTGTTGTGGACCTATACTATCAATTGGACAGCCGGTGCTGTTCCATCAGACCGCTACTGACAGTACAACCAACAAACAGCTTAGAATTTCAATATGACACCACTGCCCCCCATCCTCCTTCCTACCAACCGGGTCCAACCCCATACTACCGTAAATTCCCGCGTACTACCTGCGGGCTATACGCGAATCAGACTCAGCTTTTATTTAATACCAAACATGCCTATTATAGGGTGCGGGTTATACGAGGGTTTTTATTACTATAGAAGAGTACTAAAATGGAGATTTTCAAATCCTAAAACGGGTTATAGGATTCTACTGAGTTGGGGTGCGGGTTATACGCGAGATGCGGGTAATACACAGGAATTTACGGTAGTATCAGTTTGATATTTCTTGAGATTTGTGTGCAAGGTTGGGTTGGGGTGAGGGGTTGGGTTGAGGGGCGAGAATGCACAGAACCGGTGGGAGTGGTTACGAGGAGGGCAATCCCACCCACGCACGTGCCACGCCCACTGCGCCCTCACCCCCCCCCCCCCCCCGCACACCTCTACAATGCAGACATAGATCACACACACAGTAGGCCACTCCCCGTCAACATATACACACTGGGTGACTAGGGAGTGCCGACACCTACTGTAGTGTAGGGTTATACCTCTCTCCCCTACCGTAAATTCTCGCGTAGAAGCCGCGGCTTGTACGCGAGTCAGACTCAGCTTTCTTTTGATACCAAACATGCCTATATAGGGTGCGGCGTATACTACAATACCAAAATCGCAATATTCAGACCCCCTCTGCGGCTTATATAATTTGTCAGAGTTAGGGGTGCGGCTTATACGCGAGTTAGGCTTATACGCGAGAATTTACGGTACATGGAGCCCCCGCCCTCCGCCTTAGTCACAAGTCTAGTACACCATGTGTCAAATACAATGCTGCACTCCGCCCCCCTCCATGACCATATTTTTGGGACCCCCCCCCCCCCCCACCTACCCCCAAAGGTAAGTTGCTTTCAACATGCGGTTAGGATCCAAAGTTGTTTCACTCTAGATATAGTTTACACCCCCAATATAGCAGAATGTGTTGGCGCCTGTGTGTGTGGTGGTGTCAGCGTAATGAAAGCTAAGGTCAATACTAAAGTAATCAATAGCAATGAATGGTTTTCACCAATAACCACATGGGGCTTGCCTCACAGCACGGGGTAGCCCCCCCCCCCCCCCCCCACCTCCCAACCCGGTACACTCACACTCACAGGGGTAGGCCGCATACCTCCGCCCCCGCTCGGGGAGAGGGGGCGGTGGCACCCACTCAGAAGTCGATCTAGGGGCGTGGGTATCTAGCACATGTTACTGCAGAGATAATCTAGACCCACCGCCACTAAATAATTTGCCCTGGCCTATATCAATGATAACGATTATTACAGAAGCATACTTAGTATTGGTATTTATGCGTATTAAGGTCATGTTTCTTCTTAGAATAAATCTGCGGCTTTAGATGTTAACACTGTGTATTGAGTGAGGTACCACCCCTGTTGGTAGAGGCGCCTTGGGAGGGGGTGGGTGGGCGTTCTGGGGCTGTGTAGTCAGAACAGGAGCCGAAAATGCGAATAGGCAAATATTTGAACTGACTAATAGAGGGTGCTGGATAATGTCCTCTGTGACTATAGTGGCCTACAAGGGGTGATGGTGCCACCCTAGCCCTACGATGCCATCTTACACCCTGAACAACCTTATATTGTGTGTAAATGGTGTCCCTTTCCTTCCACCCCCCCCCCCCCTCTCCCCTTGTCTTTTTAGGGTGTCGCTGATAATTTTTATTTTAGTTGGGGAGATTATCTTGAATATCAGTTAACTTGAATATCAGTCAGTTCAGCTATTTAAAGGGCAAAGCACCACAGTTTCACCCCGACCTCAGGGGGTTATTAATTATTAATCTTACTAAGGCCGTCTTGGGTCGATAGCAGAGTTTCCTCGGGCTACAGTGTATCTACCAGGTACATTGTACAGTGAAACTTCGTTATAAGGAACTCTGATATAAGGAGACCTTGCTTATAAGGAGCAGATTTGTGTGGTCCCGATTTTGCCCTATACATTTATATAGTAAGAAAACTCTCTTAGAAGGAGGTGTTTTTACCTTAACCTCTGATATAAGGAGGTAATTTTGGCTCATTTTCTTATTTCGTACGCGCAAACCTTACACAGGGAAGTCATTTCTCAGGATTACAGTCACATACTGCTTAAAATTGCCCACTGCCCCATCCCATAGAGGTGGGGAGAATACTTTTGTAGCTGCCCTAGGGAGGAAGGGAGATAAAAAGCTCCATGAAGGAGATCTAGAAGGGTTGTTGACTTGAAATAATACACAGACCCATCTGAATTGTATTCAAATCAAGTCTATAAGGGTATAAGATACACCTGTAGGCAGTGTACTGTTGTCTGTGCCTTAATAAGGCTGACCTTGCTTATAAGGAGACCTTGCTTATAAGGAGCAAATTGCACTAGTCCCAAGGTCCTCCTTATAACGAAGTTTTACTGTAGTACCCAAGTGCACTTTATCTGGGACAAAGCGGTACATCTACCGGTAATATACGTATAACACATGATGTAATCATGCTTTTTTGAGAAGGCACTGGTAGCCTGATAGATCGGTGTGCATCTCACAAAATGTATCTTTATAATGTAAATGTGGCATAGGCTGTAAATGCCATTGTATGTTGTCTGAACCAGGAATGTTTTGGGCTTAAATAATATAACAACAACACAATTAAATGTAAATAGAACAGGCTTGCTATTTAAAGAATGACATACCTTTGCAGCGGGCCAGAGTCCTGTGATCACGTCTTGTATTCTTTCGACAACGTCTTGTCTCATCGAGTTCTCCTCTTGGCGTGGTGACATGTAGTCAAAGAAATGTTCAATCTCCTCGTGCAACCTGTGGGGGAAGAGCAGAGTTGGGTTTAGTATCAGACTTAAGAGACTTCATAGTGGTTGGTAAGGAGGGTATCATAACGAATGGTTCAGTGGGCAAATCTAGGGAAAATATCCCACGTTCAGGTTTAATAGTTGGTTTAAAAACGCCATGTTCATCATGGCTCCACTAGCACGGTACAATGTACTCGTATCTGCACACAAGTATCTATTCATGTGTCACCAAATGTCGATACACATGTACTACTAGGGCACTGCCCCGGGGCCACTATTTGTAGTGCTCATCAGATTGCATTCATTCAACGGGCAACCTTAATCTCATAACAATATTGCGGAAATGACACCAGCACCCCGGCTTTTGCCGGCGTAAAATCCTTTAATATGGCCGGTGTTAGAACCTTGGACACCGTGTGGTAAGTGGTAACCATACCCACTGAAACTTAAGCTAAAAAACAAGACGTCCGGACCAGGGGCAGTGCCCTACAGTGCCCCCAGCTCTTCACGTGTACTGGAGTTCATCTAGTATTTCCCCACACGGTGTGTGGGCGTTAAGGGTCAAGGTGACGAGGTCAGGTCACAGAACTAGGCTAGTCACCTTTTTAGAGTGAGCGGGCCGCTAGTGTTGGCTGCGTGCCAGGTCTAGCCTCCGTCTGTATGTGACTGTGGCAGTCAATAGCTATAAGCCACATAGCTGCTAGCTACCGAGGTCTCCTTGGTAGCAACTACCACCAGCTCCTTTCATTTTAACTGTATCTACATTTATCTTTCACATCTCTACAAAACAAAAAAGAAATAGAGAGCAGAAATAAGTGAAGTATTATATTAAACTCCCGGCATAATTTCTTTATTTTTTTATTTTTTTCCAATTGAAAACAACTTCACTTCTCCCTTGTTTGTGCCGGTGACTCATGTGCCGTCTTCTTTTGGTTGTTTCAAATAACTACCTGTGAGACAGCATCTCTCTGTTGGCCACCAATAAACCTCTTTACATTGTGCATCCCGTCTTCAAGCAGACACCCAGGAAGTAACATGTGGACTGCATGAGGATCGTGATGTGACGAGGAAAGACGGACTTTCCCACTGACTGGCAACCTTCTAATGTTGAGAGCAATTTAATCATTCTATCACGTCTCCTCGCCCCCAAGCACAATAGATTTGTGTATCATAAATCACATCTTTGTAGTGTCAAGCTCTTGTTTAATGAGATCAAACGATCAGAGAGGGTCAGTTGTGGGATGAGGGCTGGACTGGGGGCTGCAAAAGTCGACCTCTAGGCTTTTTCTCCAAAGATGAACATCTTCTCAACCATTAGGCCACACCAAAAAAAAAAGTTGGTCAATGGATTTCACTTTTCAAAAAATGGTGCGAGCGAGCGAATTTTTTTTTTGTCAATGGATTTTGTTGGTTGAAAACTGGAGCGAGCGACAATTTTTTTTTGTTTTTAACCAGCCTCCAACAAAAGTTCTTAGTGGACCCCTAACATAAAAATGTATTGGTTGATCTGGGGGAATTACTGGAAGAAAATTTGAAAAAAAATTAAAGTTCTCAATTTTGAAAAAAATGAAGCGAGCGAAATCCATTGACAAAAATTTCCATTTCCGAAAATAAGGTGCGCGAAATCCATTGACCAACTTTTTTTTTCAGTCTGGCCTTACATATATCAGGCGCACACTTCAGATGAAATCATCAGTATTAACGTGTGGCACCAAAAAAAAATTAAAATGACCTCTCTTTGGTACATTAAGAACTGGTAACAACTACTCTCCTGATGACTACTTTTTCATAGATATCATCCCTGGCCGGCAAAACGATGTTGGTTAGCTTTTTAAAGGAAATTAACACGAATTTGTACTTTAAATATCAATTAATTTGTAACTCTGTATTTTACTAATTCTCTGAAGCTGCAGGAATTCCTCCAACAGTAGACTGCCTTTTATGGAAGGCCTGTAAGGAGCTGCGACCACAGCCATGTGGCTAAGTAAGTAAGTAGGCCGCTCTATGACCAACAGTGGCAACACGCTATCTACACGACGCATGTGTTGACAGTGAACCAGGGGTGTGTTTATGTTATATATCAGCTGAGGACGTCACATGGTGCAGATTATACCACTCATGTAGTTCTGCCTGACGTCACAGCCGTGTACGTCAGGTATTATTAGCAGCGTCATGGTTTTGATCCATACTGGTATTTGAGAAGGAAGCACTGTGTTACTTACTATTAAAGTTACTACACGGTATCTTGAAGTTAATTTAAAGGGAATACATGTTTCTCTCGTGCAGCAATGCTACAGGTCATCTTATCAGATCTGTGTTTGCCTCTGTCTCCTTTATTAGCATAGCATTTACCTGAACACACAGCCGGATGCACAGATCATTTAAACTCTCCCTGTGTTTACAATAAGTGAAAGTCAAAGAGTTTATTTAGTAAGTGACTGTAATAGATGATTTTAAAATATAATGAGGAAGGAAGAGTGTTATCTTTTTAAACTCTTACTCTGAGTTGTAGCCCTCTCTTCTGTGGCGTGGCTGTCTTTGGTAATAGCTCTACTACACAATACGCTTAGACTTAGTCATATTATCTAAGTAGCCATGTGACACCTTAGTGAGAATCCAGTTTTAATTATCAAAAGGACAAGTACGCCGAATTTATACGAATACAGCATTATGCACCAGCCTAATGTGAATTCACCAGCGCATATTTACATTACTAGTATTATCCGTGTTACGATATGCACACAAGTATGTACGAATCATTATAATTGGTTTTTAAAAGTGTGCTTTGACTGGGGTATACCATAAACACTGTGATAGTAACGGTGTACGTGTGTTTGAACCATTGCCAATGGCCCAACAGAAAAATGTTGGCTTTCAACAGCCATTAGATTGTAATGATTGTTGTAGGGGTGGGACTGATTGACATGACAACTAACAAAAATAAATCAGCTTATACAAGTGATATTCCATTCAGATTCAGAGTGGCCTATGGAGCATGTGCCCCCACCCCCGACGTCTACTCTAGAGGGTAGACACCCCCCCCCCCTCCCTTTAACATAGGAAAGTGGCACGGACCCTGATTCCTGAATCCTGATTGTCCAGACTCCTCCGAGTCCTACACGGAGCCTGTCAAGTCTGCGTCAAGTCTACTTGTGGGCGTGGCCCTGCAGCGCAGTGTCATTAAAGGCAGATTCTTTTATCATTATTATTTCCCATTCAATGAATGATAAATGGCAATGTCTGGCAATTTAGGCCACAGCCTACGCTATGGCATATTTGTACTCAGTCTCAGAAGTCTACAGACAAAACCGCACAGTCACAGGGTATGGCCCGTAAATGGCGTAATACTAATAGTATGGGCCTCTGCCTCTGGATATTATAAATAATAAACTTGATCGGGGGGGGGGGGGGGGTGGTTCTTGTTCTTTTTTATGTAAACAATTTCGAGGGAGTTTTAGTAGTAGAGTCTATGACTTTTTTTAAATATTTCTTATCCTGGATCCTCTGTGGCTTTGGTTTGGTGGGCCTGGCTACAGTCAGCAGGCCTACTTAGTCTTAGGCTACTATAAAATAATAAATTATCTACAATACTCAATAGACTATAGTGTGTATTGGTGCCAATCCACAACCTAATCAGATATCCATTAAAACCCACAATCATGATGTTTGAAATAGCAGGTTACGGTTGGTGTGACTAAATATCAAAAAGAAAACTCAAAGGCTAAATGCAAAAGGGATCCAGCCACTAAAAAAACAACCTGAGGCTGAGTAGGGTGGGTCGTCTGCCGGGAGTGAACGTGGTGGGGCTGGGCTGTGAGCGATAATGTGAGCACATGTCATGTCCCAATCTCGGCAACACATTTGGCAGCGAAGAAAATGCATTCGACCAGCACGATATTCCCAGAAATTGTTCACAACATAGCAGAGGCATTTGTGCATCTAGCGACCAAGTAAAATTGACTATGCATTACTTTCTGCGGCCATATGAATCTACGGAACTTCGTTTCGTTGCGCAACATGGATTCTCGTGGTCTGGCTTCCAAATGGCAAAGCAACATGGCGACTGAACTGTCAAAATGTCAGCAATGCCGGTATTATTTTTCAAGTGCCTACAGACACTACAGTTAAATATGACGGGTACCATTTAACGAACACAACATGAATAGATAGATCAATTTTCGTCTTATGACACTTACCCTATCATACTTGGAGAGTATGGTTTATTTTTCGGTTTCCACGGGGTAAGTCCGCCATCTTTCCGCAAGAGAGAGACGTTCGACGAGTGGTTTAATCCGAATGTACTCGCTTTATTGTCCCTTTTCTTCCGCTGATATTGTTGATTGTGTAGGTTGTTCTGCTTGTTAGTGTTTCCCTGCTTTTGGTCAAATTTGTTGGTGTAATCCAGAGATATATATTCCTGAGATTTCTGATCCAAATTTGGGTTGGCGTTGTTGAGGTTCATATTCCCCACTCCAAGTTGCGCTTCCCAGACTCTTGTCCAGAGATCATGCGATGGTCCTAACTGTTCTGGCCCATACCATGCTATCCTTGGATCCATGCACGTCGTTTTCAGTACTAACACAAGGCTTGGTTTCGATCACAGGTCTAATTCTAGTGACCTTGGTACTTCGGGATCTTAGCCCCGTTTGAAATCACTAGAATCGGCAGCCTCCAATGGTAGGTCTCCAAGCCGATCTGTCCACAGACTGCTGAGTCAGAAGTGTGGCGGCTGGAGGCATGGATTCGGCTTGGAGATCTTTCCATTTGGGCATGCGCTTCACACTTCCTGTGCAGAGAGGCCCTGAAGGGAAATTGGAACGACGCGTTCCGACTTCGAGCAGACAACATCAGACAATTTCCAAATCAGTGTGAGTTTGATATTTTAGACACTGTTTAGCCCAACATGTAGACGTGTGCACATCGATAATAGACGAGGCAAGGTCCTGCGCTAGGCCTAGGCTTATGGAGTGAATACACAGAAAAGAGAAGTTCAGACCGGGAGTTTAGGCCTAGGCCTACCTAAGGGAGCGTTCATTATTTATGCCAGGGGGGGGGAGGCATTTTTTTTAGGGGTATTCGGAGGGGGGTCTTTTTTTTTCAACCTATTCTTAGGGGGAGGGTCTTTTTTTTCAACCTCTTCTGAGGGGGTGGGTCTTTTTTTTTAGGGGTAGGCCTAGCCTATTCATTTGGGAGGGGGTATTTTTTGACACAACGTGACGCGAATTTCACGACACATGTCGCGAATTGGGGTCATAAAGACAGCAGAACTAAATTTCTTGCCTACCCATCAACACTTTGAATGATTCGATCACTACTTTTCTTTTCCTAAAACAACAATAACTGGGGAAAGAACATTAATTCAACACGAGAATAGGAGTACAGAATGTAGGGGGTCTAAACAGCAGTGTGTAGCTAGATGAATGTTATTGTGGTGCCGAAATATAAGAGTAGGGTATGTTGTGTACTTACGTCTACCGCCTACGACGATGTTTACTACTTAACCTTATGAACGGCAGCACCTCTGTCTACTCTATATTGGTCTGTATAACATGATGCCGTCTATGAATAAACCACGTGACTTCAAACACAACAAAATGGCGACGACCACGGGATGAAAATTCACGCGGAGTAAAGTTGACAATCTTGCCTGGCATACAAAGTGTCTCTCCCTGCAGATGTCAACATAAGTTCAACAAAGGGGTAAGGAAGCCCTAAAACCAAAATTGGATGAACTGTCATTGCCCAAAAGTGATAAACTTTGTTGTGAAAAGTGAAGTCCCTGAAACTGAAAGTAGACTCCAGATCCCAAAAGTGAAAGTGAACTCCATGAAAGTGAAAGTAGATCTCTGAAACTAAAAGTGACTGTGCATTTGTGTAGGCTAGGCCCTATATCTACAAGTGTTGATCTATACAAATGAGTGACTCTGAAATAAGTGATCTTGAATCTGAGGCTGGGAGTCTACATCTAGAAACTATGGCTGAAGCTAGGAATGTTGTGAGTGCCATAGGAGAGTTTAGTTCCAATAAAGAAAAATGGGCTAATTATCAAAGAAGGTTTAATGCTTGGATGAGAATAAACAAAATCCAGGATGATGAAAAAATTGATGCCTTCATATCTATGGTGGGACCTGAGGTAGTGGATCTTTTGGTTGCATTGTGTGCCCCTGCTGAAATTGAGACCAAAACATATGCCCAGCTAACTACATTGATTAGTAATCACTACACCTCAGGGTCCAACGAGCTAATCGAGAGCTTCAAGTTTGATGAGCGTAAGCAGGGTGATAACGAGTCTGTGGCAGACTACATAGTGGCCTTAAAAAAAATCAGCATACATTGTGGGTTTGGGGATGAAGACCAAATCAAAAAGAGGCTAAGAAACCGCCTGGTTACCGGGTTGAGATCCGCTGCGATTAAAAACAGACTGTTAGGCTTGGGGGCAGGGTTGACATGGGAAAAAGCCGTAGACATAGGCACGTCAATGGACACGGCTTGCCATGGTAATCAGCTCATGGGGCCTACCCATGAGGTAACCGGGTTCAACGTGGTAGCTACAAGAACAAAGGAAAAGCCCGCACTAAAAATAAGTGTTATCGTTGTGATGGCGACCACGAGGGCCGGTGCCCATTCGAAACGGAAAAGTGTTTCAACTGTGATAAAATTGGACACATTGCCAAGGCTTGCAAAACGAAGTCTGCTCAAGGTCAATCTCAGTCGAGAGGTAGCTCACGTCCATACCGTGGCCGCGGAAGAGGTCGCGGGCGAGGCCAAGGCCGTGCACATTACGTCGATGACGACGAAAAACAAGAGGAAGAGGTCAGTTACGCATCACTGTTTGAAGTTAAAAGCGGAAAATACGGAGAAATAACAGTGAATGCCCGTGTCGAAAACAACGAAATGACATTTGCTTTAGACACGGCATCGGCATCGGCAGTTTCGATTGTCGGTGAGGACGACTACAAAGAATTCTTCCCCGATTTTGAGTTACGCGAAGCTTCTATCAACTTAAAATCGTACACCGGACACAAAGTTGAGCTACTCGGTGAAATCGACGTCCATGTGGAGTACGAGGGTCAAAAGAGACAGTTGCCGCTGGTGATCGCGAAAGGCGTCCGTACACCGTTATTCGGACGGACCTGGCTAAAAGCCATACGTATAGACTGGGAAAATGTCTTCGCGATACATGCAACGCCCCTGGAACAGCTCCTGCATGAGTATCAGTCCGTGTTCAAAGGAGAGATAGGAGAGATAAAAGGCTTTGAAGCGACAATTGAGTTAAAACCAGATGCCACGCCAAAGTTCAAAAAGGCGCGTTCCATTGTCTATAACCTCACAGACGGTGTAAAGAAGGAGCTAAATAGGCTTGAAGAAAGTGGAGTTTATCGCCGCATTGAAAGAAGTGATTGGGCATCTCCAATAGTAGTGGTTCCAAAAGATAATGGACAGATGAGGTTGTGTGGTGACTACAAGGTGACTATAAACAGTGCGGTTGTCGATCAACCATATACGCTACCCACAGCTGAGGATATATTCGCTACGCTGGCGGGTGGTAGCCAGTTTACGAAACTGGACCTGTCTAGTGCCTACATGCAAGTGGTGGTGGAGGAAAAGTCAAGAAAGTACCTGACCATCAACACTTTGCAAGGACTTTACGAAGTTACTAGGCTTCCCTATGGGGTAAAGACAGCACCACACATCTTCCAAAGGATCATGGACCAGGTCTTACAAGGAATTCCTGGTGTTTGCTGCTATATAGACGATATCCTGATAACCGCTCCCACAAAGGATGAGCACCTAAAGCGCCTCCAACTGGTACTTCAAAGACTAGACAAGCATGACATCCGAGTGAAACGGGAGAAGTGTTCCTTCTTGGCTCCCGAAGTCCAATATCTCGGACATGTGATCAGCAAGGAGGGTCGTAGGCCCGTACCAGAAAAAGTGAGCGCAGTAAAAGACGCCAAAGCACCAGAAGATGTCTCAGAACTTCGCACATTCCTCGGGATGGTCAACTACTATGGTGGGTTCGTTAAGAATTTGTCCACAATTCTCGCTCCGTTAAATAATCTCCTGCGAGATGACGTCCCCTGGAAGTGGTCAAAGGAGTGCGAAGGGGCATTCGGGAAAGTCAAAGACGCCCTTACCAGTGAAACAGTGTTAACACATTATGATATGAACAAAGAGCTTCTCCTCGCGACAGACGCATCTCCTTACGGAGTTGGTGCGGTTCTGTCACACGTTGACGAGAACGGAGAGGAGCGACCAATTGCCTACGCGTCAGTGACTCTAACGAAAGCTGAGAGGAACTACGCCCAAATAGAACGCGAAGCGTTAGGCATTATCTTCGGAGTTAAGAAATTCCACAAGTACCTGTATGGTAGGTCATTTACACTGTTGACCGACCATAAGCCACTGACCAAAATATTGGGTCCGAAAACGGATGTGCCAACGTTGGCAGCACTAAGCCTGCAGAGATGGTCTCTCATTCTGATGACCTACAACTATGAGGTCAAATATAAGCGATCAGAGGATCATGCCAATGCCGACTATCTGAGTCGGGCACCAGTGGACATAGCAAAAGAAAATATGGAAGCTGAAGTGAACTATTTTAGCCACACTGACAAGCTACCGATCAACGCCAGAGACATCAAAGAAGCGACCCGAAAAGATCGGATCCTCACCAAGGTATACGAGTTCACCATGAATGGTTGGCCGAACCATGTTGACGATGATGAACTGTTACCATTTTATACCAGACGACACGAGCTATCGTGTGACCAAGGATGTCTTCTGTGGGGAATGCGAGTTATCATTCCACAGAAACTGCAGGAGCGAATGCTAGAAGAGCTACACATCGAGCACGTTGGTATAGTGCGCATGAAAGCACTAGCTCGTAGCTACCTGTGGTTTCCCGGCATCGACAATGCTATAGAAGCATTAATAAAAGCATGCAAAATATGCCTGAGTCTCAAGAACGATCCACCAGCATCTCCGATGTATCCATGGCGATATCCTCAGAGGCCATGGGACCGACTGCACATAGACTTTGCAGAGTATAAATCCGAAATGTTCCTAGTGGTAGTAGACGCACACTCAAAGTGGTTAGATGTAGTGCTCATGAAATCTACGACCGCAGAAAAGACTATAGAGGTACTGGAGAGGATGTTCGCCCATAACGGGTTCCCAAGAGAGGTTGTGAGCGACAACGGCCCACAATTCATCGCGGAAGTGTTTCGCGAGTTCCTGCATAACAAGGGTATAAAACATACCTTGACCGCTCCCTACCATCCAGCGTCCAACGGACTTGCAGAACGAGCGGTGCAGACCCTGAAAAATGCCTTAAAGCGGCATACATTGGACGAGAAACCCGGCATGACTACTCACAGAAAGCTGTGTAGTTTCCTCCTGTCGTATAATTCGACGCCTCACTCGGTGACAGGGGTGTCCCCATCCGAGTTGTTTCTCAAGAGACAGCTCCACACGGGGTTGTCGATGATAAAACCCGACCTTCATGTGACGGTGGAGGGAAAACAGGACAAAATGATAGAGTATCGAGACCAGCGAGTGCCACAGCTAAGAGAGTTCGAGAAAGGAGAAAGAGTACATGTAAAGAACTGCCGAGGCACCGACGTAAAGTATGTACCAGGATCCATAGTGTCTAGGAAGGGTCCCGTACAGTACTTGGTACGAATCGGCCGTAACATCCGTTACGTCCATGTTGACCATCATCGAAAGTCCGGCGAAGCCATCGAAGATGACATTGATGACGAACAGCTCAGGCCTATGCAAAGGCCAATCACGGATATCATAAGTGATATACCTAAAGGTGGAAATGACCCTGTAGTTGTTGAAACGCCAGCTACGGCCATGCCACAGGAAGATGTGGTTACCTATGAGGAACCACCTAGAGCTATTCCACCCCAGGTGGTTGCTACTCCACCGAGAGTGCCGTCTCCAAGACGTGTATCTGTGAGACCTAGAAGGGCTCCAGCTAAGTTCAATGACTATGTGCCTAAATAACTGTTCTATTTCAGAGACTGATATATTTGTGTTTCTGACAGTATTATTGTTCATGTTAAAGTAACATTACATAAAGATAAGAGTTATCGTTATCAGTAATCTCAAAGAGATAAAAGACTCCTTATAGTATACTACAGTATTCTCAAAAAGACTCAAAGACTTTAAGTTCATTGACACCAATAAGGTGATGTTTAATCATATGTTTATTCCAGCATTATATAAGTGTGGAGGAGTGTTGTGTACTTACGTCTACCGCCTACGACGATGTTTACTACTTAACCTTATGAACGGCAGCACCTCTGTCTACTCTATATTGGTCTGTATAACATGATGCCGTCTATGAATAAACCACGTGACTTCAAACACAACAGGGTAAAATGGGGCAATATCGCGCATCTAACCCTAAAAATAAGCCAAAATGTTGGATGGGTACACCCAAAACTATGGAAAACGAGTTGGTAACTATTTTTTTAATTTTTGAAGACATTTCAAGTCCCAGTAAATCCAATAGAGCCGAAATATAATTATATTTGTACAATCTACTTGTTCCTATGGTGTAAAAAAGATAGGTCCGATTTATGTTTTTCTGCTGGGTTATATCACGCACCACAGTGTTATATCACGCACTAACAGGGGTTATATCACGCACATGAAGGTCATGGCCTGTATCTCAAAAGGAAAATTGTCAAAACATACCATAACCACTTCTACTATCTTTTAAAGTCATGCTTCCCATGGGCCTAACGTTATTTAGAGAAATTTCCAAGCCATTTATATGTACAATTTGGACCCTCCTCACAGTGATATATATTTTATGTCTCTGAAATATCTGAAATAATTAGAATTTAGCTAAAATAAAAATCACAGGGTAATATCACGCACCTGCTACTTCTATGGCCCCTATGAGGCAGAAAAATATAGTTAAAGCATGGTTTATTGTTTGGTCGGGTTCCAATCAATTTATTCTATGTAAAACGTTTTTTTGCATTTTCCTTTTATCATATGTTTTGCCTGTGACGTCACAAAGGAGAAAATGCGTGATATAACCCAGGTGCACGATATTGCCCCATTTTACCCTACTGTATCTGAAATAGTTTGGGTTAATTGGACTTTAGCCTCGCCCCATGACGTTTTGGCGTCCAAAGGGTAGAGTGAAGTTGCCTACATGTCTAGACCCTGCTTTTCTTCCCAATAGAGGAGCACAGGTACGGTATGCAAGATGCAGATCTACCTCATATATTGATACATTGTAGCTTAGGTCCACTCCAGCAGTTAAAGGTGTGATTACACCAGTCATGATACACACTTTTCCTTGGTGTCTTGTACCAGACCCTGCTAAATAGGCCACAGTGTTTTGATTGCAGAGCTCTCAATTTTTTTGGAATAACTTCACTATCTCCCTGATAGCTCCCTGCTTCTCATAGACTCATAGAGTAAATGTGATCATCCCACTATAAATAGGTGTACCAAATACCTTGAAATGTAGCAAATAGCCACTAGATACACAGAATTTTCTGCTGCGGATGCAACTCCTTCTGTTGCCAATTTCTAAATCTCCCTCTAGTTTCATCTTTGGCTTCAACAGAAATCAGGCACTCAATTATCATTGCCACCTGATGGGATCCAAACAGGCACTGCTGGGAAAACATCATTAGCATGATATTCCACTTACAGTGTCCCCTATAGTGTCACATACCATAAAACTTCATACATAGGCCACGGCAAGTATGCAAGTCAGATTGCCACTGCAGCTTATAATAGGATCAGGACAAAGTCAAGGTGCTGCTTCATGCGGGTTTTTATAGGTTAAGGTGGGTCGATCCCATTGAATCAAAGTGTTCAGAATTCCACAAAAAAAAATTCTGAGGCAACCCTAAATCATTTGAAACGGAAAATGAAAAGAAAAATAGGGGGTCCCAAGCTACTTTTTTAGATATGGAATTTTGAAAAGAAAAAGAATTTTAATTTTACATTAAAAAAACGAAAATAATGTAAAAATTCCTATGATTCTATTTTTTATCAACCAACATCCAAAGAATTTTGAAACATCACACAATGAACACAAGTATATATACCTTTATTCTAGAAAAAGTTTTCGAGTTTTTTCACTTTGCATTCTGGGTAAAAATGTCATTTTTCAGAAAAGGATAGGAATACATTTTCATTATCTCTTTACATAATCAAAGAAAAATAGTATTGAAAATGTTCAGATTTTTCTTAAACTTTCCCAGAAGATTGCTTAAATAATTTGCTGATGAATAAGTGTAATTTTGATATGGGGTCCCGTGCATAATTTGTGGGTTTTGGCTCTTTAAAGTAAAAAAGTAATGCAAAAACGGACTAAATCAAATCAAAGCATTGCATTATGGGTAAATATCCAACAATCTGCATGTAAAATGGTCTTATTGTGTAGCTATGGATATATTCAAAGATGTCATTCACTTTTATACTCTTTTAAATGCAATTTATTACTTCATAAATGAAAGCTCCTGAAGAATTGTATAAAATGCTTGAAATACCTTTAATTAGGGAGTGGTCATTTTTTAACAACAGGGGGGGGGGTCGGTGGATTTTCGCGCGAACGGGTTGAAATTTTTCTGGTCCCCCCTACAGGAGGGGTCGAAATTTTTTTGGTCCCCCCCTCAGGCCAGCTGAAATTGAGCGCGGCCGACTCCTTTGAGCTACAGTAACGCGCTGGCTTTTTCACCAAAAAGGGGTGGAATTTTTTGGTCCCCCCCTCAAGAGGGGTCCAAATTTTTTTGGTCCCCCCCCTTCAAGGGGTCCAAATTTTTTTGGTTCCCCCCCAAATCCACCAACCCCCCGCCCTGTTGTTAAAAAATGACCACTCCCTTATTACATTTAAAATATAAAATGCCATAAAAGGCTCAATTTTACTCGAAGTTGTCCAAGAATTGTTCTCAGTATAGACAACTAGTCTGAGCATACCCCTACCAAAAATAGTGTAATTCTGACATATTAAAGCCATATGCGCAGAAGGATGCGCAGTAGTCCATTCTGCAATGGCCGCGACCCACCTTAAACTAGACTACCCGGTACTAAATTCACAATTTAGGCTTAAAGGATTTGTCAAATTTGGGAATCTGGCTTAAAGCAATGCTATAATCCTTCTTTTACTGATAGCTCAACACTTGACATGGTCTTCTACCATAAAGAAAGACAAGTGCTACTGCCCACACAGAAGGATGGTCCTTACCCTAAAACTTTGAAGGCAGGTAGCTTATGGCAGCTGCTATGGTCAGCAGTAACCCAGGCAGTAACCCATTCACAGCTAGTGATAGTGGATGACTTTAACAGTGGGTCAAGTATAAAGGCACATAAAATAGTGAAATGTCCGCATGGCTGGCCTTTCCTCAAATGAACGTTATCAACTGTGCATGCTACATCCATGCATACCATTGGTGACTTAAGCGATTGTAATTGATCAGTGCCGTTAGGCCTATATACCAAGACACATTCCCCTGTGACTCTTTGTCCAACTTCAAATTCTCACCCTGAGCTCCCTATTTCTTACTGATCCTAAACTATGGAAAACAAAACTAGGTTTAAATAGTGCAAGTTATATTTACCAGGATACATTGAAATGGTCCAATTGACCTCTAGATTTTCAAATTTTTTCTTAGTTTTGCCACTATTATAACGTTATAAAGTATCCCTTCATCAAATATCAATTTTTGTTTTAAGCTGGGATATTTCATGGTACTTCTACCAACCAGTATCAGCAGGACTTGTAGGTGGAGACCAAAAGAATTACACCCATTTTTAGCAAAATAAAATCGACGCGCTACGAAACCAGAAAAATGTACGTTCTTCACATGTTGGAGATGCAAAAATGTTCAACCAATAGCCAATAATGAACGCTCCCTAAGGCCGAGTAAGGGAGTGTTCATTTATTAATTACAGGGAGGGGTGGTGATTTTTGTTTGTTTAACGTCCCACTGACTATGCAGGTGAGACTTACTCAAGTTTCAGTTTTTCACAAGTAAGAAGGTAGGCCGAAGGCCTACCTCGGATGATCGTATCCAGGACGTTCGAATCTATGAGATGAGCCAAAAGATAGAAATCCCGCTCCTACACATTTACCGAAGCAAGGGTTCTTTAACCTCCGACACCACATAGACATGGTGTGAGAGGGACAGGCCTTTGTTATGCTGTAAGTCTATCACAGCATGGGAAAGCGCAGCCATAGGTATAGTCGAGAAGCAATGAAAACTCCAAGCTAATACAACTGTGGGCCATCAGTCTGGAGTGATACATCCGGACTCGCCCAAACTAGTCTCCCCCATTTTTTTTTCTTTTTGTATTTTTTTTGTATTTTTTTTTTTGTTTAATTTCTATTTCATATCTTGTCCCATAGTTGGGTTTCCTTTAAGAATTTTAATACATTTTCGTCATTAGGGAGTGTTCATTTATTATTTACAGGGGGGTGGTGGGTTTGGGGGGGCACAAAAATTTCCGATCCCTCTTGAGGGGGGGGGGGGGCGTAAAAAATTCGGACCCCTCTCGAGGGGGGGCGTAAAAATTTAAGCCCCTTTTTAGCAAAAAAGCCAGCGCGTTACTATAGTTCAATGGGGGGGGGGGCGAAAATATTTTGGCGCCTTCGGCCAGGGGGGGCGCGAAATGTTCCACGCGCTCTCGAGGGGGGGGGCGTAAATAATTTTTGCCCCCCCGCGCGTAATCTCACCACCCCCCCCTGTTATTAATAAATGAACACTCCCTTATTGGTGTTGAAAACACTGTACATAGATGTTGTGTCTGCAAGATGTTTTCTTCTACTCTCTGCAGTCCTTCTACAGTGGAGTAGAAGATGCTCCACCGTCAGACGGGTACTGCAGTCTTGACATGTTGGTTCATATTCCCCATGCAGTCTGTACTCGTGTGTCAGTTTAGTGTGGCCGATCCTTACACGGTTTAGTCTCATTTGTTCTGCTCGTTTTAGCTTTTTCCTTATTGTCACTCCTTTCAGTTTAGGTTGAACCAAGTACATTGTATTATGGCCCTTTTCTTTGTTCCATGCAGCTTGCCATTTTGCTTTCATGTGGCTATCTATGGATGGTAACATGTCAGTGTATGGAAGGGGAGTTAAGTGAGGTCTCAGACTCAGAGCTCTCTTTGCAGCTTCATCTGCTTCCTCATTTCCTTCGATTCCAATGTGACTTGGTAGCCAGCAGAAAAGTACTTCTTTTTTCTTCCTTTTCAGGTCAGAGGTTCTTTTTTGCATGTCGTGTATCAGTGGATTGACAGGCATATATTGGAGCATTGCCTGCAGACATGACTTGGAGTCAGAGAAGACAATAAATTTGTTCTCTTTGCAATCATCCATCCACTCTACTGCTTCAAGAAGTGCACTGGCCTCTGCAGTGAAAATGCTGGCTTTAGGGTGTAGGCGTCCACTGAGATTCTGAGATGGCGTGTGAACTCCGTAACCTACCCTTTCATTGTCTTTTGACCCATCTGTATAGATTGGCATGTGATCTTTATATTTTTCCTCAATAGTTTTCAGATTCTTTTTGAAAAGAGCAGGGTTTGTGTCTGCCTTTTTGTTTTATGTTAGGTCGAAGTTGACACTGGGCTTCCCTACTAGCCATGGGGGAGTATCTGGTGATCTGATTTCCCTGACATTCTTCAGTTGGAGTCCTACTTCCCCAACCAGGGGTTTCACCCGAACCTAGAAAGGTTTGGTGGTGTTTGCTTTTCCCAGGAATATGGTCTCACTGTTTGAATTGAAAATTGTGTCATGTGTTGGGTTTCTCCTATTTGCTTTGACTTTGGCTGTGTAGCGAAGGGAAAGATTTCCTCTTCTGAGATTGAGAGGAGGTACGTTACTGTCTACCGTAAAACCTCGCGTATAAGCCTAACTCGCGTATTAGCCGCACCCCTAACCAGGCATGGGATTCTTCCGGATTTATCAGGATTTCCGGATTTTTGAAGGCCAAAAGGTGACCCCTGTGATTTGTGCAGATTCAATGAAAAAATATGTTAACATTAATAAGGGGGGGGGGTCTTAGTCTCTAGAGGCCTTCATGCCATGCAATGTATACAAATGCTGTGCTGTCTTTTCTCGACCTCAACGAGCAAGGTACCCGCTCTCATTTTCTTTATAGTTTTTGCATCACCAGCACTGCCTTTGATGGCTTTACTGATGACGAACAGTGATGTTCTTGTTAGTGTTTCGCCATGCTGGCAAGCTTCCACTACAAGGAACCTTGGCCAGTTATGGGTTATGGGCGGTTTCGCCAGTCCTCTCTCTGCTTCGTTTCACAGCCTTCAACTGTTCTTTTTCTTTTCGGCCTTGGGGGGGCCTTTGTTTCATATCTTCCAGACGCTGATTAGCCGTCCTCAGCCTGGTTGCCTACCAAGGTACGTTGCAGTTTGTTTTGTGTCGGGCCTGCATCCGACTTTGAATTAGTAGCTTGGTTGACATGGTTGTGGTTATCCATCCTTTTAAGTCATTTTAAGCCCTTTCAGGATGACGAGCAAGGAAGGGGTGCTGCTACCTATGGTTTTAATCGCCTTTTATGATTCGGTTTACACAGAAGTGCATCCCGGTGAAGTAAATTCTGCTCCCTCTACTCGCTCTAGAGGGTCCCCACTTCACAGGGGCTATTGGTTGTTATACCGCACTCCTGTTTAGATAACAAAAAATAACATATCAAGTAACAATAAAATGAGTGGACTATAGTGAGAGGCTAGCCTTTTATGTTGTCTATTAAACACTGGTGTATATTGCCCAGTAAACAAATAACGTTATGCACCATTTTATAAAGTTATATAACGTTATATGTCAACTTTTTTCGAAGGCTCTTTAGTATGACATAACGTTACATAAAATTTAAGCATTTGGGGTAAGGCACCCTGTTTTCACGCTTTTAGGTGTGAAAACTGGTGCGCAGATATAGCCAAAGGGTTAACTACACTGTACATCAATGGGTGAGCGATATAACACAATGGTGTGAGCGAATTAGGCCTACTATACATGAACCAGTGTGTGTGAAAATAATTTCACGCTAACGCGCGAACTACTAAAGCCGACAATGTCTTACAGTAACATTTAGTAACCAACATTGCTGTGAACCATGTACATCACCAGTCCCACCTCAGCCAACCTCAGGTTACGCCTACATAGGGTGAGTCCAGGGTAAGATATAGTTAAGGGCCTGTTACACTGGTGGCACTTGCTGTGCAGCATATGCCTCAGGAGCTAAATCCTACAGGGCGCCCTATTTCAAAGTTCCAAAAGGGCAAGCTAAAGCGATAGTATCATATAGGAAGGCCAGCCTATACACTAAAAAAATTCTGGGGGAAAGAACCCCCAGGGGAAAGGGTTTCCTTATTGGGAAAGAATAAGAATAGGATTGTAGTAGTTTGGGGGTATGAAGGTGAAGCTTTTATTGGTGACCTACATCACTTTGGGAGACCAGGACAACCTAATCATACAGGGCGACCTATTTACAAGTTCAAAAGGCCATCCATACAAACTGAAAACATTCTGGGGGTAAAGAACCCCTATCTAACAAATCCATTCCACTTTTTACTTCCAACCCCCTGGGGCGACCTAATCCAGTAGATAGCCAGATGAGTTCTAAATGGTGTAAGCTGCTGGCCTCTTCTGGTTCAAGATCACCAAAGTAAATGAGAAGATGGGGTAGTCAAAGATCACAAAAATGTGGTAATGCAGCCTCAATACAGGTCATTCATACTCTAAACCACATCTGTTAAGAGCACAGCTGCATGGATACAACCACAAACCAGTCATGTTCCCTCTAATGTTGTCCTGGCACTAGTGAAAGAGACTGCTGCAACAGGCAGCAAAATATGGAACCCCTCCAACTTTGAAAACTACAAAGTCATATAACTAGCTATCAAGTAGGCATATGATAACTAAAAGGGTTAGGGTCAAGACTTTGACCCTTGGATCACTGTAAGAGTTTACAACCTCTTCAGTGAGCCAGGTCAGCAATTTACAGTCAGTTTTGTATTTTCATGTATGAGATAACAAAGAGAAAATATCGCTATTAGTTTCCTTACTATTTTAGATAATGTTCCCTATGAAATGCCAATGTACATGTGGCCTGCATGAGGGAAAATTGGCCTGCGTAAGACCTTGGCCTGTGTCTGGAAAAAGCTTTCAGCAACACTGACAGATATGAAATCTCATTGATTGTGTCTAGGGTTTATGATAAAGTTAAGAAATAGGGATAACCCCTGTATTTCAGGATGCAGGCATTCCTTTTCCAAATCCAAAACAATTTTAATTACATTTTTCAGTTAGGCTTCATGACAGTAACTACCTCCCATGGCTTCACTACCCATGCTGTCTCCTCAAGGTGAACTTGTGTGGCAAGCTCTCCTCAGGAGGCACAGCCAACTGGTCAGTCGGTATCAGGAACCAAGGAGGCCATACAGGCCCCAAAGTCAGTTTACACAACCACAGTATCAGGATGCTATATTTAGCTCCCAGCTACAGCCAACACAAAATAATGCAAGGTAGGTCTGTTCCTCTTTATATGCCATCCATCCCAATTGGTACTAAGAAAAGCCAAATATAAGTACTTTCTCATCGTTTCAGAAGAAAAAAACTAACAGTAAAACAAAAGAAAAAGAAATCCAAGAAGAAAGAAATGTTAACAAAATATAATACCTGAATACAACTTTTTTGGCATAACTCATTAAAAACCCTGTTTTCCCCGTCAGAACAAATGATTTTCATAGTGGAGCAAGAAATCATGCAACAAATATTGAAAACTATCACCAACCAGCATGGCAGCAAACTTTTGATCAACAAGAAACCCATTTTGATTCACAGATAGATTCTGTGAGGTCACGTTTCTGGCACCAAGGTCAAGGTGATGATGTTCAGCATCAAAACATTACAGCAAGCAATCCGCCAGAGCAATCCAGGGCTGGTGTTAAGGCTAAGAGACTCCTCAAGGAGAGAGAAGAAATGATGGAGATATCTGATGAGAATGCGGGTTTGGCAAAGAGTTGTGAACATAATCATGTAATTGAGAGCCACTTTTCATCATCACAAGAATCTTGTGGTAGCAAAGGTGGCAAATCAACAGATGGTGAACAACATGTTATACAACTTAATAAACACAGTAAATCAGGAGTAAATTTACCGGCACCAACAGAAATACTTGAGCAATCTCCTCCGATGGAACTCTCACAGTCTCCTACAGGATCTGGAAGTCCACCTCTCTGGAGAATGTCAGGTCAGACACATGAGAAAAATGGTTCTGACACAGCTCTGAAATTAAAACGAGACAATAATGCAATTTCATCAGGTGTAGCGTCCCTTGTGACTCATATCAAAGGGCGCAATCACCAGAGCCATCAGCCATCCCCCATAGACCTGTTTAATGACAACATCACACTTGAACAAAGGTCTGCAAGTAAATCAGATTCTCACACTTCAGTGGTGAATGATTGTAAGAATACAGCAAAACCATGCAAGACGATACCTCAACCCTCCAAACGTATCGCTGATGTCTTCAAGGTGCCCAAGAAGATTGCTGAAAAGAAGAAGAGGCAGCTAGAGCCTGAATCGCCTGCTGACAGAGCCTTGAACGAGCTAGGTAAGTAAACATTAGAACTTTGTGATTCTATGGTAGTAAATGCCTGAACTAAAGTTATATTTACTATAAAACTATGCCATGAAGAATAAATTATCTATAAACAAATATGAGTCCACCAAATGTCTCAATATTGGTGGTTAATACCCAAAACCCAATGTACTGTAAATTCCTTCGTACTACCACATCTTGCGTATAACTCGCACCCTGACTTTGGGAAAATCCTACAACCCGCACTGGGAGGTCTGAGTGCCTCTAAGGAAAAACCCTTGTATAACCTGCACCTAGACTTTGGAAAAATTGCTAAATATTACCTATAAACCCACCCCATCTGCAGCAACCCTTCTACCTATGTAAAGTGTGACCGCCAAAGGTGCTACCTGGAGCTATGCACCATGGGTGGGAGGGGGGACAAAGCTGTGACCGTCAAATGTATAAAAATACATGTAGGCCTACCCACTACGGTATGCTACATGGATAGTTGTTAGGTGGGGGGAGCTGTAACCTGGATGCTACCTGGATGCTACCTGGGGCTACCTGCGGCAGATGGTGGTTGAGGGAGCTACCTGGGGGAGGGGAGGACTCATTTTAGAACAATTTCTGTAATCCCAAATTCCAAAAACCCTCGTACTACTCGCACCCAGACTTTGGGAGAATGCTATCAGCCGCATCGGCGATTTAGTTCGCGTACTAACTGTGGGTAGTACACAGGAATTTACAGTATTTGCATTGCTTACAAATAAGAACAATATTGTAATTAGTCTAAACAATACAGTAAGCCCAACACCCATTATAGAATACTCCTCTTTATTGTGTTTAATATTACAAAATCTTTTGAATTGTAATTGTTGTTTTTTATCAGAGGAGCTCATGGATTCTAACGATCAGAAGAAAAAATCTAAGGGAACAAAGTTTAATATCCCTCTTAAGGAGACCAAAGAGCATGCATTAGCACAACAGCCTGTGGTAAGTTAGCATCAGTCTTCTTATAGAGCTAATCCTTTATCAAATCTGTCGCAAAGCATGCAAACTTAATTCTTGAAAAACAGGCAATGATGGATTGAATTCCCATTACTGTGTCATAAATTTTTATAATGTATGCTTCATCAATGTCTATGATTGTTCCACCAGGAGGTGCCCCGTGCAAAAGATCTGAGTGAAGGACAGCGGCAGCATCTACACACCGAGCTACTCAGTGCATCTGAACTAGCTTTCACCCTCACATATAGTGATGGCTCCTCACTACTAGGACCGCCACCAGGACAGGGGGTTAGAAACTGATACAGTCAACTCCCTCCTAACGACCACCCCTCTACAGCGACCACCTCGCCATTGCGACCAGTTTTGGGAAGTCCCAACCATTTTTCCCTTTGTTTTAATATATAAAACTCCCCCTATAGCGACCACCCCTCTAATGCGACCACCTCACCCTCCGACCACTGCCATTCCAGTCCCAATGTACCATTTTCTCCCTCTAATGGGACCACTGTGTCCAAGTGATCTTCAAAGATTTACCCCTTACTAAACTCAAACTCAAAGATTTACCCCCCCCCCCCCTGACCTTACTCATTCACCTGACTAGTGGTCGCACATCAAAGGGACAGAATCCGCCCACCCTACCCCTGCCACCATCCACTCACCTGACTAGTGGTCGCACATCAAAGGGACAGAATCCTCCCACCCCACCCCTGCCACCATCCACTCACCTGACTAGTGGTCGCACCTCAAAGGGACAGAATCCGCCCACCCCACCCCTGCCACCATCCACTCACCTGACTAATGGTCGCACATCAAAGGGACAGAATCCGCCCATCCTACCCCTGCCACCATCCACTCACCTGACCACTGGTCGCACATCAAAGAGACAAAATCCGCCCACCCCACCCCTGCCACCATCCCCTTACTTGACTAGTGGTCGCATATCAGAGGGAAGGACCGAAGCCCCCCCCCACCCCCTCCCACCTCTGCTTACCTGACTAGTGGTTGGAAATCAGAGGGCCAGAGCCCCTCCCCCTTCCCCTCTGCCTACGCCAGTACCCACTGTGATCACCAGTCTGGCAATTTTTCAAATAGCACCCTACGCCTATCCAAACTCCCCCTACTGCGACCACCTCGCCATTGCGACCACTTTCAGATAGTCCCAATGGTGGTCGCAATAGAGGGAGTTGACTGTAGAATGGACTTCAACCCATATTTGTTGGCTTGACAAGAACACTATCATCATTCTGCAGGATAATAAAGAGTAAAGTAAAAAGTAAAGAAAAAATAGATTGATTTATGTTACTGACATAACTACTTTCCCGTTCACTTTGTAAGACAAAAATTGTTTACCATATTAAATGAAGTTAAATATAATTCATTTACAGAAATCAAAAAAGTCAAGCATTGAACGATCGGTAAGTATTTTTGTAGAAATCAAATTCAATATATATCAAGGAAAGGTGATAACTACGTCATGGCTTGCTATAAGTCCAGTAAATATGGTTACATCCAATCCAACAATTACATGCATAGAACAGATAATATAATAAATGTTGATGGACATCTACATTGATTTGTTCTCTTCATGCAGGTTGAAGGTGTGGTTATTGCCTATCCAAGGACAATTGGCGAAGGGTCGGAACTCGCATTCATCTCATTCCACATTGTACAGGCAGATGTGTGGACTAGGTACACAAAAGACAGATTTTTAAAGATTAGAAAATAATAGACTGTAACGGTAGTTGATTAGTTAAAGATTAACTTGTAGATTACAGCAGTTGATGCAGAAGAAAAACAGCCTGGAAAAAGATGTTGCATTAATTTAAGGAAGAACTTCTGTATTAAGCTGTACTAATCATAAACTTTATTCTGTTTATTCAGAAAGCTTTTGGCAGATGTCATGATTGGAAAGGCGCGCAAGATCTGCTACAAAGCTGATGAACTCATAATTGCTCTTCAGAAGAAGGCTGGAATCAAGCCAGGCAAAGGTAATAGAATTTCCTTCTTTACACACAGTAAATTAGATCAATCTACAATTTACTTGAATAGTTTGTATACATCATGGTGGATGGATTCAAACATTTTACTCTCTACTTCAGATATGCTGCAGTGGACAGTGCTAGATCCTGGTGTGGCGCACTGGTTGCTGCACAGCGACCATCCTGCTAAAAGCTTTGATGACATGCTGTCGACTTTACCAGATCTTACTATCAAGGTAATATGATACTTGTCTCACAAATGTGATAAAAAATCACTAAAGTATTCCTTCTTTGTAATATTTCTAAACAAATCACTCAGACCTAAGTGATGTTCAATGTGCATGGTCAACTGTCTCATACGAACCCCCACTACTATGACTAACCAACCATTGCAACCATATTTGGATAATGCCAACCATTTATCCCTTTGTTTAAATGAAAAAAGAGATCCTGTTAATGTGACCACCACTGTTATGCAACCACCTTGCCCTCTGACCACTGGTATTTCAAAAGTACTTTTCCCACTCTACCAGGGGCCTGATTCTTTGCCAATTCATGGTGGTGTGCCACTAAAAAGGGTGTGTTTTCTTTCATTTTAAGGGGATATCCTTCCAAAAATGTTTGTCTCGGTAAAAGGCTCTCAAATTTAGGGTGATGCATGCTCATGGTATCCATGAATGAGAGAGTTCCCTGAAGTGGATGGAGATACAGTATGTGTGTCTTTATTTCCCTGTAGTGCACTGCAGTAGAGGCAGAGACAGTGTATGGGCGGCTGAAATTGGTGGGACCAGCAATGGCTCTGCTATATGCCCAGCTGAAGAAGGCCCAACTCTGGGACCTCTTCCTCAATCTTGAGACTGCCCTCACTCCAATTCTTGCTGCGATGCACCTCCGGGGGATCAGAGTTGACACAGCCAAGCTGGTCAAGACAGCCAATCTTTTAGAGGTAAGGTGGAATTAACTTAAGGTGTGTAGACCCCATAGTCTAGAAGTAATTAGATTTCATCAAGATTTTCGCCATGAGGCCCTTTGTATAAGTAGTCTTAAATGGTGTAAAGAAAATAGGGGGGTCCCCAGCTAGCTTCTGAGATATCTGGCTTTGCGTTTGGAGTGATCTGTAATAGGATCATATGGTGATAGTACATATATCTGCATGAAGTAGCATCTAAGAGTAATTAACTTTCCCTATAGTTCTCTCAGGATATAGTCTATAATCTTTTACACCAAGAAACAATATTTTGAACATATGGTCCCCTGCATATTTTAAAGGTTTTTGGGGTTTGAAATTTTAAAAAATATAAATGGAGCACACAGTCTTGATATGGTACAGGTATAGCTTTCAGCAGGCCTACTACCAGAGCCCCAGTAGAGGAGGGGTAAAGCGTTAGACTCACATGCAGGAGGCCCTGAGTTCAAGCCCCAGTCAGGTCTTGCAGGGTAATTTTGACAACACATGAAAATATATATCTAATATACAAAAAAAATGACCAAAGGCACCCCCTGGTGTGTTCTGAGACAGCTACATGTGTATATGCGCAATGACCTGCGCAGTTGACATGTCTACAATAGGGCCTAGCCACCTTAAGACATGCTTTAACTGTATATAACCATATTACCGACCGCGGGCAGTACGCCGGAATTTACGGAAATTACATGAGGATGATTCATTGATTCAATTATGTAAAAATATACACACTATCTTTTAACTTTGATGACCAGTGCTAATAAGACATTAGCAGGAAGACTTTTTTGTTTTTATTCAACTATCATTGGTTGCACAGGAGACGGTAACACAAACGGCATAAACAGCAACATTTCTTTTCTTCTTTGGGTTACGGATACCTTGAAAATCTTCAGAGGATGAAATTGAATTGAATTAAATTTTGCTTCATACAACTGTGGCGGGCCTATAACCCAAAGAATAAATAAAGTTTGGCCTGACCTCTAATTACACATGTCTCACTGTATACCCATCTGTTAGATTCATTGCCCATCAGTACACCTATACAAAGAACCCTCTTATACAATGTTCATATAAGTATTAGAAATGCAAATTTGACATGGCATGGCTATATTTTTTCATACCCACAAAAGGGGTGTTTATAACAATTTCCTCCGTCTACATCTTGCAGGAAAGCCAGTGAGATCATTTATCACACACCTCTCTGTAAAATTAAGATTTTATATGAATTTCTTCATCTACAATGATTGTAATATGATAACATAGTCAGTTTAAAAATGACATAACGAGGAGCATACCCAGCTGAATTCTTTCATAGAGATAGCACCACCTCCTGGTAGTGAATACTGCATGGAATTGACAGAAATGTTTGCTAATGTCAAAATAACATTTTCATTGACACAATCTTTTTGTCCAAAACATTTATAAACTTTATCCAAACAATTCAGAAACAAATATACTACTGCATTTCTTCTCACAAGGTTAAATATTATTTTAGAAAAAGTAAGGGTTTCCCTCAAACCTTGTATAAACATTTTTTGATGAGATGGAGCCATATTCAAGTTTTAGTATATGGAAATATGGCTTAAATCTACTGTCAATATGTTTATCATTGATGCCCTGTACCCTTAAAGGCCTGCCATCTTTGTCTTGTGTATGATAATGTTGACCTGCAGTCTGGCACAATACTACAATTGATGATTGGCTTATAAGAAACCCTTGAATCAGTTCTATAAGAAACCCTTGAATCAGTTCTATGTCAATTCTACATTCAGCGTAAACTTGCACAACTCGAGGAAGCAGCCCATATGTCAGCTGGGAGAAAGTTCTGCCTCAACAGTCATGCACAACTTAGACAGGTGGGTCTGGTCTCCAAAGCATTTAGAGTTTTTAGGCACTACACATGTTAAACCTCTGTTGCTCTCTCACATCAATACTTTAGTTTAAATACAATACCTGAGCAAATATTCTTTAACTCATGTGTGAACAGTTTAAACTCTAGCTGAAGAAGAGAGTGATAGGAAGGTAAAATTCGAACCAGTTGTGTAGGGATATCCTGGCACAAAGTAAATCCCCTGGTACAGGGTTGTGTAAGAATATTGCATTCACATATGATTGATAGAATTTGAATCTTTCAAGGTACTGTTCGAAGATCTCCACTTAGATAAGAAACTTGGACATGGTTCTAAAATAGCACGAACTGAAGTTGAAGGACAGAAGTCTACATCCCAGTCTGTCCTGCTGCAGTTGAAGGATACTCATCCGCTACCTGCTATAGTCCTAGAGCACAGACAGGTAGGTGCAGAAGATGGGAAAAGATGAAAAATAAATATAATGCAGCACCAGCGAGTTATTCGCCAGGGCTGCATTGCTGCATCATGATGACAAATATGATCTTTTAGCGACCTCCGTCCCTAAAGGGTTGAGAGACATCCTTCATACATTATTGTTGAATACAACTTTGTTAGTCAGCCCCCATTTTGCTCGGATTAGGAAAATACAAGGAAAAATGTAAAATATGGTACACAACCTATCCGCTATGCCTCAAAGGTTATGTACCATATCTGCCACAGCTTTGCATCACATGTAACCCATTCTGCAAGAAATCTATGCATTTTCAAGTAGTTTCCAGACTCATCAAACAGATATTTTACAATATTGTCACACATTCTACCATGACATTAGCTGCAGAAGCTCAAGTCCACCTATGTGGATGGGCTACTTTGCTGTGTGGAAAGTTCAGGTTGGGTTCACACCTGCTGGGCACAAGTGTCTGCCTCCACTGGCCGTCTTGCTGCTACCCAACCCAACCTGCAGGCTGTTCCCAAACTTCCTGTAGACATCACCATCCACCACAAGGCTATACTGGGTAAGTACCAAACTACTTGTAGACATACACCACAGGGCTATACTGGGTTTTATGTACCCGTTGCAACAGTGAATACAGACGACTTCCGGCAGGAACTACCATAACATGTGTCTGTTCTCTGATTAGGATTACATATCAAATGATCTAATTATAGCTAATACTAGTCTAAGACTAGACATAACATGGTGTCAGACGTGTGTGGTGAACTGGACTGGATGGAATATCAGTGAGAATAACTGAACTCTGAGTAGATCTAGACTGTGCAATGTATGGATGCCAGCCAATCTGAAAATCAAGTTGTAGGATTCGCTGGCTGAGACTGTTGAAGTGTTACTGACTATACTAATAATACTGTATCCGAATGTGATAGGCCTCTAGTGAAGCAGCATGACTACCTTCAAGCCCCCTGCCAAGTTCAGCCCCCAAGCTGAAGAGAATGTAGTCCAGGCATGGAAGGACTGGAAAATGGAGTTTAGATTGCATTTGGTAGCTGCAGAAGAAGACAGAGGTAGCTGGGGAGACAAAAGTGGCCATGTTATTGTGTAGCATGGGGTCCCAGTGGATCAAGGCGTTTGACAAATTTACCTTTCTGATTGGAGAGGAGAAGAAATTAGATCCTGTCGTGCTTTAATTTGACGCTCATAACATTGGGTAATGGCAAATTACCTGTAAACATCACCATCAGCCAGAGTATGGGGATGTATCAAACATTGCTTTAATGGGTCTCATGTGGGTCCCAGGTTGGCTACCATATTGGACAAACCATGTTTAGTCTTGATTTTAAATGCCCATATCCAGCCAAGATCGAACCCACTTTGACATTTCTTCATTTCCTTTCAACACACTACACAATGTACAGAATATCTCTGAAACCATATTTACAATCTTTCAATCATAATAGTCCTTTTTATAGGATGGCAGGAATACCAAAATGATGTGCAAGTAATATATAGGGGAGAGTATGATAGATATGGCAGCGATCCCATGGGAGTATGAATGTAATATATATGTTTGTCTAGACTCCCCACAGAGTTGTCTGTATTTGCAGCAGGTCACATACCCTATGTTCTGTGTTTTCATATCTCAAATTCAGTATATATTGCACATCTACATTCAAAAGTTATGCTCCAAATAATGTTAAATCTAGTCAGAGGGATCCATAGTTAAATGTTAACTTATAATGTTAATTCAATTTTATCACCATTGCAGGAAAACCTGCAGAACAAATCAGCATTTTTGCAAGAGATCCTTTCTATAGTCAGGAGGACTACACCCTGCTGGCAGCAGGTAAGGAACATAACGGACATAGACCAGTTAGGCCTCTCCGCGTATAGTGGAGAGGCCTGCCGACTTGTATTGACCAAAATCAACATGCACTGCTCCCTGCCTGCATGCACTGCTATGGGCTTATCTGTTGCTGTAGTTCAGTAGCTGACTTGTTGAATATGGGGTTGGCTAACCCAGCTAACAAAAAAACGTTTTTTTACGTCAAAATAACGTTTTAAACTTTACATAATGTTATGCCATACTAAAGAGCCGTCACTACTGGGTGATAAGAAACAACTTTTTTTTTTGAGTGGCCTAAAATGGCAGTCTGCTTCTCTCTGAGCGGTCTGCCAATCAAGGTCTCTACACTTTCCTTCCAAGTAGCCATGCTGCTGCTGGATCTAGGTCAGTGCCACTGCCAGTCATGCTTCATTGACCATGGCAGCATGGCCCTGTTTACTTCCTGCCTCACTCTCTGCACATGTCCAGAGGGCACTTCCAGTTCCAGGAAACAGGGCGTGGATTACCAAAACGAAAATGTCCTGACAACTTCTTCCCATTTCTAACAACCAGACTGATCTTACAGTAAATGTGAGTAGGTAGGAACAGAGGAAGGGTACTGGTGATAGTAATCATTTACAGTTTTAAATCAAGGACACTGGTTTCATCCAGTTTGAAGGAGAGGTAGAGTCATTTGTCACCTGGGCCTACCCAAGTCTGCATGGCGCTTGTCGCTGACTCCGAGCCAGCTGTACAAGACGGGCGCCGTGTACCCGGCTAATAAGGGACAGTGCTAAAGATGCTGAGGGTTCTAGTAATTTACAACTGTAAAGTTGGTCAGAAGGCGTGTTTTCAGAAGGTGTGGTGCCTGGTCCTCCCCTTTTTCCCATGAATAGTCAATGGTATGTAGCTGATTTCCATTACAGTTCCTATTTTAGGATGACTTCTTGCCAACTTGAAATATGTCCTAGGCGTCACAGTACACTTGGACGTTAAATAACCCAATTAATCAATCAATCAATCAACCTTCATAATCATTAAGACTTTACTGCTAGAGTATGGTGAATTCGCTAAAGTGCAATATGATTCTTTCCGGACATAAATACTGTAAACGTATGTTATTTCGCGCTGTACTTATTTTCACGATTTTAAAAATATGTACAGAGGGAAAATTTATCCAGTATCGTCAAAATGCTACTATACTCCAAAATCCGCGAATTTAGATACACGTGAAAGTGCATTTTGTAGTCAGGTAATATACATTCGCGAAAATATATACGTTTACAGTATGTAAACAAAATCATTCTCACATGATTTTCTGTTTCTTACAGATTTTCAGCAGATTGAGTTCCGCCTTCTCGCCCACTTGTCATCTGATCGAGAACTTCTCAGCATATTCAACGAGAACTCAGATACAGATATCTTCATCCAACTCACAGCCCAATGGTTATTAATATACTACTATAAACAGAAATACAAATACATGTACTTCAAGAATTACCTCGGAAGCCGACCTATGTTGCTTATTTTTTTTGACTAAGTTCACTTTCATGAAGAAAGGTTTTAAGAATATTCTCCTGATGTAAAAATTATTTGTATTCTCAAACCCAATACTAATTATATTTATACAAATATCTTCCTGAAGGTTGAACAAAGCACCCAGTGAAGTCACTCCAGCAGACCGAGAACAAACAAAGCGGGTGGTCTACTCAGTCATGTATGGGGCAGGTAAGTCAGTTATAAGCAGTGTACTCTCATGTACATGGCAGGGTATAAGATAGGTGTTGTACTTACTACTTACAGACAACCTAGGGTGCTGTTACCTACGTCCGTAAATTGCGGTGTGGTATGGTTTAGTCATCATCAGTTTGGCCAACGTTGATGAGGTTTGGTCATGACCAACTATGGTGAGGTTTGGTCATGACCAAAATTCACAAATCAGTACCTGCCAAGAGTGACCACAATTTGCTGGGGTTATAAGTGGCATACTGGCATGTATGGGGTAAATAAGGGATGTATTAGTATTAAGTGGTGTATTTTGTTGTATGATATATAACATTATTGACTCAGGGTGTACCCCTGAGTCTAGTGAGGCGATTCTAAACCTTGGTTAAGAGATTTTCAAATTTTCAACTTCACACAATCATATCTCATCAACTATCCATGTCAATCTTAACATTTTTTCATGCTTTGTTGCTTTCACACGTTATCTGTCCCACAATATTCACTGTACCTGCAATATTGCATTTTTCTTGGAAAAAAAACATGCCAACATTTTTGCACTTTCTTGAATCAACAAAGCACATATGCTGTTCTCCCATTGAACTCTACACTGAAGCAGTGTGCACCATTCTCGACAACCCTGCCGCTTACTCTGTTTTGAATCGAATAAAAGTTTTATATACCAACGTGTGCTTGTCTTGCTTTAGGCTTAGTGCACAAGAAAGTGTTTTAGACTAGACAACCCATGTGTGCACTGTCATTGCTCGTTTACAGTGGGAGTATCCTGTATCTGAGGAGTTGATCCCATGGTGGGTGGGGGAGGGGTTAGGGGGAACAAACAGTGATTATCAGGCTCGATTATCAGGCTTGATCATCAGGCTCAATCATCAGCCTCGATCATCAGGCTTGATTATCAGGCTTGATTATCAGGCTCATTTTTCAGACTAGCTTTCAGACTCCATTGAAAATTGATTGAATTGGAGTGCATCGCCCTGGAATATACATGTAATAGTGCGGGTACGGTCAAGTCATTATTGTCATCCATTTTGTGATTGGGGATTGGGTTAAGACATAAAGTAGCCTGACACCCTGAGTCTCCTGTGATGTAAATCACACGCCTATTGATATACATGTGTACTTTGATTATTGGTAGCAGTTTATGTGTTTGTAGTCAAATAAATTGACCTCTGGCAATATTACCTGATTTCTGATTTATTTCCAGGAAAGGAGAGGTTATCAGAATACCTCAATATTGATGCAGCGAATGCGAAGGACATCATTCAAAGTTTCCTAGGTACGTTTACTTATGTGTTTATTTTCATCAATCACAGAACTTTTCCCCTCTATTTTTCCAATAGTTTTTTATTTGTTGTTGTGGACTTCATCAATGCTCACCCCTTGAGTGACAAGGCCTCGTACCTAAGGAATCTCATTGAGTTCAATTGGATTTAGAGACTCCATACAAATGCATCCCTTGGGTTAAATGTAGCTGACGCACTCTTTGGTGCTGGTTAACAGGGGTAATTTTGCCTTTGGGACAAAACATGGGCCTATGCCCATATTAAAACCCACCCGTAGTCTGTGGCCTAGCACCCCTGGGGACTCCGACCTAGCTCCGTCAGAAAATGTTATTTAATACTCTCGGAGTCTTCAGGTTAGCCCTACTAGGTTTTTTTTTAGGATTTTTAACCTAGTTAAAAATTCTATGGGACACCATTTAGATATTCTTTTAATACCTATAGCACAGAAAATTAATCCTTTGATTAATTCTCAACCATATGGTTATAGCCTAGCTAAATAAATATAGGTCTCCAGAGCCCTTGTGCTTTGGTGACTGGGTCACTATCAACAACAATCACACTTGTGGTTGACAGTCACCCCAAATTCCAAGCCTTTTTAGAGATTTGGGACCACTGGCAATTTAATTTGTCACTGTTTTAGCACAAAACAGGTGCCTGATGAGTCACCATAGGACGAAACTACTAAATAAGGCCCTAAAACTTGGTTTTGGAGCCAGTCACTAAGGTCTGTTGATCTCCATAGTGACAGTTGTCATATAGCCTAGTTACACTGTCAACAGGTGACTGTTGCCAAGCAATGGTGTTCCTAATGACGTTATGGTCCGACGACCTAACCATCATTAGCCGTGGTTGCACTGTGCAGGAGGGTTCACAATCTTTAGCCTTGTCAAAAATATCCTTTTTCCAATAATTACGGCTGTAACTCTCAGATGTAGCCAAGGGCTGTCTGAGAGTTACGGACAGAAGGGTCAGTTTTCTATTGATTGCCCTTGTGTCAACCAATCATGTAGATTTCTGCAACCAATCAAGAGACACCACGAGTGGCCCTTCATGCCACTTAGGGCCTTAATTAGGTGAGGTGAAATGGACATATAAGTAATCATAATTGTGTCTAGACCAATCAATGGTAGGTTCCAATGGACTGAAGCTTCTCTGGTTCCTTACAGACTACCTCTATCAAAGTGGTTCAGTATAAAGAAATGGAACACCATTCATAACTGAATTTATGAATCAATTATAGTATACATTTATAAGGTGTTACACATCAATTTATGAGTCTGTATGTTGCATATTACACCCAGGGGAATGCGAAGCAAAGTAGCCTCGCAAATGGTACCAAAGCTTTTTAGACTTTATAGACTCATAATATATGATGGTACAAAATACAGCTATTCAGCTTTAACATAGTGCTCTATGGGGCATCTAAGATAACTGACAACCTGGAGATATGTGATGTAAATCAAACGTTCAATCTTTTCTAACTAGCATTGTTATTTCAGTGGCCTTCCCTGGAGTGAACTCCTTCACCAAGTCTTGTATCAGTGAGGCCCAGAAAAAAGGTATGTAGTGCATAATATACTGTAACATTTAACATGTAAATTAGAATATCTTAAAGAGAGAGTGGGCTAGCTGTGAGTAGTGCCACCTGATATGTATGAAGACAATACGTGTAGGTTTTGTAGGTATAGTAGTGAAAGGGTGGTCACCTTAGAAGAAGTGGTCACGGATGATGAGAAGCATTACAGTGCCTCTACATGGGTAAAATTCGACACGGGCGACACGGCAACACGGCCCCTTTAAAAATCGACACATGCGACACAGCCCCTTTAAAGATCGACGGACACAGGGAAATAAAGGATAAAAATCAACCCACAGGGGTTTTTCTCTAAGTTCTTATATAGCTAAAATCGACCCAGTGACACACCCCTTTTGCTAAAAATCGACACGCCGACATGGTCAAAAGTTTGGGTACCCATGTAGAGGCACATTACATGGAGAGGCTGACACAAAACAATGTTAATTAACTGGTGCTAAAGGGCTGATATGGGTATACTGTAATAAAGTGGTAGGCATAACCAATGCACTGCCAGCTGTACCAGCAGAGTAAGTGGTTTGTCTATGTGTTAAAAGTTAAATAACCCATATTGGTGGGAAAGCTTCTATAATGAAGAAAACCCATCCATTCAATGGGAAATCATCAGATCCTGTACCTGTGTATATCTGGACGTAAACTGCCCCATGAGGGATCTAAAATGCAGATTAGATCCCAAAAAATGGATGAGCCCAGAGATCGGGAGCAAATGTCAGATAGGAAGGCAACAGTAGCTGAATATAGAAGAATAGGGGATGATGATATATATCAGGAAGCCGAGTAAAGGCGGGTACAAGTAAACAGGGTATGTCACAATACTAAGTCTAATCATGTCAAGGACACCCTGGAGGAGTCCCAGGGTGACTCCAAGGAGTTCTGGAGACAGCTAAACAAGATCATAGTGTCATACAAGGAATCCCCTTAGTTGGGAGATCCCTTTAATATGAGGAAGTTGACTAAGTCTTGAGGTCTTGTAGTATAGTTGGTATTTATTACAAGTTGACAGCAATAGTACAGTAAGTACAATGTAGGTTCCACTCAGTTACACCTATCCACACAATAATATAGGTCTTGGTAAATATACCTAATAACCCTGAGGTTAGTACTGGACTAGAGCCAAGGGGGTCCTACACCATGTCTGATAGTTGGGCCTAGTAGGGCATAGCCTATAGCCTTGTTCTCAGTCAGTGGAGAGGTCCTTGCTCAGTGGTGTCCAAGTGTAGAGTGAGGATGGAGATGCCCAGTGCTGGGACCTGACCCTATTTAAGGGGGCCAGGCTACCAGCATGGCATCTTGAGTGTTAGTGTCAGTTGACAGTGGTTGGCCAAGGTACACTATGCCCCTATGTGACCGTGTGCAGCGGCCTGTGACGGACCTGAGGCTTGTGCAGCGGCCTGTGACGGTCCTGAGGCTTGTGCAGCGGCCTGTGACGGCTCTGGGGCTTGTGCAGCGGCCTGTGACGGTCCTGGGGCTTGTGCAGCGGCCTGTGACGGCTCTGGGGCGCCCGTGACGGCCTGAGGGGGTTGTGTCACGTGTGGCAGCATGTGACACTTACATAAGAGCCTTTGAGAGGGAGTATACCGACCTGCATGTGCATCACATGGCAGGCCACGTGCATCACATGACAGGTGCCTCCCCCTCGGGAAAAAGGACAACTCTCCGTCAGTTGTCATTCCATCTAAAAATTTGGGGTGAATTTTGGAATTTTGTCCACAATTTTTGGTGGCAAATAGGATTTACCTTTCTTTTTTTTTTTTTTTTTTTTTTTTTTTTGTAGTGAAGTACACTTTTTTTTGTAATATAGATGATGTGAGAGTGTGTAAATACCAAAGGTCTGGGGAGAATTTTGGTTTTGTGCTTGGCTAGTCATCTACATTATATACAGTGTAATCTTAACTATAAGGTATGTAAACCTTCTTTGTACCAATTTGGTACTTTCTTAATCACATAGTTATACAGTGTAGTAATACATTGTGTCTTTATCTGACACTTTTCAAATCGTTGTTTGAATTATATACACAGTATGGTACATCTTTGTCTTAATTTTAAAACATGATGAAAAATGTGTTATCAAGTAATAGGCTGTCTTTGGTGAATAGGTGCTTTGTGGAACTGAGTGGATTTTGATATATCAATGTTCACATGTGAATACAAATATACAGGGTATAATGCAAATTATGCAAAATCTTACGATATTCTTTTACAAACTTTTTTGTTTGATACCAAAAAAACCAAGGCCACTTTTATATAAAAGTAGGCCAACCGGCTTGAAGTTTGTTTTCTTATTTCTAGATAGCGCTTATCTATGGATTTGCGTGATATAGCAATCGGTAATGTACATTTTATGCATAGTTATGTGCTTGTCCGGTGGCGGATAAGTGTTCATAATTGTGTCATCTGACATTTTGCATTACTTAAGTTTGTAAGTTTGTATGTACAAATACAGTCCTTTTTATGCAGATATTTTGTCCTTATCCGGTGGAGGGTAAGTGTTCATAATGTCATGAAAATGACTTGGTATCTTGTTTCTGCATTGATAGTTGAATCTTACAAGATTCTTGGTGTTGGCAATTTGCAACTTGTGGATCTACACTTTGATCAGAAATGTCTTTGCAGTGGGCCGCTGCTGTGAGATTTAAGTCCTTTGTGTAGTATCCTAGGGTTAGTCAGCGGACTATCTCCCTTTTTGCTTCATGTTTTTCTGTAAATAGTCTTACATAATACAAAGGTATACAGTGTAAAATACAGTGCAAATACAGGGTTATATACAAACATGTTTGATTAGCAATTTAGATTGTAATAATACAATTTCATACATATAAATGCATGTTCGAGCAAGTTTGACATGGTTAAGAGTACGCAATTGTTTTTGTAAAACTTCAATTTTTCAAAAATTGGCTGTTTCATTTTGGGATACCTTAAAATTGATTCCCTGATACTACTGACACACACTGAGACCTTGCTTTGACCTTGGGATTGTGAGAGTTTGAAAATTTTGCACCTTGAGCAGATTTTTGAGTGGCACCTTGAGGCTATTGTGTCATGCGGCGCAAGATGCGGCGTGTGCCGCGGTGACACCGGTGGTTGACACCTTTTGGTGAGCAGATCATGTGCCTTCTCATGGACTTGTCACCTATAGTGAGGGGATCACTTCAGAGGGTGAACAGTGTCATTTGGGGGTGGGAAGGGGTTATAAGGGCTGTGTAGACCACAGTAGGATCACTTATTCCTTGGGTACCCTTGAGATAACACAGTATGGCGCATATGGCAATTTTGGAGGACGAGTTGGAGGCTGTACCTGAGGTACTTGCATATCTCCCTGAGGCCTGGCTGCAGGGTGACATGCAGGCCTTAGACCTGTGGTTGGGTGATCAAAACACCTTGGAGGGGCTGACTCCTGGTACTCCTTTTAGGAGTATTTTGAGTCGGTATGACTCAGTAAGGACGCGGTGGTTGCATAAAGTCCGGCGCGACATTGCCAGTTTTGGTGATGTTTTGGTGTGCCGTCATCACGGCTGGTACTTCCTTGGTGCTGGCGGGATTTCCCTGCGCAGGGCGGCATCTCTGGAGCTGTTAACTCAGGCCCTACGTGATTTGGATGGATATGACCCGCTGCTGCTTTTCACCAGAAATGATGGGGTCATCTGGGACTTCCTATTGGCTGTCGGCCTATGTGCTTACACGGTGACAGGTGATGCTGCAGACAGCGCTGAGCATGCCCTGTCTACTCTGGAGGCACGTTTTGTCCAGTGGAGGGAGGAGAACGAGTGGCTGTTCAGTGAAGATACGTGGATTGGATCTCCTGCCGCTGCCGAGTTGGCCGAGTCCTGGGAGGCCTTGGGATGGGGGGACTATAACAACTAGTGGGTGGCATCTATAAATCCTGTATAATTGTGTTTATTCTTCCCCATGTACTTTCTCACTAGTTACAGCTGTAGGTGGTTGGGTGAGTATGGTGAGTACATTTTTGAATGTATTGGTGCTCTCTCTTTGGTCGTCAATTATGATGTTTTCCAGCTTTGACTCATGGGTATCCATGGTAACGGGCTGGGGTGAAATGTCATTTTGTAGTCACATGGCAAAATCTAGGTTAGGTTCCCTGAGCGCTGGTATTATGCTGAACCTGGCACGCCATGGTAGATTGATAGTTTCTGGCAGTAAATATGCGGTCTCTCCTTTCTTAGTAGTAATTACTACTGGTCCATTCCATTCAAATACTAGTCTTGGGAGAGGGTACATTTTGATAATCATATCTCTGTATGTTGGGGCTGAAGCTTTTATAATTGTATCAAACTCATGTGGCACTGGACGCAAGGGGAAGGAGAAGTTGGTGTCTCCTTTGTAGACTTTTAGTACTACTGTGGGATTTGTCCTCTTGGTGACTTTTCCCTTTCCACAGTACTTGGTTGCCATACTCTTTAGATATTTGGTCAGCCTGTAGGCTGAGTAAATAGTGAGTGTGAATAGTATGGCTATGATAAGAGTATGGGTCTCCTGGATAGTTAGAATAGGGGTGGGGCCCTGTTCTATTGGTGCCGTGGTGGTGTCCTTCTTGTATAGGGTTTCGAAGGCTTTTTCCATAGACTTCTCTGTGACAAATCTATATGCTTTTGCAGTTGGCATATAAGCTAGTAGTGTGGATCCTCTGTGCATTTTGAATAGGGTGTATGTGGCCAAAATTGTAGCTATAACCGAAAGTATCATTGGTATGATAGATGCTGCTGGATGCCGTGCAAATTTGTATAGATAGGACTCTATTAGTCTATTTTCCAGTGGCTTAGCCAGGCTGGAGGCATCATCTAGCAGGGTTTTTGCGAATGGGTTTAGGTCTAGTAATGTTGATTCATCAATATTACTTGATTTCCTTAACATATCCAGTGTCCTGGATAGGTTGACCTTTGGAAAAGGTGGCAGATTTGCCTTGGAGTCTGGTCCAATTTCTTTGATTTCATTTAGAGCCGCGAGAAAAGGTAGGTTTATAGTCTCCAAAGCATAGTGAAATGAAATTGTAGTGTTGCATGGCAACCTAGAATTTGGTAGTGAATAGTGATCTATATTCACTGTACATAGGCATGGTACACCTATGATTGAGTGTGATGGTGCTTTGTGAGTAGTAGCTGGTTTCCCGTGACACGTAACTGTGTAGGTGGGAGAATTTGTGGTCACAAGATATTCATCTTGTGAGATGGCTACAGCGTGTGAGATAGGTCTCTTCAAGGGTGAGATAGTAAATTGGCACATTTCCTTGACTTGCTGAGCTTGGTTCAAATAAATTGCTACTGTGCATGTAGGTACATGTCTATGAATTCTCGGGCTAGTTTTGGTACAAATTTTGATCTTAGTTCCTGGACAGGTTAGCATATCTGCATTTGTTAGTTCAATAAATAGTGAACCATCTTCAGAGATAGCCAAGAATTTGACATCAGTAATTAATTGGGTTACTCCCTTTGTAGGTGTCTCCTTTGTGTTGATTGGCACTGGTGTAGTTACCAGTTGAAATACTCTGAAGGTGGAGACGGTGGATGCTACAATGATATCCAGGTGGATGTATATGTGCCGTTCCGAATAGGTGTAGGATATCATTCTTTGGGAATAATAGTAGTCAAGGTCAGTTATGGCGACCTTTGATCCTGGTGAGTGTATTCTGAGTGTCATGTCCAGATCATTCAGATGCTCCGTTCGTTCAGCTGGTGGTACTATGTCAGCAGTAATAATGCCTGCTGATAGCATCCTGAGTGCTGATGTGGTGCGCTGCAATGCTTGCAGATAGTTCATTCTTGCTACAATAATGGTGAGTGCATCAGTTAAAATTTGGATCTTCCTTCTTTGTGTGTGCTCGTGATTTGCATAAGTGTTCAGAGATGTGGTCATATTTTGAGCCCATATATTCATATTTTGGCCTAGAGTGTTCATGGTTTGGTCTAACATGCTTTTATCCTTAACATATGCCTTGACAAATTTGTCTTGGCGTTGTGTGACCTTATCAATTAATATAGCTGCTTCTTTGTCTTGCTTGGAGAAAGCTTCTAGAATGCCGTCTATGTTCTTTATCTGGTCCATGACCTCTTTGACGTCATCTAGTGTGGCAAGACCTATTGCTCCTCTGAAGAGTGGGGCTAGGAACCCAAGTGGTGCTCTTCTGTACCTTCCTTGACTGTTGATTGGATTTGATAGGAACAAATGGATGGATGCTAAGGTAGAGTTAATTTCTTTGTCTGTTATGTCTATTAACAGATCTAGTTCCCTTGCTTGCTGTAATATCTGACTGGTAGAACTGTCGTCATGCAGGGTAGGAAATGTCAGTGCCATAACCTGGTCCAGTATTTTGGTTTCGGTCTCTGGTGGAGCAGGTATATGGTATGGTATTGCCAATATCATGGTTGTGGTATCGTGCCCATTGACCAATGGTTCAGGTAATGGCTCATATATGGCTCCAACGTTCTGTCTAACGGTGGGTACATATGTGATGGCTTGAGAAGTGGCCATCATCACTAGTAGTAGGATTGGCTTTAGCATGCCTGAAATATAAAATATATTCTATGTCTTAGTAAGACTTCTACTAGTGTTTTTTTTGCAATATACTTAGGTTTAAATTGGTTTGCTGATTTTTGTGAGCTATCCTTTTTGCTTATGTGAAGTATCCACTTGGCACTGCCTCTGTGTACATAGTTTTTGAGAGCAGAAATCCTGGTTGGTCCCAATAGTAATATAATAATCAATGTAGTGTTTGAACTGTACCTTTTTCCATGATCAAGCTAGTGTTGGCTTAATGTCCAATCTGTGCTAGAGTCCTTTCCCAAGATTGTAGTAACTGGGTATGATATTGTAGAGTGGGTGTGGTCTGCTTTCTGACAGAGTCCCTCCTGCTATAGGAGAACTGGTATGGCTAGGACCAGCTGGTGTGTGCCTGACTGCTGCAGGAGTAGAACTGGTGAGTTGGCTATGGAGTCAGGGCCTCTTATGTAGCCCACCCTACCCTCATCCATTGAGGGCCTGGCTTTGTTTCCCTGGTGGCTTCTAGTGGCCACCAGTGTCTGTCACCTGACTGGGTAATTATGTCTGGGGCAATTAGTGTGGACTACCTGCATCTGTGGGGGTTTGAATGCCCTGGCAGGTGTGTGGGTCCTTTGAAGGGTAAGGGTGTGTCTAGACAGTAGTCTCTTGGCATAGCACGCTCTGTTTCATGTACTTTACAGGATTTAGGTTCAAACATTTCCATTGTTGCATTCTTTCAAGGATGCTAGCCTTTGATGCAAAAGTATGATAATTGTGGTTTCTTCAAGCTTGGGTTGCTAATCCCTTTAGGTAGTCTCTTTTGGCTTTGTGTGTAGCCTTTTGGGTTTCAGACTTCAACCCTGTAGTAATCTGTCCTTTGATTCTACTTTGTGTGCACATTGTTTTTGTAACCTATATAGTGTATATTGTCTTTTTCTGTCCTTTGTGTGGGTTCATATCCTATGCTGATATGGGATTCCTACTTATCATTCATGATTTGGACAGTTGTTGGAAAATTAATTTCCTTCATATAGAGTGTATATACTTATTTGACTATTATTCATAGTCTGTGGGTATAGATATTCCATATGATCATGTCAATATATCAAGTAATTTACTTAGATATTCTCCCTTGCCTGGAGTTTCTTTTCACCTTGTGGTGGGCTGGTCTGGGTACTATTTGGTTTAGACCAACTGACTCTTTGGTGAGTGTGATTTGGGATTTATCCCTTGTTATCCTGTGGATGAACTTTGAGGTGTGGGGAATGAGTCTGTGTGCAAACTCATTTTTCCTCAGTGTTGTGACCTTTTTGAGCCTATCAATATGTACTGGTCTGGGGACTAGTAGATTATTTGATAGGTTCTTCAACCTTGCGCTGGTTGGGGTTGGTCTTTCTGCAACAACATATGGTCCCATGAATAGGGGTTGAAGCTTCTTTGAATCTGTGGTCAACAGAATTCTGGGAATGTTGATATATACAATATCTAGTGGAAGTATAGCTTGTGGTGTAAGCTTTTTGTCATATCTTGACTTCCTTCCTTGTTGTAGTTTTTTGACTCTGTCTATTGCCTTTCTTCTAGACTCATCTTGAGACAGTATCATTCCAGATACATGCTCAGCTACTGTTTTGATTTCTTCCTCTATGTTTAGGGCAGTTTCTACAATGGTTTGAGGGTTTCTGCCATGAAGTAGGAAGAATGGTGTGTAACCTGTTGTCTGGGACTCTGTGTTGTTCAATGCAAATGTAATTGATTCTATGTACAGGTCCCATGTTTTCTGATTCTGAGAACAGAAAGTCCTTAATGCTGTTCCTATACTGGCATTGAATCTTTCCACTAATCCATTTGATTGTGGTCTGTATGGACTTGACAGGTCGTGTCTTATCTTCTGGGTGTTCATCAGTTTCTTAAAATTGCTGCCTGTGTAGCAGGTGCCATTGTCAGTTTGAACTGAAGTTGGTACACCTTGCTGACATATGACGTTCTTGTAGAACTCATGTTGTGTGGTTTCTGCTGTGAGATCCTTTGTGGCATATGCTATGACATATCTAGTTGAATAATCTATGCAAACTTGTATGTGTTTGTTTTTCCTGGCTGTTTCTGGGAGTGGTCCCACAGCATCTAAGTTTAGGTGCTTCATGGGAGTTGGCATATAGTCCCTTACAGTCATTGGTGTTTTGTGGGTGTGCACTGCCCTTTTTGCTTTTAGGCAAGTGTCACATGTTGACACATACTGATTGACATCAGCCATCATAGATTTCCAATATACCCTAGGTATGAGAGAAGACATCATTTTTGAAGTACCTACATGACCTGCCATTGGTGAGTCATGGAAGTGTTGCAGTATGTTTTCAACCCAAGTTTTTGGGACTACAACTTGTAGTGGTACTGTGTCTGTTTTTCTCCATGATGTAGGGGATATGTGTACTAGAATGTTGTCTAGGAGTAGGTAGTGCTGAGCATTATTCCTAATCCTTGTTGCTTCAGTGCTTTTTACAGGTAGGTCACCTTTCTCTAGGTAGTCTATAATGGGTATTAGTCCAGTGTCCTTCCTTTGTTCTTCTTTCAACAGTGTGGAGTTGATTGAACTGTCTGGGATTTGGTCTAACATCTGGTCTAATTCCATTATATGTTGTGCCAGCCTTTCTTTATCTTTCTCTGCCTGGATTGTTTCAGGAGATTTTGGTGCAGGTCTGGTCTTTGTCTGTTTCTTTGGTTGCTCAACTGCTATGTCTGTGTTGGCTGTCTGCTCCTTTGAACTGGCTGCTCCTCTGTTTGTGCTGGTGGAGGCGGCCTTTGTTCTTTTGGGATGGGGGTCAGATTTGCTTTTGTGAGCCTTCTGTGCAGTACCTGCTCTGTCTGAGTGCTTCTGCAAATTGGCTGTAGGTGTGCTGGGTGTTGAAATGGGGGATTTAGTAGGGAAAGAGGATTTGGTTGACACTTTGTTCTTTCTGGCTTTTAGGCCTAATTGCTGAGGGTGGTCATTAGACCTTGTATCCTCTGCAACCGACTGTTTTGCTTTTGAACGTGTGGTGACAACACAAATGTCTCTGTCCTGTTCTTCCTCCATATCCAGCTGTTCTTCTGCAAATCTGACTACCTTGGTGATTGAAGCAATTTTATGCAGTTTTTCTTCCAACTGATTTTCTGATGCACTGTGTGGTGGTTCACGGGGTGTGGCTTTCACCATCTGTGCAATCCTGTTGGTCTCAACCGGGGTGAAACAGTTTTCTGGATACTCTTCACAGTATTCCCTTTCGCAATGACAGAACACATAATGGGTGGTCTCTTTTAAGATACCTCTGATCACTGGTTTTGGTCTGTCAATTGATTTTGGTGGGTCATCTCTGTTGAATGGTATCTTGGTTTGGATTTTAGAGAATTTGGTTCTGGTGGCTGCCCTTTTCCTTCTTGGAGGTGGTGGGGGGTTGGTCATAGGTGGTGCATCTGGATATTCTCTTCTTGACATCACATCTGGAGGAATGTTGTCATCTCCTTTTACATGTTGTATTGTGAATGCAAATTGTTGGATATCCAGTGCCCATCTGGCCCACCTGTGGGTCAAACCTGTGTTTGTGAGCAGTGGTATTAGAGCTGCATGATCTGTGTACAGCTGAAAGTGTCTACTTTCTAAGTAGTGCCTAAAATGTAGTATCCCATATACTACACCTAGTAGCTCTCTTTCTGTTGTGTTGTAGTTTCTTTCATGCTTGGACAGTGTTCTACCTGCGAAGGCTACTGGTCTCAGTACTCCTTCACTACTGCGTTGTGATAGAACAGCTCCTAGGCTCACATTTGAAGCATCTGTTGCTAGACTGAATTCTTTGTCATAGTCTGGGTATCTCAATAGTGCATGGGTACAGAGTGCATGCTTCAATGTTTTGAAAGCATTGTCTGCATCCTCATTCCATTTGAAAACCTTTAGGTTTGTTTGTAGGTCGTACAGTGGCCTAGCAATATTGGCATAGTCTTTGATGAACTTTTTGAAGTATTGGCATAGTCCTGTGAATGATCTGACTTGTTTCACGGATTTTGGGGTGGGAAAAGTTTTGACACTTTCCACCTTTTCTGGGGATGGTTGTAAACCATCTGGTGTGACACGCATTCCTAGAAAATCTATCCTATCTGTGAAGTATTCACATTTTGATTTCTTTAGCTTGAGTTTCCCAATTCTCAGGCTTTTGAAGACATCTTCAAGGTCTGAAAAATGTCGTTCTACATCTGGTGATAGGACTAGAATGTCGTCTAAGTATGGTAGGGCACATTTGTATTTCAGTTTGTTGAGAATTAGAGTTACTAGATGGCAAAATCCTGCCGGCGCGGTAGCTAAACCCATCGGCATCTTTTGATAGACATACTTTTTGTCATTTGCTATGAAAGCAGTTTTGTGTTGATCCTCCCTTCTTATGGGAATTTGGAAAAACCCTTGTTGCGCATCTAGTTTACTGAAAACAGTAGGTTTGAGTGACCCTATCATGTCTAGTGTGTCGTCTGCACGTGGCGTTGATAAAGCTTGGTTTATCATATTAGCATTGACGTGGCGTAGGTCTGTGACTAGACGTTGGCCTCCAGATGCTTTCTGTACTAAAAATGATCTGGATGCCCAGGGTCCCTCTGCACATTCTCTGAGGATGCCCTGTCTGACTAGGTCTTCACAGACTTCTCCCATCTTAGCTTGCTTCTCAGGCGTCTGCCTGTATGGTAGGTAGTGGCATGGTACTGCATCTGGTTTGATGTGAATTGAATGTGTATATAGGTGGGTTGTACCTATGTCATTGTCTTTACCTACAAATACATCTTGATACTTGTGGAGTAACTTTTGGAGTCTCTCTTGTCCAATATCTGTTAGTACACATTTGGGTGGCACATTTTCCATTATGTCTGGCATAATGTCATGAGCCTCACTATGAATTGTGGCCAATTCATCATCAGTGTCATCTCCACGGTTTGTATCTGGATCTGCATATACTGAGGCACAGTCTGACTCTGTGTCACTACAATTCTCTTCAGTGTCTAGCACTTGTAGTGTGGGTTCCTCAGTAGGGATGTCAGTATCTGGTTGATGTAACTCAGAGGGATCTACCTCTGTGAATAGGGCTATTATATCACCCTTCCTCACCTTGTATGGTCGGTGGCTTGTATTGAGCAGTATGATTGGGTGCCTGTTCATTTCTGAGGGTGTTACTACTCCCTTTTGAACTAGGTATGGAACTCTGTTGTTCCTCTGCAAATTGTCTAATGTGCCTACACATCCTTCTAAACATTTGAGGGATGCGACTTGATGAACTGCTAGTTCTGTGAAAGGAAGGATTGTAGCCTCCCTAACAGCTCGGACTGGCTTGACTTGTAGCTCTGGGTCTACATTGAATTCGATCTGTGATCGTGTTGCTTTTAAGAAATCTGTGCCTAGGACAACTGGCTTTGTGAGATTTGGAATAATTGAGAATGGGAATTCGAATCTGGTACCATGAATTTTGAATTTCAATACTGCTGCTTGTCTTACATGGCATATGGATCCGTCTGCTAAGTGTACATTGAACTTTCTCTTTTTGATTTCTACATCTCGAGATTTCTGAATTTCCCTAAGAAAAGTATCCCTGACACAGGTGATAGTGGCACCGGTGTCAACTAAACAAGGTATTTCAGTGTGTTCATAGAATCTTGCATTTAAACAGCCATTTTTAAGAAGTTCAACAGAAATTTTGGTACTCTCACCCATTTCCTTTTGCGATGCATCTTGTTGAGGTGTGATATGAATCACTGATGGTCGGCTTAATTTCCCAGTATGTAACTGGGGGGTTGTCTCTGCTATACTAGCAATTGTCTTTGGTTGTCCTAGGGGTTGTTGATCTTGGATCTTGATAGGGGGTTGGAGAGGCTCACAACGCACTGGCCCAGCGGCGCTGTGGGTCTCTAGTTTCCCGAGTTTGAAGATCCTAGTAGCTGCTTGATCTGTTGAAGCACGTCAGGCTGGATAGCTTGAGGTGGCTGTTGGGGCTGCTGTTGGGGGTTGTAGCCTTGTGTGTTGGATCTGTAGCCATTGTAGCTGTCTCGACCTCTGCTGTTGTCACGACTGCGGTTGTAGTCATGCTGTCTGTCACGACTATTGCTGTAGTCACGACGGTTTTGATCCCGACCTCTGTTGTAGTCACGATCTCTGCTCTGGTCACGACGGTGGTAATCACGGTCTCTGCTGTTATCACGGCGATTGTAGTCGCGATTTCTGCTACTATCACGGTGTCTGCTGTTGTCACGACTTCTGCTGTTATCTCTATGGCTGTTGCTTTGGTGATCTCGGCTGTTATTTTGGCTGTATCCTCCTCTGCCTCGTTGTCCTCCTCTGTTGCTACTTTTGAAGTTTGGGTCAAAGTTTCTGCCTCGGTAGCCTCCTCTGTTATTTCCAGAGTTCCTTTGTTGGCTGTTGTTGGGTTTACCTTGATCCTTCAGTGCCCTTTGTTCTTGCCTCCTCACATGTTCATTTGACATGAAGTTTAGGCTTTGGTCTTCATCCTCTGATGAGTGATCCATTTGAACTGTCTTTGGGTCTGATTTGGCTTTCTTTGAGGGGTTTCCATTTTTCTGTGACTTTGTTTGCTTCACAATCATAGAGTTTACATGTGTCACAGACTTCAGTTGTGCCTGCATGGATTCTATTGTTTCCTGTAGCTCTGAGCCTAATTCTGCTTTTATCTCATCCTTAATGTTACCAGTGGAGACTGTTTGTTGGTTCTCATACTCCTCTGCAACTTCAAGTATTTTATCCCATGTGGTTGCTTCCCTGTGGATGACTACTGCACTGATGTCGTCCCTTAGACCATGTAGCAGGGCTTCCCTTGTTCTCTCCTCGGACTTGTTGTGAGCTGTGGCCATCTTTAGTAAGGCCATGGCATAGTCTGATACAGATTCTTTTGGATTTTGCTTCCTCAATGCCTTAGCATCAAATCTGTCGTCCTCTTTCTTGAAGTATTTCAGGAAAACTGCCTTCATTTCTTCATAGTCTGCTGTTGGATGGGCTGTCCTATAGGCTTTGTACCAAATTTTTGCCTTACCATCTAGGTAGTTTGAGAAATACTTGATTCTGTTACTGGGATGGTACCCATATCTGGAATCAAAGTATTGTTCATAGTCTGTGCAGTGCCTCCTGGCGGATTGTGTGAGAGAGGACTGTGAAAACTTTTCTGGCTGTAGAATATCACAGTATTTTTCCTCTTTGTCCCGTTTTAGCTGGTCCCTTAACCCACTGAAAGATGCCTCCCTTGCAACTCTTTCCTCTTTCAAGGCATCTAGGAGTGCTGAGGAGGTGTCAGTGTTAGTCAGGTTCACTCCTTGGGTATTGGGTGCACCTGACTTGAGTGAGGCTAGGGCCTCAGCTAGCTGGTTTTTCATTGTCACTTGTAGATGAGCTTGCATATCAAGTAGTGCTTGAGCGGCTTCAGCTTTTTGGGTCTCCATAGAGTTCTTCAGTGCCTGGTTGGCTTGTCTGAGTAATATTAATTCCTTCTCTTGTTCCTCTTTGGCCTTCCTTAAGGCTCGGCTGGTGCTTTCCTCATGTGTGGCGTGTAGGGCTGTTAGTTCAGGCCTAAGTGTCTTATCCACATGAGTTTCTACATTCTGGGCTATGAGTAGAAGTGCCTCAGCCTCCTCTTTGGCTGCCTGGCCTGGGGGTACTGTCTCATCGTCACTCATACCTGATCCTGGGGTGTGCTGACCATTTGAGAACAAGTCACTCTGTGTGTCCTGGATACTGTCCAGGGCAGCTAGGGTGTCCAGGTGAAGCTTGCCTTGGAAGTCACTCTCTTGAGTGGTGTGGTGTGGTGAAGCTGAGGGTGTTGGAGTGGAGCTCCTGGATGACTCCTTGGAGCTGGGTCTCCTCCTCCTGCTGGGTAGAGATCCAGGGGTAGCTGGTCCTTTGCTGCGGAGGTGAGTCTTGGTAGTCTGTGCTGCCAGCTTGTGGGATCTTGTTAGGACTTCTCCACCACTTTGTCATACAAGGAATCCCCTTTAGTTGGGAGACTCCTTGTTATGATATGGAGTTGAGTAGTATAGTTGGTATTTATTACAAGTTGACAGCAACAGTACAGTAAGTACAAGTAGGTTCCACTCAGTTACACCTATCAACACAATAGTATAGGTCTTGGTAAATATACCTAAGAACCCTGAGGTTAGTAATGGACTAGAGCCAAGGGGGTCCTACACCATGTCTGATAGTTGGGCCTAGTAGGGCATAGCCTATAGCCTTGTTCTCAGTCAGTGGAGAGGTCCTTGCTCAGTGGTGTCCAAGTGTATAGTGAGGATGGAGATGCCCAGTGCTGGGACCTGACCCTATTTAAGGGGGCCAGGCTACCAGCATGGCATCTTGAGTGTTAGTGTCAGTTGACAGTGGTTGGCCAAGGTACACTATGCCCCTATGTGACCGTGTGCAGCGGCCTGTGACGGACCTGAGGCTTGTGCAGCGGCCTGTGACGGTCCTGAGGCTTGTGCAGCGGCCTGTGACGGCTCTGGGGCTTGTGCAGCGGCCTGTGACGGTCCTGGGGCTTGTGCAGCGGCCTGTGACGGCTCTGGGGCGCCCGTGACGGCCTGAGGGGGTTGTGTCACGTGTGGCAGCATGTGACACTTACATAAGAGCCTTTGAGAGGGAGTATACCGACCTGCATGTGCATCACATGGCAGGCCACTTGCATCACATGACAATAGCACCAAAAAATAAGATAAATGTCACAGCCTTCAATGTTGATGGGAAGAGACTTGAAGGTCAACAGGCTAGTGAATATTGCAACGAGTACTTTGCAAACATAGGGGAAGAATTGTACAACACAATAAAGGAGAGAGAGCTGGTCCTGCAAGATTCTAAGCTGAGACCTGAGACTCACCTAGACACTTTAGTCAGGAACAGGAATGTAGATACCACAAGTATTAACGCCCCGACCCTGGAGTATGGGGACATAGAAAAACTGGTAAACAAAATTATCCAAGACAAATCATCGGGTTTAGAGGGTATTTCAGCTAGAATTCTAAAGGGTGCCTTCTCCTGTTTGATCCCCCACCTGTGTGACATGTTTAATAAAAGTCTCACAAAAGGCTTATTCCCTGAAGCATGGGCTGAAGCCACAGTAATCCCCATCCCAAAAGCTGGTTCCTTAACTCAAGTGGCAAACTGGAGACCAGTAAGTCTGCTGCCAACCCCTGGTAAATGATAGAAAAAGTGGTTCATTCACATATAACAGCGAGAGCTGCAGAGCTAGGACTTATCTCAGACAAACAGTTTTGCTTTGTAAAGGGCAGAGGAACTTGTGAAGCAATTTACACATTGGTAAATAAGCTATATGAAAATAGGGACAAGTCTGAAGTCACATGTGCATGCTATGTCGACTTTAGCAAAGCATTCGACTCAATACACCACTCACTCCTGATAGATAAACTTGCAGCTCTGGGGCTAGATGGTATATTGTTAAAATGGGTGGCAAGCTACCTCCAGAATAGAAAGCAGTGTGTTCTATTGAACTCTGTAAAACCTGAGAGCAAAGACATACTATTTGGAGTGCCCCAAGGATCCATACTTGGACCATTGCTGTTTATCCTGTATGTCAACGGTGTCACCCAGACAGATAAGAATACTGACATGTTGCTGTATGCCGACGATATAGTCATTACAGCAAGTGACAAAGACCCAAATAAAGCAGCAAACTTACTCCAGGAGGACTTGACAAGACTGGTGCAGTGGTGTACCAAAAATGGGCTAACAATTAATACCAAGAAGACAAAAACAGTATGGTATGGTGAAAAAGGTAAAGCTGAAGATGCTAAGGCTATAGATATTGTCATAGGAAATAGCAGGAAATACCCCACTGGATAGCCCCAGTGAGTACACCTACCTAGGTGTGAAACTGGACAATGAGCTGAAGCTTGACTCACAGATGACTACAACAGAATGTGTTGTAAGACAATGTGTGTTTAGCCTAGACAAGCTAAATAAGCTAATGGATAAATCTACGGCTATATTAGTGTATAAACAAACAATCCTACCTCACTTTGATTATTGTAGCTTTCTTACTGATGGTGCCAGAAAATCAAGGATAAAAAAGCAACAAACTCTCCAAAATAGGGCATTAGGAGTATGCACATGTACTAGGAAATTTAACATAATTCACAGAACAAAGTATATACATGAAGAATAAAATGTACAAATGCTGGACAAGAGAAGGGAAGCCCAGTTAGCCTTGATGATGTACAAACTAGCTGTGAAATCAGGGCTGCAACCTGCAGACAACCCAAGAACCAGAGGGGATCTAAAAATAAGATTCCCCAGCAGAAGGGCAAAATTAAAGAAGTAAAAAAAGGGTCCCGAGCCAGAGGTATAAAATTATGGAATAGGATCAAAAAGTCCAGAAAGCCAAAACTGTATCTGAGTTTAAAAGACTGTTCAAAATCACCCCTCTAGACCCACCAAACCCAGAGTAGAGTAGAGTAAAACACATTATCCTGAGAGACACAATTCAGACCAAGTAAATCATGTAAAGTATGTTTTTGATGCCACATAATGTAATACCGGTCAAACCGAAAACCCATATCCATTGCTTCCTCAGCCCACCCAATCGCTTGCTCAAGATCCCATCATACTCACTCATATCATATTGCTATCATCAAATCACATCGCGCCAGTTGGTGCACCACCAGGCCGTGAGCTATGGCAAGCTCACAGTCCAAGAACTTTTGAAGCATTCAAAACCAGGACTATTCTAAAAATGCTGTGTTAATCAGCCCGTATTATGAAATATTTATATCTCATATTATCTTTAACTATTGTAATGGCCAATGGAGTTCAATTGTAACAGCGTTGAGAATTTATTGAATATCATGTGAATGAATAAATTCTTTTCAAACTAAATCTTTACAAAATTTGGAATGACACATGACGTCCATCTCGTTTGGCACCAGTAAGAAACTGTTGAACAACCAGGCTATCACTGTCTCTTAGACAAGCATAACATAACGTATGATACACTGTTTCTTGATCAGTTCATAATAAGATACCGATAGCTATTGATTTTTCATCCAGGTTATCAAATGACATTCTTTGGACGGCGTCGGCAGTTGCCTCACATTCGCCATCCAAACTACCAGGTGCGCTCTCAGGCTGAAAGGCAGGCTGTGAACTTTTGTGTTCAAGGTAAGTAAGGTAACCATACCTAACCCTTTAAGTACAGCAATGTACTTTCAAATGGGTAAATCAGACAATCAGGCTACTGCATGCTGTGTCCAGTGTGTGAATGCTGTAACCTCTCATGTGCCTGTACATGGGTATCTGCAGATTTGACCATGTCGCCGTGTCAATTTTTAGCAAAAAGGGCTGTGTCGTCGTGTCGATTTCTATGTATATAGAATGTACTGGAGCCTTATAAGGATACCTATGTCCGTTGATTTTTAAAAGTGCCGTGTCGCCCATGTCGATTTTTAAAAGTGCCGTGTCGCAGGTGTCGAATTTTACCCCATGTAGAGGCACTCTCATAGTTTAACAAACTTTTAAAAAATAATTATATTCAGAACTTTATAAGTGTGTCTACATTGAACCAGGTTCGAAATAACTTAGTATTAGTAGATTACTGTTAGTGTTTCCCCATCAGGGTCTGCTGCTGACCTCTGTAAGGCCGCCATGATCCTGGTAGAGAAGGCCATAGCAGACAAACCCCATCTGGATGCCAGGTCAGTGCTCATCTTATCATGAAGGGATATTAGCAGACTGTTGCTACATTTAGTGTAAACTACACCGGAAACAGCATGAAATACAAAATAACACCAATAAGAGTAGTGCCTCAATGCTTTCAGGGGCCACATACCATCTTTGTAGTTTTCAAGGTAGCACCAGTCACATTATGATTATCATTAGACCTCTTGTGGTACTTTTATAGAAATCTCATGAAACTATTTATTTTTTGTTAACATTTCAATAGGTCTGTGCTGTGGTACATTTGTTAACACTTCACTTACCCCCCTGTCATAATACTTTGGGTGAAGCCTAACTAAGCCTCGTTTACTGTTTTTTTTTTTGTTGAACATCAGTTTGACATGGCACTTTTATTAAGATCTCATTTAAGAATGTGCTCTGTTGCTAACTTCCAGGCTCCTTCTCCAAATCCATGATGAGCTTCTCTTTGAGGTGAAAACAGACCAACTTCAGGAGGTGGCAGGTCAGTAAAATACATCCACTATCCAGGAGGTAATAAGATGATTGACGCAGGGTCCACCCTAAGTCTTTACTGATAGGTGTGTAGGAAGTTTTTGTAGGCCAACTTGCCAATTCTCTCCTGCAGTAGATTGTTATTTTTATAGGCTTTCGAAAGCAATTCGTTTTAGGCCATGTTAGCAGGATAGGCCCAAAAATGTCAGGACATCACAACGCCAAATTTTTGAACTTGTGTGTAGATTGAATATGTAGCAAATGAAGTAAATGATCTCGCTGGACATGATTCTGGTTCAATATTAAGCAGATCAAATTTTGACTTTCAAGGTTTGATCAAGTCGACCATGGAGGACCGGGATGCGCTCTGCGGCTCCAACATCAAACTGAAGGTACCACTCGCCATCTCCCTTACACATGGTCAGCACTGGGGACACATGGAGCCCTACTCTGAGCTGACATCAACATAAATGCAAGCCCAAAAGGTTTAGGTTAGCTCAAGTAGTTAGTCTTAACAGACACAAATTCATCCTTTCGAAACACTATGACAAGAGGAGACTGACATATTTAGCAGAAAATATGAAATAGTTATTTTAAATTATTTCAAAGAACAATTATAATGATGAATGTTAAATTGCCATGTGAATCAGTTAGTCACAACGAATTAAATATTTCAATTTATTGTATGTGTAATATTTCCATGTTTATCTGATCATTATAAAAGTAAACTAAATTAGAACTTTTACTAAGAAAATCGATTTTCAAATTATATACAAAAGGCAAAGCAGGAATCATGATTTTCTTGTATTACACTGTACATTATATATAAAGCTTTGTACAAGAATATGAATGTATAATGTAAATGCATAAAATGATTAATCATATGTATTGTTTCCTCTTTTTTGACAAATGTTGCTTTAGTTATCTGTTTGAAAAGTTATACATCTATAATTAAAATACAATGGGGTACCGACTGTTCTAAAATCTCTTTGAAATGCAAACCTCGTTAGACAGGGTATCTAGGATTGCCCATAGGCAGTGGGGAGGGTAAGACGGAAAGAGACTACAGAGTGTTTATGGACTTAGGGAAAGTAATGGAGAACACGGGGAACACACCTTAGAGACTGCATACAGTGGAGAAATAAGGTACTCGGGAAGGGTAAAGTGATTATCTATAGGGATGAAGATTTTGATATTGGCAATTTAATCGGTTGCCAACCAAGTCCAATTTCCTATTTCCAAACGAATGGTCATTTAATGAGAACAGAGAAACAACCGCGACAAATGAATAGATTTGCAGGAATTGTTTAATAATGGTAATGATTTATCACGATGTGGGTGTTGTTGATATAGATATGGTGAGATTGTCTTTAGCTAACTTGCTCGGTGATGATGGTGAGTGAGAGGACCTCGTTGCCCCTTCTCACCGTTACGCGCAGGTCTTCGCTCTTCTCCACAGCTGTATAGACGTCAGATGCTGACATGACCTCCTTATCATTAATACTGGTTATGATGTCGCCCACCTTCAAGCCGCCACTGGAAGATAAGAATCCACATAGAATTACAGTAGTCAAGTCACAGTTGTTTTAACATAAAAAAACATTACGATATTTGATATGAACCGGAACATTAACGATATATCTTTATTGTTCATATCTGACAACTGAAATGCCTGATACATGTATAATAATATAGTACACAAGCCAAGGTTTATAAGGGTTAATTCATTGTTCAGATAGTTGATGGTCACCTTGGAATATATTTGTTATACTTCATTCTAGCAAGGGTTAATCAAATGAAACGTGTCACTATTCTTCTCGGGGGTCTTCTGCATACGTTTCTCATTCTAATCAAGAAAGATTGAACTTAAAAAAAGCCAAATCTTCCATGAATACAATAGAATTACCAGAACACAAAGTCCTTATTTACTTACTGAAATGCAGGAGACCCGACGACCAGCCTGTGTATGAGCACGCCTTTCTCTACATCGGGGAAGTCTGCGTCCATCCGCACCCGCAGCTCCCGGATGATGCTGGGGGTTAAGGTGAGCATGGTGATGCCCATGTAGCGACGGGCCGCCTTCTGGGACGAGCCGAACCAGCCGCGCGACTCAGCTGTAACGAGTTCAATGTAGTTTATGTATGAATTGAATTGGATTGCAGTGTTAAAATTCGTTTGTAATAGCTTTAATAGAGTATGCAGAACATGAAACTTCCAATTTTTTACACCTATTTAGTTAATTCATTAATGCACAATGTATATTCTTTAGGTGACTTATGATTTTTATGGACCCCATTTGTTTTATCGTCATTCAGAATTAAATTTGTAGCATGAGCAAATACTTACATCTTTTTGTGATGCCATTTGCCCTCTCTAGGAACTTTTTCGCATAGTCAGAAGGAATTGCAAACGAGATCCCAGTTGTTACTTTCATTGTGTTGATACCAATCGCTTCTCCATCCTGAGAATAAACGATGATTCAATTCTATAACAGATCAATCACTAAATAAGTCACTGAAAAAAAAAAGTTCTACTTTACATTTTGTGAATTTTATCTCATTCTCTAATTAAGAGTCGATTGCAAAACACCTGACCATGCATATATGCTACAGGACACTACAAACAGATTTTCATTAGTTACACGATGAATCAGTCCGCAAATTATGGTCAGAATGGGTCATGCGACCCGACTCTATTACAGGAAGTGGTTTGCTGACCTGGGTTTCTCTATATCTTATGCCTTTACACACATCAGAATGATTTAAAAAGCTACACACATATTTATATGGACATTATGAACACAAATACGTTGAAAAAGTGAAAAATAAAAATCTACCCCAAATTAGCTCCTAACCCATCTTTAACTGCCTTCGAAGGTATAGAGTTATGGGGTTGATATCACGATATGCACTTACCAGATTTACAAGGGGACCGCCAGAGTTCCCGAACTGAAATGAGACACAGAAAAAAAGATAAAATAAATATCATAAGGCCTACCTAGCTAAACAGTGATGCTCCAGAATTTATTTTGAAAGTGCTTAGGCCATAATAATAAATGTTTTAAAAAACAACTTATTTTGCTAGGCCTAATCCTTTCTATGACAGCTCCTCAATCAATCAAATTTAATCATGGTATCTCGATCAGTCTAGAGCATGATATTATGGATTGTTTTTAGAGGTATTTGGTCATCAGATAAGTGGCAAATATTTAGATCAGATGAAGATCAGAATTGAAGATGTCTTACGTTGATGGTGGCGTCGGTCTGTATGTAGTCCATGTCCTTGTTGGCGAGGCCCAGTTCCTTACTACCGCGGTGCGTGGTGCTGATGATACCCGCGGTTACCGTGTTACTCAGCTGGAACGGACTGCCCAGCGCCACCACCCACTCACCGGGACGCATAGAGGCCGATGAACCCATCTTCAGAGTGGGCAGATCGTTCTGAAACAAAAGGGTTAAATACTGTTATTCAACTAGATCTAGTACTAATGTATGATCAGAGTTGAATTGCTAAATTACTTGCAAACTACTTGATGAAATCAATAGAGGCCCTTTAATTATCTAATTATTTAATATATTGAAAAGAAAGTACAGAATTTCCATGCAAAATCTAAGTTGACAAATCAAAAAGATTGAACGTGTGATTAACATCACAAATGACTCAGGGTCAGGGTGATAAAGTGATTGAATTGATTGACTAAACGGCTGAATCTGTAAATATTATTTCAGGAACAATGAATTATTTGTCAATTCTGAGAGCAGGAATGTATTCCTGGGTTCAAACTACCCTCAAATCATGTGTCACACTAGTATGTAATCACATTTTCAGCTGAGCAGGTGTGTGTAGGCGAGCAGGTGTGTGTGGGCAAGCCGGTGGGTGTGGGCGAGCCAGTGGGTCTGGGTAAGCAGGTGGCTGTGGGCGTCAGCACCCGGCTGCGTGTAACCGCCGTTTTATGTCTTGGCCAAGAAGTGAGTCGATTGGAGCGTCAACAGCGACAGTATCTCTGTTTCTGTTTCGACGTGTCGGTCAGCCGGGGGGACAGCATGTACTACAGAAACTCCCACTGCCTAGATGTCTAGCGTCAAATACCCCTGCAGAGGGGGAGGGGGGTACTCACATTGCCATATATCACTGTTACACAAATAATAGTGTCAAGTAACCCCCTGTAAAGTTTTCGGCAACACTGCCCTCATGTGTTGATTACATGAAACAAGCAAATATGGCTCAGGTATCCTATGCCTATTATATGGACCCTTTTGTCCACAGATTTATATATTTCAAGATAATTCAAGATAGCAAAGCAGAGCACAGAAAAGGTCTTACAAAAAACGTCTCACCATGTAATACAAGATATCTCCCATTGACTTAGCACTAAAATTGTGTGGACTGTAATGTAGACGAAAATCCATTCTAGTACTTAAGAGTAATTTTTCATTTGAACTTTTTTGTACTATTTTATGACTTTTTTTCCCTTCAAATTTTCACATGGTTATAGTAGGATTTCGGTAATGTTTGTCATTGTTATATGTAGAAGAGTGTCTAATCTGTCTGTTGTTATGTTTTTTGGATTGATTTAAGTAGTATTTCATGTTATAATTGACATGTGAAATTGAACTTTCACTATCTTGATGCAACCCCTCATGAGGCGTTGCATAAGACTCAGGGTGGTAACCCTGAGTCAAAAAGGTCAGCATACGTTATTTACCCCATTAATCTTGACAGTGGCGAGGTCAGACACAGGGTCGACTGCCTGTACGACACCTTGGAATGAGCGGCCATCATGGAGTCTAACGACCACTGTCTGCTTGTTGGCTACAACATGCGCGTTAGTCAGAATCAAGCCGTTCTTCTCCACGATGAATCCAGAGCCGTTAGAGACAGCGGTCATCCGACCAGTAAACGGGTGTCTGTGTGTTGAATTAAGAACCTTAGGCTTAGAGGAGAATGGAAAGAAAGGTATGTATGGAAATGGTAAGGGAGGGTGCGCAACAAAGCACCATCAGTACAATAAGTCATGTGGTATTTTTTTGTGTTGTTAATTGGTAAAAAGTGACTTTGGGGGTGGCGGGATGGTGGGCTCGTCTGCAGTAGCCAAAAGCCTACGGCATATGGTCCATTTTAATCAAATTGTGATGTATTGGGAGCATGAATCATTTTACCTAAATTCTAAATCACTGGTGTCGGGTGGGGACTTAGCTGTGTGGCTAGGCGTCTGATCACAGACGTCGAGGTTGAAAGCTCAATTAGACTTTATTACTGGGGGAGGGGGATCTCCTTTTGTTTAAATAAATAGCACTCCCGGGGTCGGGCTTGGTTGCAGCCTATTAGAGTACCGGTAGTCCTAACGTGCCCCCCCCCCCCCCCCATCCAACCCATAGGGGTTGGCCTATAGGTACCGGTAGCAATTTTGTATTTATAACCAACGATTTTATTTAGATTTGATAGAGTTATACAGAACTTACATGATTTTTTATAAGGGCGCCCATAAGTCGTGCCCCACCCCCACCCCTACCTATGACCCAAGCCAAAGGCAGGGGCGTGGCAACCGGGTTGGCCAAAAGTGTGGGGGGGGGGATGTGTCTTCCCTCCCGCCCCCCGCCCCCCCCCCCCCCACTTTTGACCAACCTCAAAAAAAGGTCAAGCGAAAAGGGGCCAAAAATGGTCAAAATCCCCCTCAGTCCCCCCTACTAGCCTAACTAGGCTACTTTGAAACTGCTTGCCACGCCCCTGCCCTATGGTTTGGGTGCGTAGGGTAGGGCGTCTTTGGGTATGTGGGCGTGGCAGTTTGAGCTAGCCTGGCACAAAACTGCCATGCCCACTCTACCGTACCGGCTATTAAATTTAAAAGAGTAGAATAAGCCCGGGGCAGTGGCAGTAGGGTGGAATACCAGTTGTTTCAGGACCATGGCTGTTTCAGCCCCGGTTGTTTCAGACCCATGGTCGTTTCAGCCCCAGTCATTCCAGCCCCACAGCCGTTTCAGACCCGTAGTCGTTTCAGACCCATGGCCAGTTTATTTCAGACCCCAACAAATTCCAAAAAGATTCAATATTATAGATTCCGCAGTGACAGTGCCATTACTGACAAGGTAATAAATCAAATCAGAAAATTCCAATTCATTCACTGAGTGATCACGTGAGGTCTTTTTAACCCTGTCTTTGGTTTCAAATATGGGGGGCTGTGCCCCCCCACCCCCTAGCTTTTTTTCCCCCTTTCTTTCTTTCCTTTGCAGCTGGTTTTTATTAAATCCCCTAGCTTTTTTTTCTTTTCTTTCTTTCCTTTGCAGCTGGTTTTTATTAAAAATCAGGGGCTGTGCCCCCGAACCCCCCCCCCCTTCTTTCTTTTTTTCTTTCTGGTTAGACTGTCTATAATAACTCTACCGGGTACGGTATGTGAAAGGTTAGAACCAAAATTATTGTATTCTTCAAGATCTATCATAACTACAATATTAAAAAATTGTCTGCTTCCGAAATCATGGTAATGCACTAGGTCTACTTCCGAAATATCTACTTTTTCATTTCCAAAATGTCTGCTACTAAAATATACTGCTTCTGAAATGTCTGCACCCGATCTTTTATTATTATTTTTTTTTTATTCAAGGTTTAGATTTGATTGGACAGACTCTTCAGTACCAGGCATATAGCCTGGGTCCGATCTCCCTTTATCAGTCCAATGGCAATGGAGTGATGTGTGTCGTCACTTTCCCTTACAGTTCTGTCCTTGCTTCCAAAAGTACCAGTCACTTGCTGTTCCTGGGTCTGAAATGACCATGCCATGGGTCTGAAACAACTATTCTTACTGTCAGCAATGGCCGACCGGACGTAGGGGGCGCCACTCGCGCGAGCGCGAGTAGCCCGGATCTTGCTGCAAATATATCAGCCAGCTGCTGTTTTTTCCCATACTGAAGCATAGTAACTGGCAGCCTGTGCCTGTGTATTCAACCTTTGGGGGCCCGATTTAGGGCCTTATACCCCCTACAGAGCTTAGATATTTTAACCGAGTGGCAAGCACTATATGGGCATGCATATATGTCAGCCATAGATCCCTAGCTTTTGAAAATTTTGAGAAATCTGAGATTTAGCAAGATTTCTAGTACTTAAGCTATATAGAGTTGGCGGCCGCTTTCGGCAGGGTAGATAGTGGTAGAAATCGTATCATATCTAAGTAAATACCAGCAATCCAATGGAATATCTGGTCTATAAATATCCGGGTGGGATATTTGTAACATATTTTATCATTTTCCCGGAGAAAAATGATCCTAAAATGATATTTGCAGCGATTTACTGAGGTACAGGTTAGCATTGAGTGTGGATTCCGGCAGGTAGTCACGTGACCAGTACAAGTCTGTCCGACAGGGAGAATGGGCTGAAACGACCATGGGGCTGAAACGACTGGGTCTGAAACGACCATGGGTCTGAAACAACTGGGGCTGAAACAGCCACGGTCCTGAAACAACTGGTTACCGTAGGGAATGGGTCTTAAACCGATTAAAACACACTCACCTCCCTTGGATCTCAATATAAATGACAGCTGGGGCCGCCTTCTCAACAACATCAGCAATGAAGTTAAACTTGAGCCTATTTGAACCACTGGCAATGCCATCTGCTGGCTCCAAAGCATCGACTTCTGGAAATATCCATGAGCGACCCAACCATGAACATGATGCAAGGCCAAGCCCAAGGGTGGCTGCCGTTGTCAATACCAGCCCATTTCTCCGGGGAAAGTAGCGACGTGCCGATGTGTTTTGACTGTATGAGCGTGCCACTAGTCGTAGGCAGTTCACATTGTATTTTGAGGTCCGATAGCCAAGGATTTGGGATCTAATTTGGCCGTTTTTACATATCGCTTGGCCTAATGCTCTCCTCCAAACCGCACAGGCCGCCATCTTTGTTGTTTATATGTCTCAGGAATTGTGTAGCCACATATTTTCTAGATCAATCACGGGAACGATGCCCTCAGGACGTTTCTTAACGATAGATATAGGTAAAAATACTAGGTTAGTATGATACTAGTGATTAAAAAAAGCATCAGGGAAAGAAACATCTCACAAAAACCATCAAAAAGCGCCAAAAAGCGCAGAGCTAAACCCACGCGCCATCTGGCGTCAAACTGAGAAACTCCGAATCACGAGACCAAATATGTCAACACAAGAAATGGAGAGTACTTTTGAGGAGAAAACAGATGATGGATCTGTTGTAGAATCCCTAAATGACCAAATTATATCACAGGTCGGAAAGGACTATTCAGAATATATGACTATCAACGCATCAAATGAGGTAAGCTGGTATAAATGGCAGTATGATATGTAAGTTCTTATATTATCGCCCACACTTCAATCACTCTGAGTCTGAGTGACTCTGAGGCTGTCACTCAGCCTCAACCTCAGGTCCTCACTACCCGATAGTCAAGTTATTAATGGTGCAGGATGCATCATAATTGGTCATTCTTTGCAGAAACGGGGCGTGTCCTACCCTCCAACCCTGCAGATGCTATAAGTAGGGGGAGACCGGGGCTAGTTGAAACACATGAAGCAATTTCGGATTTTTTCCTATATAGTTAAAATTTTTCCACAGTTTTTTTGGGGGGAAGTCAAAAACAACCTATGGTACTATGTGCATAGCTATTCTATTTGCATTTAATTTCAATATTTATAGGAATGAATTCCATTTATTTGATTTGTTTCAACTAGCCCCAACCGGGGCTAGTTGAAACACAGCTGGGGTCAGTTGAAACACAAATGTTATTTCTTCAGATTCAGAAAGAAAGACTGATAATGAGAAGAAATCTTAAAAATGGGTAAAAATTGAAACAGTTACCTTGTAGATCCACTCATCAATAAATAAATCCACAGGAAGAATTACCCTCAGCTATAAGTACATGTTAAGATTTCTGCTTCCAAAGTTTGATAGTGCAAAATATTTTTTTCCAAAAATATGTTTGGGGTCAGTTGAAACATTTTTAGTGAAAATCAATTTTTTACATGAATGATTTAATCTTTATGCAACTTTCTATGGCTGGAATAATGCCCAGAAGTAGCATCAATTCTAATATAGAAAAGGTTATGTTTGATTCATGATACTCTAATTGTCACAATCAGTCATAATTTGTGTTTCAACAGACCCCAGGCGGGGTCAGTTGAAACACAAGATTTCACCCGATTTTAATAGGGGTTGGTTGAAACACTTTTGAACAATTATGTTTCAACTTGCCCCAAGCGTGTTTCAACTAACCCCGGATCCAATTTGGGTTAAAGTAACATTTATTGCAGAAATTATACACAAATTCTGCACCTATGGTGGTGTGAATATTATCCACTGTGTACCTGCACATATGCACAGCTGCAACTAAAGCTAAAAGGTGCAGTTTGGGTAGTAACTGGCGTATAGGGACGCCTGTGCCTCCAGTGAATTTGTTTCAACTAACCCCGACAAAAGTGTTTCAACCGACCCCACACCACCTAGTAGGGTGGCCGGAGGCTCTAGCTGGTTGCTCAATCTATATCTGATCCTATGTTAAGTGACCCTTTTATGATGGCCTCTCATTTTGGCTGGGGAGCAGATAGAGACCTCTAGTAACTTGATATGAAGAGATCTTGAATGGATCCTTCATACATGAGCTGGAATTAGCATAATAAATTGTATTACATAATGTAATTTAAGAGCAATCTTGACAGACCTTCAGATTTTGAGTCTGTCTTGAGCCCTATACCTGGGTGATCTCATGAACCTATCCTCTGGGAGAATTGTCACTGTTTGATGGCAAATCCATGTATCAACGGAATTCTTTTTTTGTTTGAAGCATATTGTATGCAGGCATGTCATGGGGGGTCCTATGGTTACTTGAGGCAATTATATCTTATATAGATAAGCCTCCTGAAATTATGTATTTTTAGCTCAATTATTTTTCTAGAACTGTTTAATTGGTAGTTTACGGTAGACTACTGAAAATAGAGCCAAATGAGCTTAAAATAATGCATTTGGAATGGAAATGATACAACCTACCGCCAGCCAGCGTCAGGACATCTCCTGGGGGTCATATGGGGGCTGACACCCCAATCCCAAGCATTTACCTCATATGAATAACACTAGACGGCACCACTTTGATAGGGCTATAGAGAGAATCAGACTGGGTAATTAGTGCACACACTACACATTGGTGGCAGCAATGTGCTGTGGGGGAGGCCTTGCCCCTATATATGTTCTATGTACCTGCCTTCAGACCTGTCAGAAAGGTTGGAGGGGTGAGGCATATGTAATCAGCTACAGTTAGTTACCTAGTTACTGTATCAACAGAACAATGGTAATTTGTTAAATGCGAATATTGAGGCATTCTAGACATACATGATACATATGTGTCTAATTCATTAAAAAAAATGTTCCGGCCACCCTACACCTAGCATAGTGCTGTCCCCTTAGACATTAATATCACTTTATGCTAATGTATTCATTATAATATATGTGATTCCAGTATACATGGTTAAGTATATAAAAGTTAAATTAGATGGATATCTTAAAAACTAAAATTTTGAGAAGAAAAAAACTGAATTTCTGAAATTTCACTTTTTCTATAAAAAACATGATTTATAGATGGTTTGGGCCATATACCAAAAAGTTTAGCTATTATCTTTCTGATTTTTTCACTGGTGATACAAATAATAATAAGTTCACATGGGAATCAAGAAAATCAGTCCAAACACATGTTGCCTCTATTATACAGCTTGTGTTTCAACTGACCCCGTGTTTCAACTAGCCCCGGTCTCCCTATGACAGTCACAACTACCTGCTCTAGGCCTGCCTACTCATCAGAGCACTCTAGCTATCCCCATCTCATAATTCCTCAGTCAGGGTCAAACGCATCTGCACCAGAATCCGAATTCCTTTAGAACTCCTTGATGCTATGCACACACTTCCTACGTAGGGAATACACACAACAACTCCTGCTGGACTCACCAGCGAGAGCCAAACTACAAAAAAGGTCCGACCTAATAAAATGGTAAAAACAACGCATTTTATCACATCACCACCCGCAACCCTCACAACCTACCCATCAAACAGATCCTTACAGAAATTTGGGACCAAATGAAAAAGTTGAAAACCAGACAGGAATTCCATGAGCACAAACTGGTCTTTGGCAACAGGAAAAATAAAAGCCTGGTGGACGAGCTAGTCAGAGCATCTACCAGCCGACAAACTCCAATCACCAAAGTCCCACACATTAGAAAAGATTGAGCGTGTGAGTGGCCTCACAGATGACTCAGGGTAAGTTGTATGTGGTTTGTGGTCATTTTTCTACTTGCTTGTTTTAGGCCCTGTACCTGAAGCAATGGTGCACAACCTAGACTGTGATGGCCTTACTCCAGGGCCTAAGCTTGAAAATTTGTTGAATAATTTCCAATAAACACATAGCCAATTTAACCCCTTGCATATTTATGTATCATTGGAATGATGGACAAGGCAAGTCTAGTGGCATTTGAAAAATCATTGGAGCCCGCCTAAGGTTATCACACCTCCCATAGAAGCTCCCCAGTAGCACCGCGGTGGCTTAATCTGCACATTGCGGCCCTTGAAGGAAGTGGCAACATGTTTGTAACAACCCTTAAAGGCCTGCTATATACACCCATCCCCAACACACTGTACACCTTTTAATACGAATATAGTAATGGGTAATGTTGGCCGAAAAGCGAGTCGATCGGAGCGTCAGCAGCGACACAATCGCCATTTCCGTCTCGCCTTGTCGGTCGGCTGCGGAGCGGCGTGTGCTACACGTCCATGCCTTTGCTAGAAACCACAGTGGCGCCACCATGTATGTGACATGTGGTATGAGAACTAAAACGAATCCTTGTTCTTGGTATGTTCAGGGTATTGTAAGAAGTTCATTTAAGTAATTTAAATAATATGGAGGGCAGTTTAGCTTGGTTGGATGGCATTTTAATATGTAAGATGGTAGATTGATGTCAGAAAGATAGAAATGTGACACCTGTTTGGTCAGAAGAGCATTTCTATCAGCTCCAATTATTTTTTTAACCTTGAAGCCTATGCAGAGTTCATTTAGAGGGTAGTCATTTAACAGTACTTAAGTGTTTAAAGAAAAGAGAGAAAAAATAGCGAAAGATCTCAGTTGATTTGTGACTAGAAGGAAAGAGATATTGATTTACTTTTTGAAGGAAACATTTGTCACCCAATCTTGCCCATCCTTTTCTTTTGGTGTATTGTTTCTAAATGAAATAGAGACTGAGTTATAAGCATTCTTAGATGGCTAAAAAGCGTCTTAAAGAAAAACCTGGGCATTGTATATGCCTCAGGGTATGAACCCTGAGTCAAATATCCATGCAACGCCCCTCTGAAATACAGCTACTGCCGTAAACTCAACAAGAGTGGTTGCATTCAGTCTACAACTACAGGTAGAAAATACAGAGCCCTGACAGAAACTTCTGTCAGAGCACCAACACCATTTATGCCATTACATCTATAAACACTGTGGTATACAATATGTTGGCCAAACCCTGGAACGACTCATGTATCGCCACCTCCTCGAGCAGTGTTGTCGAAAATGCTTGATTTCAGTGAAAAGAACCCACTTGTAACACAGTATTGGGCCTAGCTCAGCTTCTAATAGGAATATTTCACAAATTTACTCCACCTGGGGAATATATTCCAATGTTGCCGCGCAACATTGGCGCCATATTTAACAAACATGATCTCTTATTCCTGGTAACAGAGGCAGCAGTTCGATGACAGTATTGAGGGGATGCTCACTCGTCTTGATGAATACCTGGGTCTCGTCAGTTTGGTAAGTTAGTCAGACATTTCTTAGACTACCTATTGGCCTGTATTTCGTGGCAGACTCATTTCTTTACACATTTACAACAAATCAAAATACGTGGGATACATCTATCTAGTGATGGTCGTGCTTGAAATCTTGATAAAAGCTATCGCCTAGGGTACTTTGCCCCATAGGAATTATGGGCTAAACGATAGGGAAGTGTATCTCATCGGTCAAAAATGTATTCCGCTATTAACCTATATAATATGACTAGGACCTGAAATACATCAGCATAATGTTCCGTGAACTTTGATTCAGTACCTATATAAATGATATTTGTAAGACCTTCACAATACATTCACGAAAAGCACGGCATTGATTTTCATTAGTGCAAGTTATTGTTCCATTCTATAGATTCGCAGTGACACCAACCTATGCCTGGAAACAACATTACCTGTGGTCCAAGAAAAATCTGAACATTTGACTAAAATCTTCGACCGGATAGACAAACTTGAGGTGCGTATGTTATACCGGTATGCAACATGCAGGGATGAAAGTGACCAATATAAAAAAAAATTGAAGTTCAAATTGAGGCCCCCTGAATGAAGTTCATGTCCCTGCGACCCTAAAAGAAATCATTACTTTTAAGAGTGAAGAGATGGGCTGAGGTGAAGGGTTGTTTCAACAATTAAGCTAGTTTTAAGGATGCACATGCCATAACTGTCGTATGTATACCTAAAAATACCGGTAATTGTATTGTAAGTACTCAAAATGAAGTTAATATGTTGGGCTTTTCTATAAAATGACATATATCTATTTTCTTATTTATTAAGGGCAATGTGGGTCAACTGTGAATACACTTTACCCTCTCCTGTGTCCATATACATAGTTATATATCTGAATATTATATACACCTGTAATAAACGGACTTTCGTATCTTTATGATATTGGTAGAGTATCAATTAAAGAACAAAGTCGACACAGTTCGGATCAAGTGTTACAGGTTGCAATATCAGGTTTATTCAGGTAAACCTAAACAAGCAGTCACTAAGTGTGCGAACTCCCTATAGAGTTCGGAACGGGTCAGTAGGCTAAGCAGCCGATATGATCACGGGGTCTCTTCACCAGCGTGGCTCAGAGTAACCGACGAGTACCGTCAGATGCCGGGTATATATAGGCAGCCAGCCTGCGCGCGCACACGCAGACCGGAAGCCTATAGCGACCTCTGTCCATACCCCAAGCCCGGGGTAGGTGTCGCCACCTACCGTCGGACTGAAGGGTTCGGACTGAGCTCGCAACACAGCATCCAACAGCACTCGTCATATAATAACCCCGTATAACCCTAGCCCCTACACTACCCCCTACCAGATAATAACCGGGAGGTAAATAATTAAGGTTATAGTCCGAAAACACTTCGGACTGGCATTATCTTATAAATACCACCTTAGGGGTTTATTAAAGTTATACCTTACAAACAATATGACGTTACTGTTGAACACAAAAGGTATTAATTACACACATATCTACACATATAGATCGTAATTAAAAATTACGCCCCATTCCCTAGGATAGATGGAGTTAATCTATACATATAGTATACACAACACTTGAAAAAGTACAATATCACAGTAGAAAAAAAAAAATTTCGTCCCTTCAAGACCCCGAGCTAATTACACTCGTAATGAATAATACTTTATAAGTGATAAACACTATCACTTCTCTTAAGGTTTTTAGACACATATTAAAGTATTATTACAAAAGATATCATACGTGATTTTATAGCGAAGATCCGGATCCTCTGTTGTTGATGATGCATTCCGCCCGGCTTTCAGAACCTACTTCATTCAGCTCCTACTAACCGGAACGAGAAAGTTCATAGCTCATGCTCGGGAGCTTATAGTAGTATAAAAAAAATTCCAAGTCCTGCCTCCAGGCGATCTTCGGACTTATAATTAGGAGCACTCGGTCCTGATATATAGTTTATAGAAAAAAACATCTCGTATCAGATCCCTGGTGGTAGTGTACTCCTATCCCGAGCGTTGGGTTTCTTTCCGGATCTCCTCGTCCTCCTCCGTCCGTTCTGCCTGGCAGACTGACTCCTTGCGTAGCCAGCCTGCCGCTTCTGCTCGTCCGGATCCTTGAACACCCTATAATAGAGTGTTTTTCACATGTAGGGTTGGTATATTAAAAATACCCCCCCTTCTTCTTGATCGGGTCCTAAGATAGGATAATCCTATCCGGACTCCGAGTCGTCTTTAGGACTCGACTGGGCCGCAGCCTCCTCCTCATCAGAGTCTGACTCAGCTTCCGCCAGCGTCAGCTCCTGGAGCCAGAGCTCGATTTGAGCACGAGTCCCATCCCATTCGTGCATCTCGTGCGCGAAACAGTCTCTGAACCTCCGACGTTCGTGGTCCAGTTTTTCCTCGGCGTTCTTGACTGCCAGCTTCTGCTTTTTCCTTTCGGACTTAGCAGCGACTCGCTCAGTCCGAGCATTTTCACGCTCCTCCTGAACCGACTCCGTGGCCGCTGCTTTCTGAGTAGCGACTTCACTCCGGTGGAGATGATGCACTGTATCCAGCGACAACATCGCCACCTCCTGACTTAAGTCAGAAAGCAATCGATGGAAGTTATCCTGCCACCGATTCATGGCCTCCTGTCCGGCTTCGTAGGACTTGAAGTCGGCGGGAGGAAACGAGGGCGGGCCCCGTAGTCGTAAGACATGGTGCCCCTCCGGAGCCTCCTGTGGGGGATCCGGAGTCTGTTTTGGCTTCGGCTTTTGCTTCACCGAAGCCTTGTCCTTCCCGGTCTGGGTGAGAGTTTGTGACTCCCCACCCGGAACCAAATCCAGATTGGGGAATTCGTCAGTGAACGCCCCTCCCGTACTGGAGTTCGGATCCTCCGGAGTTGGCCGAGGTGGCTTGCCCGGGGGGCCCGACTTCCAGTCAGTCTTGCGAGAGGTAAATGCCGGTCCTTGGTACCCCGGATCTGCCTTCTCCATAACAGACGGCCTTTCGTCCGTTTTCTGTTTCTTCGGGTCGGTTGGCTCCGAGGATCCGTCGGATTTTCTCGGAGCTCGCCGCTTCCGCGTACTGGTACGCTGCTGATACTCTTCGAATTCATCGTAGAGTTCGCCCTCCGGTACATGGAGATACGTGCGGTCCGGGTTTACTTTGTAGAACACCCGCACCTTGCCTTTCTCGTTGGTGCCAAAATCCACCTCGAGATTGTCATTCTTGTCTACCGTGGTCCCGAAATGGGAGTAGACCTCTGCGTGAGCGGCTTGAATTCGTTCCGCTGCGGTCTCCATAGCCAAGCCATGGAACTTGGCAAGGTGTCGATTGATATCTGCTCTGGTGTAGAACAGACCCCCATTCGGACAACCCTTGCTGCCCTTCGAACCCACACTCAGGCAGTCATATCGCATGAGATGACGTACATGAAAGCGGGTCAGATGTCTGGCATACCGAACCTTGGTAGGCCAAGTTCGGGGTTTCTCCAGGGTCTCGTCGATGTCCTGACAAGCTTTGAATGGGCACTTACTAAATGAATGCCATCTAGACATTGCCCATGCCAATTTTGCCTTCTGAAGGAGCGAATGGTACTTGGTGCTACCTTTCCGGACCTTCTCCAGCAATTCGAAGTGGTACAGCTGTACCGACTTGCCTAAAGGATCAGTTTTGATCCATTCTTCGTCGTCGGAGAGACCGTCGGGCCCCACCTCCTCCGGAAGCTTGGATGACCGCTTATCTTTAATACAGTCATCTATACACATGGGTATAAAGAACTGAAACCCACTAGCGGCATTGGCTCGGAGAGCATTCCGGACCAATAGCTGCAGTTCGTTGTCGGCGATTGTGTTTTTGTCCAATCCCTTCAGAACTACATCCACCTCCTCCGGGGACTGACCCGCGTCCAGAGATGTTAACCGAATGGTCTCTCGTAGGTGTTGATGCCTACGACTGGCCTTCTCCATCCTACTAGTGTCAGCAGTTCTAGTAGCAGCTGTGCTCTGTTGGGCAATCTCGTCCTCCAGAGTATCATTGAGAATAGACTCGTTAGTCTTTTTCTCCATATTCCGGGCCAGCCTCATGGCTGGCGTCAGATGTCGCCTTTTCTCCTTCCGACTATGCACGACCTTGAATTCTTCTGCGGTTTGCAGGTCGTATTCAAGGGCCGCGAGTAGTTCGGGGCGCCCTTCAGTCTCAGCAACCAAGCGAGCGTTAGCAGCCTGGTCTTTGAAACCTTCCATTGCAGCCGTTACGTGGGCCGGGAACCAGGTCGGGAACCGGTCGGACAGAATGTCCAGCCCCCGGAAGGTTCTCATCTGGACCAAGTCAAATGACCTGATCTCATCCTTGCTCATCTGTGCGATGATGGCTCCTCGTAGCAGGGATGGGACGTCGGCGTCCTCTTTATCCCATACTTCATGTTGGACTGGGGGGATTACTGGTACCCCCGATCCACCCGGACCACCGCCTGCGGCTTGGTCCAGCTTGCCGGCCTCATCAGAAGTATCCATAGTGGATGGCTCCAGACGGGGCTCGGTTTGCTGCTGAGGAGTCTCCACTCGGACGGGGGCTGCTCCTTGAGGAGGCGTCTCCACCCGAACGGGGACTTCTTTTCTTTGCCCCACTGGAGCAGGTAGCTGGAAGGTGATGCCGGACAGCACCTCCTGCACAACTCGGACTGTTTCCTCAGCTGCGGATGATGCATCCATAGCCTCCTCAGTCCTAGTGTCGGACAGGTGAGTTGTCGTTTTCGGACGAGCTCCCCCGTGCCCGGACGTACCAGCCATGGCTGCGGCCGTAGCGGCCACTGCAGAGCTGTTATCCAACCCTCGCGAGAAGGACAACACATCCACGGCTGAAGTCGGAGCAGCTGACGTTCCAACTGCTTTCCCAGCATCCTTCTCCTTGCTAGGGATCGGGATGTTTGACTTAGGAGGGACCGGAGTCTTGACAGCCTGACTGCTGCCGGACGTCTGTCCCTTCTTCTTCAGATCCTTAGCTGGTTGCTTCGGATCAGCTTTCTTTTGTTCCTTTGGCACCTTTGGAGTCGGAGCCTTGGGAGTGACCGTCTTCGGATCTTTGGTTACCGTGGCAGTGGCAACCTTCGGATCCGCTTTCTTAGTACCCTGGGTACCAGACTTCTTCGGATCGGGCTTCTTAGGCTCGTCCTTCACCAGAGGCTTCTTTCCGACACCTGCGTGTTTGAGAGCCTTGGTACTAACCTTGCCATCGGCCGACTTGGACCGATCTCGGGTAGCACCCTTGCCACCGCGCGTCCTCGGACGTGCAGTGTCGGAGTCGCTGTCGCCTCCCATAGACAGTTTCCTAGTAACTGTCTTCTTGAGGCTCGGCGAAATACTTAGACTGCACATCCGAGAGAGATGTCCAGTCGACTCGGAGGGGTTCGATTCTACTGCACTGTAGGCGATCCCTCGCAACATTCCGGAGTCCTCGCTGTCGGGTGACGGAGACTTCCGAATCGGTGACACGGCCGGATCCACTCGTAGTTCCGACAGAGTCTGACTGAGCTCATCACCACTGTGGCTCTGAGCGTCCATGTGCTCCTCGGTGGCGGATGCCACCTCGGAGTGACCGGAGAGTTCGGACTGGCGGAGCTGCTGCTCGGCCATCCTCACTTCTTGCAAGTGTCTTACGACGGGAGTTTGACGGGGAAACACTTAGTTCCCCGTCTCCCTCTTTGTCTTAGACGGACCAGGAAAGAGTACTCACAGTTCCTACTCTTTTTATCACTCTTCTACTCTTCTAGTTGTCCAAAAACGCCGACTTCTCCGCTGCTGCCGCACGCACGATTGATCCGGGCGAGCCCAAAAATCAATATGGCGTTCCCTCGCTTTTGTTTTTAAAACAAAGCGCATGCGCAGCGTCTCGCGCGATTGGACGCGATCCCGTTACCCGGTGTGACCCAATTATCGATTAATCAGGTCACGACCTTTCCCGCCCGCAGCTCGGGCTCGGGGGATCACACTGCCACGTAGGCGGCTCGCAAAAGTCAAAATATACTTCGAATAAAGAGTTCATCAGGAGTCTTAGTGGATTAATATGGGAAATCGAAGATTACCCCACCGGATTATCCGTCCACCACCCTCGGGGAGCACTCCAATATTCTTTTCTATTCGACTCTGAGCGCCCCTGTTGGTAGCACACATATAACATATAAAACACCACAGGACACCACACTCGTTGTGTAACAAGCTAGGTTACCGCCCCTCTGGCCACCAGCCTTGGGCTTCGCCGAACGGGTTTCCCGTTCACCTCCCGTAACCTGGCCGAAGGACTCTCGTTCTTAACTAAAATTCCAGCCTTGATTTTAGTTTTCCGGGCCCTTCTTCCTTCGCCTGCCGAGACTTTCTTTTTCACGGTCTTCTGAGGTTTCTTTCGTACCACTCTCTTAGGGGTATCCGCTGACACCCCTTCCAAAGGTACAAATTTCGCCTCCGAAGTTCCCTCCTCCACCTCCGTTTCCGGGGTGAGCTCCCTTCCAGCCCAAGCACGCAACCGAGCCACATGGCTCGTCCGGATGCGCCCTGCTTCGGACTGAATCAACACAGTCGTCTGACTGATACATTTAACCACGGTGTGTGGTCCATCCCAGTTATTCGCCAGCTTGACGTTGCAGAGCGGTTCGTGTAGGCGGATTACTCTATCCCCCACCACGAAACGCCGCAACTTCAATCCGGTGTCATAACCTACCTTCTGCCAATTCGCAGCTTTGAGCAAATGAGCCCTAACTGTTTCGTAGGCAAATTTGAACCTCTCTCGTAGAGATTCTACAAATAGCACCGTACATGGTGCTTCTGGACTGATCCCTACCACCCCGAATACTAAATCAGCCGGCATGATCAAGTCCTCTCCGAACACCAAGAGGTTTGGTGTGCAATTAGTCGAAGTGTGGACCGTATTGTTATACGCATGTACCACAAATTCGCACTGATCATCCCAATCATCCATATGGGAGTTCACTAATGGCTTCAAAACCTGGATCAAGGTCCGATTGAACCGCTCCACCTGCCCGTCGGACTGTGGTCGGTACGGATTGGTCCGAGTCTTGCATATAGCCAACTGATGACACATAGCTGCCCAAAGTTTGGACTCAAACTCTCTCCCTTGATCGCTATGTAACATCAAGGGAGCCCCCAGATGGAGGATCCACCCCTTCACCAGTGCTTCCGCACAAGTAGCAGCAGTGTGATCCTCTAGTGGGTACACTCGGGTGTATTTGGTATAGTAGTCCGAGACTACCATCATACACGTATTACCCTTCGGAGTGGGTTTCACTCCGCTGATAATATCCACGGCTATTCGAGCAAATCTCACCCCGAATAGCTCCTGCTGCAGTGGCAATTTCCCTAGTCCAGGACCAGGCTTGCCTAAACAACATGCCGGACATGTCTCTATCCACCTCAAAAGGTCGCCAGACATTCCGGGCCAGTAATATCTTCGACTCAGCCGTTCCAAAGAGCGTTTCTTTCCGAAATGCCCACTAGTGGAATGGCCGTGGCAGTAGTACAGGATGTCTTTCCTCATGGCAGCAGGGATTACCATTTGTAATACCCTCCGCTTTCCGGGACAAGCCTTCCACCTGCACAACAACGAGTCTCGGACCTCCAGTTCATGGAACTGTGCCAAGAAACGTCGCATTTCACGGTTTTCCAGCGATATTTCGGGTCTCACTGGACAGACCCCAGTAGGGACAAGCTCCCTCAGTCGTGCTATGGTAGGATCGGCCATCTGGTACGTCCTTATAGTGTCGGTGGACCAATCCAACAGGTTTTGCAACAACCCATCATAAGGCAAACGCACACTCGCTACCACAGCATTGTGAGCACCACAATCCCCACATTCCGGACGCACACAACGGCGTACCGGACGTCTACTTAGGCAGTCAGCATTAATATGCTTCGTGCCCGCTCGGTGCTGGATATGAGAGTTCTCCAGTCCGAACTCGCTGAGGTGATTCAACCATCGACCAATCATTCCCTCCGCATCCTTAAAATTAAGGAGCCACCTGAGGGCCGAATGATCGGTACGAAGTGTGAAATTCCCTCCATATAAGAAGTGCCGAAACTTCTTAGTGTATACCACCACTGCGAGCAACTCTCGCTTGGTAGTACAGTAATTTCTCTGTGCCTTGTTCATACTGTTACTAGCGAACGCCAACGGGACCTCTACTCCGTCCTGGATTTGGGACAATGCGGCCCCGATGCTCTCATTGCTCGCATCAGTGTCAAGGATGAAATGCCCCTTCTCCGTAGGGTATCTCAGCACCGGGGTGGTCCGGAATAACGCCTTAATCTCTGTGAAGGCTGCATTCTGTTCCATCCCCCATGGGAAGGGTTCTTTTTTCCTCCCCGGAGTCCAATGGCTCAATCGCTGAAGCGGCTGAGACACCCTCGAGAACCCGGGGATGAAGTCCCTGTAATAGGAACAGAACCCTAAAAAGGATCTGATATCCTTTGGTCCTTTTGGAACTTCCCAAGTCTCCACAGTCTCCAGTTTAGCCGGATCAGCCTGCACACCCTCGGTGGAGATGATCCGGCCCAAATAGACCATGGACTTCCGAAAAAGTTCACACTTCTTTGGCTTTAATGTCAAGCCATTGGACCGAATTCGTTCCAACACCTCTCCGAGGTTCAACGCACACTCCTCAAACGTCTTGCCGAAGACAATGACATCATCCAAGTATACCAAGCACTTGCGCCACAATAGATCACTCAACAGAGTTTCCATCATAGCCTCAAATGTGGCCGGGGCGTTGCATAACCCGAAAGGCATCAGTTCAAACTGATACAGCCCAATGTGACTCGTAAAAGCCGTCTTCTCTTTATCCTCCTCCTTCATCCCGATCTGCCAATACCCGGACTGCAGATCAAGGGTGCAGAACCATTGGTTCCCACCCAGCGAGTCCAGAGTCTCATCAATTCGGGGGAGAGGATATGCATTTTTCTTGGTTACTCCATTCAGGCGTCTATAATCGATACAAAATCGGATAGACCCATCCTTTTTAGTAACCATCTGAACCGGACTGGACCAGGGACTAGTGCTAGGCACTATCACCTTCTGTTCCAGCATGGTTTTCACTTGTTCTTCAACAACAGCTTTCTTACCCAACGGCAAACGTCGGTAAGGCATTTTGAAAGGCTGTGCATCTCCAGTATTGATAGAATGCAACACTTTGTCGGTTCGGCCTAACGGCTCCCCCTCCACCTGCCATGCATCCTGATACTTCACTACCAGCCTCCTTAGAGAGTCGAGATCCATCCGATCCGTCAGATCCGTTTCGGATATCATTTTCTCGAGTCCCTCACTCAAAGGGGTCGGAGAAGGGTCACCCTTCATGCTCACTTGTCCAGCGGACACTACGGCCTCACTGGTGAACACCTTCCCCAACACTGTATCTTTCCTAAGATATTGTGGTTCCAACCCGGGGTTAGAAACCGGCACCACGGTCCAAGCACCATCCCCCACGAGGGTATCCATGCCTGTCAAACCGATGCTTCCCAACATGGCCACATCCGGTTCCACAACTGCTTCTTCCTCTCTCCTAAGCCCCTTGCTTCGGACCAGCACGTCACACGTCTGTCCGGGAGGAATCTTAACAGTTTGGACCACCGTTGCCACTGTCGATACTTGTCGGAGCACACATTGCTCCACCGCACGGTACGGGTGCTCTATTCGGAGTACCCCTGTACCAGGATTCAGGACCGCGTCATACAACGCCGAAAAATCCAACCCCAGTATACCGTCGTCTGCAATATCCGCAATGGTGGGAGAAGCCACATACTCCTTCCCTCCAATTCGGACAGGTATGAACGCGCGCCCATACGTCTGCATACTCGACCCATCGGCCGAACAGGCGTTTACCCTCGTTTTGAAGTTATCACGACTGTCCGGCATAAGAGCATAGAATTTGGAGGAGATAAAGGAGTGGCTAGCTCCCGTATCTACTAAAAATTCGCCCGCCCTACCGGCCACAGTAACAGACACATACCACCGCCTCCCCCCCAGCGGAGACGGGTTTACAGTGAAGCGTTTGAAATCCTTCGGAGCAGCCAGATCAAGGCCATGTTTCTTCAAATGGTCGAAACATGGATGATCTGGGGAAAGCTGGGTACTCCCTACCCACACGGTGTCTGTGACAGCCGCAACTTCCTCGTTCCTATCCGTAATGGGCCTCCCTGCCTCATTGCCGGGCAACTGATGGACTGGAATGTTAATCAGGCCGGCATCCGAGCTCCTGAAGCTCGAAGCCACCCCTGATTCCCTTCCTGTCTTCTGAATTCCACTAGGCTCTACCTCTCTGGTATGTTGGCGTACTTCATCTGCAGGGGTTGTCCGCTCGCCTTTTCGGACTACCCCCTCTAGTTTCCCTCCTTTCCGGGAACTTTCGGACTCGGAGCCGTACACTCCGCAGCAAAGTGACCGATCTCTAAGCACCTATAGCACTTAGCGGTCCTCCGATTGATCTTCCTTCTGTTAGGCTGGGTAGCCCCCTGAATGGAAGTCGTCATCTTCTCAAACAGCGATGTAAAAAACGCTGCGTCCATCATCGGAACCTTCGGATCCGATGACTCCCTTTTTGGAGGGGGGTTCCCACCCCCTTCCGGCTTCTTATTCTTCCACGGCGGTTTAGAGGAATTCCCATTCCTCTTGAACTGAGCCGCTGAAGCTATAGCACCCTCCTCATCACTGCCCGAACCATCAGACTGCTCCGGAGAACATTCTATAATGGCCGAGGCCCGGGTAGGCATCCGGTCCCCTAACAGTGACTTTTTGAGAGCATGTATGTCGATGGCCTTAAAAAGGTCATCTAGTGACGTATCTGCTCTCCACGTGTCATACACCGTTTGTTGTATGTCAGGATCTCTCAGTCCGGCAACGAACTGAGAGAACAATTCCTTAGAAAATAAGGCATCGTGGATTCCTGAAGCAGGGTGTACCTTCTTCAGGAGTCTCATCAATGCAAGTCCGAAGACCCTCGGAGCTTCGTTCTTGCCTTGCACGCGCTTCTTAAAAGCGACCATCGGATCAATCCGAGCGGAATCTCCGTATAGGATGGTTCCGATTTCTACGAGCTGCTTGAAAGTACCGCGAGGTCCGCAATCCTCCTTCCACTGCTCAACGGCCATGAGACCATCTCCCATGCGTAATCCCTTACACACGTACGGGATTGCATCCTGTTGGTCCCACCCACTGAGGTTTATATCCTCAACGGTGGCTCCCAACCAATCTTCCCACGAATTCTTCTGCCAGTAGGGAAATGGCTCGCTGGCTATGCGTCTAGCAGCGTTGGACGAACCTCTAATTTTAGAGGTTATCGCCAGGCATTTAGAAATGGATGCTGTCGCGTCCTTTTCCGCACCGACATTGTGCAATCCGATCCCCGCTATGGCGGGATTCGTATCGTACAATTCTTGCAATTCTGTACTCAGCATTGTTCGTCTCGGAGCCTTCTTCGGGCTCTTCGTACCAGGAGTCGCCCCTGGAGTAGCGCCCATAGCTGGTATGCTACTCTGTCTGTCCAGAAAAGCCTGGTAGGTCCCATACGACACTAAGTCCGTAGTGGGGTCCACGCCTTGTCCGAACCACCAGTTCTTCTCCTGATCAGTCATGTACTGACACTGCTGGGACAGAGCAAGCGCTCGTTGATGCTCTGCCTTCTCCTTTGCCAATTCCTTGACCTGCTTCTCAACCTCCTCCTCTTGCTGAGCTTTCTCCAACTTAGCTTTAGCAGCTTCTCCGGCGGCTCGGAGCCCTTCCTTTCGAGCCCTCAGAACCGCCGCTTCCTGCTCCGCTAACTCCTCTGCGAGGGCCGCGTTCTCCTTCATTCGTTTCTGCTGCTGCTCCAAGGCAGCCTGCTGTTTGCGATACACGTCTCGCCTTTCTAGTTCCAAGTTTTTCTGTTCCTGGAACAATATGGTTGCTTGGCACTCTCGCCATTGCAACAAACTTGAAGGAGTCAGATCGGTTTTCGCCGCCTTATCCTGCTCGGCCGCTTTCTTTAAGCGTTCCGCGTCGAGTTCTTGCTCGTCCACTTTCAACTGTGATCGTGGACTCAGAACCAACTCGGACAATCGTCTTCCCCTACCGACTGAGGCTAGACCGGTCGGGGCTGCGAATACCTGTTTTGGTATCGGACGGATACCACCGATCCCCACCCTCGGTGAGTAATCACTCGCCCTGCCTCTGCCCCTGGATCGTCCCACTCCGAGGGGTCGTCCGAAGGGTCGTCCTGGTGTGGAGGTTGACAAGGCAGGTTCCATGGTTACCCCACGTCCCATAGGCTGATTGGGAGTGTCGGTAAAACTACTGTAATGGAGGCCTTCCGGACTACCATTGTTCGCAGATGCGAAAGAGGTACTGTTGTCCTTTATACTCTCTCGCGTTTCGGATAAAAACTGCTGTAAAGCAGTTCTTTTTGCTTTCAGAATGTCGCACTCTGTCACTAGACTTCGGCGGACCTCCTGTAAGTCCTCTGTGTCCCGAACAATGGCTGATCGGGCCCCTTCTGCCTCATGCATTACAGCATCTCGGGCTTTGCAAATGTGGTTCAGCTCCGTGTTTGCCTGGACAAACTCGGACTGGATCCCTCGTAGGTCCGCCTCTTTCTGATCGTATTCCGACCGGACTCTGCTGAGAGATTGTACCAATTTCTCATTCTCCTCCAACAAGGTAGACAGCCTTGCGTCCTTCTCCTTGATTTTGGAAGCTCGGTGTGTGACTGCACCCTCCAATGCAATCAGACTGCTTTTCCATTCATTGGCTTGCTTCTGAATGGTTAACAATTCCATTTGAGCCATCTGTACACGTTCCTGTACTCGGGCCTCTCTCATGTCGTCAAAACGACGCTCCGGCACGAGGGTATACCTCCTCGGAGTCGGCGCGGCTGAGCTTGACCCACCCACATTGAACAAGGACAAGTTCACTTCTTCTAATGAGCGGCTCATTATGGTAGGACCCCTGGGTCCTCGTGCTGCGTCTGTTCCGGATGGAACATTCGCCCTGCTGTGGGTATCTGCCTCATAACTGGCATCTAACCCTTCCGGTGACAAGGCTGCTGCCTCATCCGGGGACCTCGCTGCTCCGTCCAGAGCCCGAGGTCTGTGCTACTGCACAGGCTAACCTGCGTTTCACTCAGAACTGGTCACGGCACCAGTGTAATAAACGGACTTTCGTATCTTTATGATATTGGTAGAGTATCAATTAAAGAACAAAGTCGACACAGTTCGGATCAAGTGTTACAGGTTGCAATATCAGGTTTATTCAGGTAAACCTAAACAAGCAGTCACTAAGTGTGCGAACTCCCTATAGAGTTCGGAACGGGTCAGTAGGCTAAGCAGCCGATATGATCACGGGGTCTCTTCACCAGCGTGGCTCAGAGTAACCGACGAGTACCGTCAGATGCCGGGTATATATAGGCAGCCAGCCTGCGCGCGCACACGCAGACCGGAAGCCTATAGCGACCTCTGTCCATACCCCAAGCCCGGGGTAGGTGTCGCCACCTACCGTCGGACTGAAGGGTTCGGACTGAGCTCGCAACACAGCATCCAACAGCACTCGTCATATAATAACCCCGTATAACCCTAGCCCCTACACACCTATAAATGGAATACATGTACCTCATAATCATTTCTTACTTATCAAAGTAGGATATAGCTTAAAGTATCCTTTATACATGATTCCAGGCGTTTGTAGCAGTAGTGAAACAGAACATGGATGTTACAGAAGAAAACTTGAACCGCGCTGAAGCAGAACTTGGTTCAGTCAACTCGCTACGCAAGATGTTCACCAACATATCCATGCCATCCTTCTTATCGGTAAGCTGACTGCCTCGGGCAAACTCACCGGCTTGATTACTTACTGACAAATCATCACTGAGATTTAGCACTTCTGGGAAAGGTGATGGTACTTCTTTTCCGACCATCGTTGTATTAGACCTTATACCCGACATCCAGTTTATTGAAAGAGGCATTTAATATAGTTAGAATTATGCAGTTAACGTTGGTACCACTACCTAGTGGATTTAAATTAAACTTAAATGAACTTAAATTTTCAAAATCAGAATTTTAATTAACTGTGATCTCCCAGATTCGGAGTCAACATAAACGTCACATGAATTTCAGAAAAACAAACCACCCCGACAACCAACCACTAGAGCAAGTGCGTCAAAGAAATTCAACCCCCCAGAGATCTTCAAGACATCTGACTACCTTCATTACAACACAGAGGCGGAGCAGGCTGCTGCAAACAGTGTGGTCAAAATTCAGCCAATCACACAAAGTCAAACACAACTCCCCGAGACACAGGCGCTGACCGTGCCACCCTCAGGGGACGACAGCGGCACATGGCCAGCCATCGGGGACATGTAGACACATGGTGATTGGTGGTTTATAGTTAGGTGCTTGTTTGTTATAATACAAAAATATGTTTTTCCCATTTTATGATATCTGTGATATGAAAATGAGAATTGATGAGAGGTTCATCCGCCATATTCTGATGGTTTTATGGAGACTAATAGGGGAAGTGGGGGGGGGGGGATTTGTTAATGGCTTACGGTTTATGATGGGAAGTGTTAATTACTGGACATCGATTCTCTCTCTTTGTAGCTCTATAGTGATCGATGCCCAGTTTTATACTTCAGACCAGTGGCTCATTTTGGCAGTTTTTTGCCTCACAGATTGCTTCTAGTGCAAAATCCTGACTAGGTACCAATATATTCTCTATGCCAATGTGTAATATGAGGGTAGAAAACACTGGAACCTCAGTTAGAAAAAATCCTACTGAACAGTTTTTGAGAAAATTAGGGTTTTGTTGCATATTTTTGGTGTTTTTAGTACATTTCCTACATAAACCGTGAACGCCAGCATTTCTCATTTTTCAGGTATTTGGAATTAGAATTTAACATATTTTTATTCGCAGTAGGATTCTTGAATATCGAGCCATTCTACAAAGGGTGTTATTTTGAAAAAATATAAAACCTTTGATAGTGTATTTGTTCTCCGAAATAGAGGGAGTTTGATCATAGTTTAATTGATTCTTGACAATCCAGTCAAGGGCCATTAGGTTCAGTTCAGTGCAAGTTGCAAAACAAATGACTTGCACTTTTTCACTTGAACTTATGTCCACTATGTAGGTCTTCAATCACTATGCATGGGTCCATCCAGAGTCCATCAATGGGATCAGACATGGATGCAGATTCCGCAGCTTTTGGCGAGAAAAAAGTTCGAAATCGCAAAAAAGTGAAATATGCCTTTAAAAACCCCTATTTGGCGAGAAAAAGTTCGAAATCGCAAAAAAGTGAAATTTGCCTAAAAACCCTCTATTTGGCGAGAAAAAAGTTGGAAATCGCAAAAACGTGAAATTTGCCTAAAAACACCCTATTTGGCGAGAAAAAAGTTCGAAATCGCAAAAATGTGAAATTTGCCTAAAAACACCCTATTTGGCGAGAAAAAAGTACGAAATCGCAAAAAAGTGAAATTTGCCTAAAAACACCCTATTTGGCGAGAAAAAAGTTCGAAATCGCAAAAAAGTGAAATTTGCCTAAAAATACCCTATATGGCGAGAAAAAAGTTCGGAAACACAAAAAGTGAAATTTCAATAAGAGACGCCAATTTAGATGCAACATGTGAGTACATCACAGTTGCAGCATGAATGCATCGTGGCCGCAGCATGAATGCACACACTCATGGACACACTCATGTACACCCACACAGACATACAGTTAGGCATGAATATGGCCTTCTCCTTCATATAGCTAGGTTAGCGCTAGGACTTGTATTTCATTAGCCAATTTGGCGAATTTGTACCTATTTTGATTAGCCAAATTCAGCATTGATTAGCCAAACATTTTTGTATGAATTGTTAGCCTTTACCATTGACAAGGGAGGCGGTATGGTTTCACCTGATATAGGGTGTTCCTAGCCAGTAGCCGCGGAGATGAGCTAATTGGTAGCTAAAATCTATTGTCCTAGAATAATGATTTTACATTCTTTTGGAAACATTCGTGATTAGATTTGATATGTCTGAACATAAACAAACTGACTGGCTTCTCCTTCATGTCCGCTTTCCAATGATATATAACATGACTATAGTGAACAGGTAGAAACTGCCCTACTGCCGCAATTAGCCAATTTGGCGAATTTTTAGTGGATGGCATTAGCCAAATTTAACTTTGATTCGCCATTGCCGATTTGGCGAGTGGCTAGCGCGAACCCTGTATAGCAACCCATGGATTTCTACTTTGATGAGACTGAATATAGCTTTCTGATAGAAAGACTCTGTTACATGGATGTCGATGTCCAGTTTTAGATATATACCCATATAGTGAATTGGAGTGCTATAATGTTTGACTGCTGTATATTTTCTTGAATCTGTTTAGGTTCAATCTTCTGAAATTCCCCTTCTCTGTTTAAAATTCACGCGAGATACCTAGAGTCATTGGTCGATGAACCAAGACACAATTATTTCATGCTACAGTAGATGTGTAAATAATCATACATAGAGATATTGCATACCGGTATCTGTCACCTTTACACAATTATGGTTCATGTATCCAAAGTATGCTAGATAATATATGCTTCTCATTACATTTCTGTACTGAATGACTGACGCGTGAAAGCCTCGAGTGAGTTACAACCTGGATATTTATTTCCTAAATATCACACTGAGCATAATCCTGGGTATTTTTACATGAGATTACCAACATCTTGGGTATAAAACTACAAATTTGATACATGTATGTTCCATCGGGCGCAGCAGGCAATGTAAATACTATTTTTATTAAAGACTTATACCATATCAGGCCCTGATATTCTTCCATTACTTTCATCTCACAGTATTCATATACAATGTTTATCTAAGCACAATGGTGACGGAAACTTAACACAATATTCCAATGGAGAAAGGTTATTTTGTTCCTTCACTTTGAAAAGTAAATGGCTCTGAGATCGATTTATGGACATGCCTAAAATCTATAACGCAGCACATAAATTAAAAGCACGTGTAAATCACGTTCATGGGTACTGAGATATCTTTCTTTAAAGTAAAACTATGACATTTTCTCATCTGTATTACGTGTAAACAGTGTGGCAATGTCAAATTGTCATAAAGTAATATACCATAACTACGGTATACATCCAATATCGTTACTCATCAATACAGCTTACACGTTCTAGTAATGCAACAGCATAGCTATTCTGTTGTATATTACAAAGCCACATAATACACCTCCAACTAAGTACATGTTATGTGCCACAGAGGTTTAAGATGCTTTCTATGCCATATACAGAGGTGCCACTCTCTAGTCGACAAAAAACAGGACATTTTGGGATGTTGGTAAACATTCTGCAAGAAATTGATTGACATAATCTAATACAGAAATTCCAGTTAAGTAGCAGAAATTTCTGCAAATGTAGGAAAAGTGGCAACTCTGCATACATGACACTGTTACAGTAACATCCCAGCAGGTCTGTCTGAGTTGGGGAGACCAGCACCCTATTGGTAGGTGTGTTAATGCCTGCTGGTGGCAAACTGCTCCAGACCACTGTGCAGCAGGTCGAGGGACATCCCGTCACGTGCTAAGATGCTCGTCACACCTGAAACATGTACATAGAACGGTGTCTTAAATACCATACTCAACGTAGTAAACGCACAGGGCGCTTATAAAAGTATTTAAAACTCGCTTTGGTAGGTAAGAGTTTAATTGGGCTCAAATTTGATAAATATTGTGAAATTTTCAGGTCTAGAAAACCTGAAAGGGGAGGGTTGGGGTTATTAGGGGGTGGGTGTTTATTACGTTGAATACGGTAAAGGTGAAATCATGATATATAGACACATGTGCATGAGTTTTGGCCTATTGAGTAGGTTATTTCACGATTTGAAAGTCGGCCGTATTCCTTGATACAGCTGACAAGTGAAAAAGACCACTAAACGAGTGTCTTTATACTTCTGTCCATGTCTAACCAGTATGATCAACGATTTCTTACCCAGTTTTGATATGTCACGGATATTTCTTTGCTCATCGTCGTAGAAAATCATGTCTTGAAAGGCTATGCCACTGTTTCTCTTGAACCTGCAACGGACCACATTGATTATTCAAACCCATAACACATCACATGACTATAATATATATCTAACCGTATCTCTATTTTAATATACATTACAAAAGATTTCTTTATTCTTGAGTTCTATACCGAACACAGTAGGCCCCTATAACGTATAGTGTATTAACTATTAAGATAATGGGGGAGTAAGGCCAAAAAGAAAAGGTTTGTATCAGGTAACATGGGAGGAAAATGTAGGGTCGGTAGGTCGGATTTTTTTTTCTTAATCTTTTTTTTAGCATGAATGTATTAGCCAATATTTTGACTAAAAAAGGGTAAAAATTCAAAATTGCATAAAAAACGTGGGGTCGGCCCTGTTTTGATAGGGTCGGTCGGGTGACCTGAAACAAAACTTTGGCCTAAGTGAATAGATACTTTTATCCTATTACCATATTAACTGGTTATTTTATGAGGGTATTATAAAGACGATATCATGGACTTACTGGTTGAAGTGCGTGACTTTACATCCTGGGTAGATCTCCTTGTAGGAGAAGTATTTGTTCCAGTCAAACAGGTCTAGGAGCTGCTCAGCACCCTGTGTCTCACTTGTCCTGTCAGAGAGCAAAAGAAAACAGATTATTAAGGAGCTACTCAGCACCTTGCGTCTCGCTTGTCCTGTCAGAGAGCAAAACAACCAGATTAAAGGAACTGCTCAGCACCTCGGGTCTTGATTGTCCTGTCAGAGAGCAAAAACAAACAAATTAAGCGGCTTATATCGATCTACATGACATGATTTAAAATCTTAAATGAGCTATGAAGAGATATCACTGATGCAATTAAATCATCATAATTTGTAGTGCATTTCTACGATTAGGACTTGGGACGTCTAATTACACTATGAACAATAATAAAAGGGAGTATAGAGTAATTACCTTGATGCTACAGCCAGTGTAAGCCCCTGTGCGTGAAGCTGTGCGAGCATCTCAGGAACCTCTGGGTAGTAATTCACCGTTTGTCCTCGTCTGTCATACACCCGACCATCACTGTAAAACCATTAATACATGGAATTATATTACTACATGTATTCTATTCTAAACAAATCCATCTGAACACAATCTGGCTGACTAGATGATGACAAAGTTGTATGTGTTTTAAGAGATTATTTCACCTTGAAGCAACACGACACTAGCATCGTAATACACAAGAATACATACACAAGAACAGTTAAAGTTAAAGTGACTAAATTTCTTATATGCTGGACTTTGATTATATAAGATATACATACGCTCTCTTTGCAAATGGCGGCGTTACATGGGTGTCCACCCAAAATGGCCACAAGGTGTAGTCTGAAAAGTACCATAGAAGATGCATATCTATGAACATTTTGTTTCAAATATGGTAATGCAGGTACTTTGTTATTTTGAAATGAGAACTATGTTAGGTTGAGGTTAATTTACGTTGGTAGTGGTAATTATATATAGACCTTCATTTATTATGGTAAACATACAAAAGGCACACAGAAGCATGGCTATAACTTACCCAGATCGAACACTACCAGCTTAGGTAGTTTCCCTGGTGAAGCCGCCATATCCACCCAGGCCTGTGCCTCTGGGAACCACTGGTACCTGCACAGGGACACATACAACGGGTAAATACACTGGTAATACATGGATTAAATATCACTGATTTGACTGAAAATAGGATATTAAAAGTATATGTAAAAGATGGTATAGAATGTTAACCATTCACACATCTGAAAAGGCAAAAACTATTAAACCCAAATAGCAACAAATTTAAATGATGAAATTCCCAACCAATCACTTAGGAATATTCCTAGGATCCCTTTAGCTGCAAGAACGCGACCATGTAGGAACTCTGACGGGGCTGCCAAAGGTACTTTATTCACTACCCAAATATTGGGTACATACGATAGATTACCAGAGCGACTTGGAATTTTAAAAGAAATCATGGTCAGTCCCAGTGGAATTACTGTTGTGGTCAGTTTATACATAGGGGTCTTAAACAATAGTTGATGAGCAAGTCTTGTATTGGCACAGGATAGATGAGGGTACTGAAACAACGTTGGCTGTCGCTACATCCACGTGAAGGCACCTTTACATGGGAAATGAACTCAACAATTAACACAAAGCAATCAATCAACTCAAAAATCAACTGGTAACAGAATGTCGTTTTCTTTTTATATTCAGTCTTACCAGGGGTAACTTGTAAACGACCTGGAGGAGCTCATAACTGGTCGTGCTAAAAACGAGATGATTAAAGGGTAAAACAGGTAGCTACAATAAGGACCTCATCTAAATCACATCCAAGACACACAGGAAGGGTGAAGATGCATGTTTAATATAGGCTATTTTTTTTAATCTACTACTATCGATATGGATATTCACACACAAAATTGAAAATATGCAAATGAATATAGCATTATATTGTGCTCTCAAAGATAAAAACAACAAAATCAAGTTATTGCAAATTCTTTGCTGCGGGTGAGTAGTATTATGTGCACTTGCCAATCAATTGACCTGACTCTATACCTGTCAATAATAAATGTTACATAGTTATCTGGTTACAGCTATCACTTATCTCAAACAAAGTTAGCTAGTTCTCGCCTGCTCTAAAGCTGCATTTCTATGAACAACTGTGTTAGTACTAAGGTACCCAATCTCCTTAATATATTTGGACATCTGGTTTAATTTCCTGACGATATAGATCTATAAAATAGCCCCGGGAAATAGCCTTCTGTGGATCGTTGCACCAAAACCAAGAGACATGACTTGCATCCTACTTGTGTTACGACATAGTATGGTACTCGTTGTAGCACTTATCCCAATAATAATATTATAGAGAACTATTTTCAATATCCAGACAGTAGAGAAACTGTGACGTGCAATCGCCTATTTTCAGCATGATAGATGCTATACTTCCAATAGGGTTCGGATTGCAATTGCAAGGAAGACCATGTAGTGTGAGAGAATGGCCCATCTTGAACCTAAAATGTTATTATTGGTTAATTTTAAGATATCATAGGCCCCATAACCACATTTTCATAGCAAGTAGGGTTATTCGTTTACTGACAGGCTCAACATGTGCAAAGATAGATAAGCTGTCCGTGCACATATAATATGTCTCCTTCGTTGTCAATATTGAAAAGATATTAATATTGTTTGTTAAAGTGAAATCTTAAAGTAGTGAGATACATGTAGTGACCACATTCAACCCAAGTCGTGCTGTTATATTATCTTTGGTCCTATTTTATATATACCAACTATAAAGCCTCAGCCTAAATATTGAGAACTTTAATTAATTAACAAAAATCCTAAGACATATTCTTATCAACAAGGTATAGCTGTATGAAAAAAGAAGATAGGATACACCAGGGTTTTGGTGTTCTTATTCCACACCTAGAACATCGTCCCATACGCTAGTAACACTGGTAAGCTGTAGCCTGTGCTGCACGAGCCGCATTGAAATGGTTGTATTCCCGTGTAATGGGATGCCTAATGCGGGTTGCCATTGCTTGATCTGGTACCAACGACATAAGGAGTGATAACAGTATCACAATGGGTACCCTGTTACATATAATGCACCCTAAGAATTCCGCAGTGAATTATCTCATTGGTTGATAATTCAACCAGCTACACGCCTACATGAAGGTGAGGAGAATCTACAACTCAGATCATAACTTCTCACTTCTAAATAGGTCAATTCTGCAACCTTTCAACTTGGCTTAATTTTATTGATATTTCAGCATCCCATAGGGGATGGCAGTTGTGGTAAACAGCCCTTAATACTTATTATATAACAGATTTGCCTACTCTAACATGTCCCTTAAAAGTAACATTGGCGACATGTTATAGACTATATAGTTGAACATGTACGTGCCTAAACCGTCTACACCTGCTGCTGAAAACTTATAACTAACCGCATTGTAACTACAGTGTCTTCAGAAATACCAACTCAGCAGCCCTAACTATATATGGGGTTCAAGAGAGCTAGGGGCCAATTCATTGGTGTACAAGAACCGAGTTCTTCAAGGATATAAAACGTCACTTGTTTACCCTTCATATCTCATACATGTAACTCAACAGAGATTCACGCAATCTTACAAACCAGACGGTTCTTTACTCGTCAGTCACTCTAGAATATGAGATTCGCATTCGAAGTGTGTCATATCAGGAATGACGGATCTAATATGTACAATATTATAACATGATTAACTCTTTAAAGATGGCATAGTGCTTTAATGTGATATGCTCTTTCTCGTCATGATACATGAATGCAGCTATCGATAGTAACTTGCCGTGCTGCATTCATGCATCATGTTATTTAAGGCAAATGTTACTGAAGGCAACATGCCGTCCTTAAAGAGTAAAGAGTTAAATGACACTAGGTACGGGAGGAGGCTCATCAGCAGGTGTCTAATCGGTGCACACGTGGTTAATTCAAGGTAAGTCTAGATTAGATACCGCCGGTACACACGTAGGGCCCAGGTGGAACAACTTCAAAAATACATTTTACATGTAATCTCTCTATGGAGATGAGTATCACCGGGGAAAGTCACAATTCAGATATCACAAAACCACAAATGCATGTTAACTGGAATGAGCATTAACAATGTGGGGGTCCATGACATGCCGTGCAGATACTTGATGCTTGTGGATGGGTGCCATGGAAGCCAGTATCTAAAGGAACTTCAGATCTTTAACTGAAAGTAAAACAAATGCAGAAAAGGAGCAGTAGAAACAGAAGTACAGACCTGAGACTATTTACAAAATCCAGAGTAGGAGGAGTGGCTGAGACCTAAACTACTTACCTACTTAGGGCGGAGTAATTAGAAGGAAGGCAGTTCCATTCCAGAGTGAAGACTTTAGGGCGAAACCATTCCCCATTGACAGCCAAATTGTATCCCCAACGAGGGTGAATAGGGACTTTATCCATCCTTGAGACATCAGAGAATATTTTCTCCACCCTTAGAAACTTTGCTGGAGACTCTCACACTAGTCTTGTGCTTTCTGTCTACTATTTAACACATCGCTAGTCCGTAAGGATAATAGAACTACTTTTCTGTCACTGGTTGCTGAGAACCAGTGAGAGGGCAGGTGTTTGAATTGAGCCAAAATGAGGAAGAATTTGGAATCATAAAACAAAGTAGCAATGGATCTGGCGACAGGGCAAGCGTTGTACAGTATGGGCGACTCCTTAGCGTTGGTATGGAAGACTACAGTACGATAGATACAATCCAGCACTTTTTGAAATTTTGAAAAATCCAGTACCGGTAGTCACGATTTCTATAAGACCCCCTCCGCCTGACACCGGGAATTTACGGTAAGATGGATGGTCCAGAAGGTGGTAAGAAATAGTTCTACATCCATCACACGTGGTTGACAAAAAAAGGAGGAAATCTTCAGATTTTGATATATAATTCAATACGGAAATGCAATGGACAGAGTAGAAATGGGGAGATCTGAGATATTTTTTTGTAGTAAACTCCTAATGGCCAGCCTTTAATGCAGCCAAGTTCCCCGAGACTAAAATGTATATAAATTGACTCCCTCTAAACTCAGCCACCCGTTAATGGACCCCAAACGTGCTACCTGAGAAACAGACAAATTTACATAACTCAAAAACAGCATCCCGATAGGCAAACATTACATGACTAGGGTACTCTTTAAACTGCATTTTGTAGTGTAATTTCCATGAACACTCAAATTGATTCATGATCAAATTCCTCCATAAACGGTTCTTGAATTACGTCAAAATGTCTGTTCCACTGAAATAATTAAGACAGAAAACAGATGCTTGGTAGAAAACAATTGGTTTTATTTTATTGTCTTCACGTATAGGCATCAAACCAGCAAAGTTTTAACGAAAAGCAAAATTTCGCAGTAGTTAAATTGATTAATTCTCTTAAGCATATAAGTATAAGTATTTAAAGTGTCATTGAGGGAAGGGTGATTCAAGATCTACATGAACATCTCAAAGGGTTTTCATACAATTCATATGGATGGTTCCAAGTGCATTACACTATCTTCAGAATAAGTTCATGAGGAGAAGAAAAAACATCAATTTCACAAAGACTCCAAGAAAGTACATAATATCATGAACAATATGACATAAATATATAATATGCGTTCTGGGAAGAACCTGTTGTATTTTTTTTTGTATTTTTTCAATATTTTTTTTTAGTTGTATGTAAATGTTTTAACTTAGCGCCGGCCTTTGGGTCGACTGTATATAACTTGAGTAGTAACAGGCGGCGAGTGTGCACTGCGCCACTCTCGTACTCCACACTGTTGTGGACCAATAACAGTCAACAGATCAAGTGTAGGCGACATCACGCGCCGACTCACGCCCCACCGACAGGCCTAACAGGACTCTGCGCGGGGACCACACCCCCACCTTCCCGACAACTCCTCGTCTGTCCGGGAAGATAGAAGTTGCACACAGATAAGCCACAGAGACTTAGTCCACGGCATTTTTGTGTTTCTCAATTTAGCTAACATCATCGAGGTGCAGCAGTATTGTCTTTTGTTGGTATCATCGGTATCGTCAAGATAAATCTTTGTGTGTATGTAGTTAACGGGTGCATGACCCTCATCGTCACCATCATCATTGTCATATCATAACACTTTCCTTATGTTTAACAAACAAACAAAAACAAACACACTCATCAACACGATGTGGTGTTGTAGTAACGGTTAGTACTGGTACTAATGGATGTTTCAATGGATCACGTACAATTCACTCAGTTCTGCAGATCTTTGGATATATACATACAACTATTACATGTATATATTTTCACTTTTCTTTTCAGCAAGTCCTTGTGGCGATGTGCACTCTGACTGCTGGCACAGCCTCTTGTCACACTGGTAGAAATTATCCATGGAACCTACTAAATATTTGTCCTCTGCTTATCCCCAACTCTTGTCTGTTTTCTAATTTTGGCAAACGACGTCGGCAGCAGCGCACCGCACCACGTTGCCCGTGTCTATCGAGCCGCGAACGGCTCAGTTTGAGTATGTCTCTGCAACAAGAGTAGTTTTGACATCACATTTTCCACTTTTGAAGTGTTTTCTATGTGCTTGAACTACTTTATACTAACAGGTTGATCATGGTTGGCGCAGCCAAGTCATGCAAAAACTACTCTCCAGGCCCACCACGCGTAAAGTCACACAACTTTAACACGTGCCAGACCCAGATCATCACACATGCATATTAGCATCATCATGGAAACACAGGTAGCGACAGCGAGTACAGAAATCCTGTAACTAACGAAATCCTGGGAGGGAGAACATTTATGCGGCTAGTACCATGCCCGACCGAAAAAAATTGTGGAGGGCTTCTTGATTTGTCTCTTTTTTTGTTATTGAATTTTAAATGGTAGGGCGATATTAATTATATCTATTAGATCTTAAACTTGATAACGTCATCAGAGGCTCCTCGTGTCTGCAAGCTGTTGGGTCTTTTCCTTTCCCATGTTGATTTTACTACATTTAACCATCAACTAAAATCAAGAAATCTTATACTTTCAGTCAACAGTCACTCTACCATCAAATACCTCAGCTGAAGACAACGAAATTGCCATTAAACAAGCTCTTTCTGTATGCTGATTTGATATTAGAGGTAACTGTCGCTTTGATCTCATTACCATAATCTCCAAGTGGGAGGGGGTTCTCATGACGTCATCAAGCTTATCTATACAAAGTAGGGGAGAGACCCCTTTCAGAGAAATTCAAACCATGGATAAATCCTACCACGTCGAAAATAGAACAGAAACTTAGAAAGGCGATTTGTCTGAGCAGCAGCAGCAGCATGCTACAAGGCTTGACCCGCGTGTCTGCTCCTCCCTCTGCCACCACCACCACCACCTTCAGTAGGTGTTGCTGCGGTCTGCCTCCATAGCCCCCATCCCTCACCCTCCGCGTCCAACAACAGGCTGTACACTAGGTATCTACACAGGAGATTCTGACTCGATCACTCATGAGTTACCGACTCGTCATCATCGCGGCACACGACCACCACCCGAGTGGGCCGTTAACAGAAACCATGGCCCAGTCGGTGTGCCTGCCACCCTTAACAACGAGTCAGTCTGCTGTTTGGCACAAAACGATCATCATTAACATCCCTGAAAATATTCAGGTATATCACGTCCCCACCTATCCCTGTAGCAGGCAGCGCGCAAGTAACATGTACTGAAGTCGGTCTTTTTAGTTTATAATACAGTATCCTTCATCAGTGAGTTACCTATATTATCCATAATGGTAATAACGAATCATTATCATCATGATAATAATGATAGTAGTAATAAGAATAATATTATTAATACACAGCTTCCGCTTTGGTGTTCACCAGCCTACAAACCAGCTGTTACTCCAACAATGGTATCACCTCTAACCTGGGTTCGTGATTGTGCACCCATTTAACGTCAATTGAGCACAATTTGGCTCGGCCCTAAATATGCTCCCTCACCCCTACCCTAAAACCGGGTAGGTCTATGTACACGATCAGCCCTTCAAACATGATCATCACCATGGAACGGTGCCCCGCAGCCACAAGCACAGGTTACCCAGCATGTTTTAGCGTCTGGTTCTCATCGGGTTTAAGTCAAAACCCCCTAGGGCGGACTAAGCCTCGAAAGCCTTCCAATGGGGGTAAGTTTAATAATAAGGATAATGATTATTACTTTGACAGCTAACACGGTTTAAACTTATCAACATCCCTTAAATGGTTACATACGGCTAAAATGTTTACATTAATTCTTAAAGATTTTCTTACTAAGCCAATCCTTAACTAGGTTTGAAGAACAATAGTTGGCTATAAATACAAACACTAATGCTATAATATGTTTCAGGACAATTCGGAGAACGGTTAACAATGCTCAGGCATTTTTGTATTTTTTTCCCTCTTGTTGTCATCCCATGGAGAAAAAGAGTGTTAGTAGAGCTTGTTCATTAACATAACAAAGCGGACACTCCATCTCACGGTGCATGCATTTAGTTGTCATGGACGCCTAAATGGATGTCGTTACTCCCCATCATCTTGTAGTACCCACCTCCACGTTTTGACTTGTTGTAGCCGTAGCGGCCGCCCCTGCCACTAGAATCAAAGCGACCATACTCACTTCCATAGCGGTTACCATAGTTGCTGTAACCACGGTTCCCACCACCACCATAGTTGCCCCCGCCCCATCCCTGCTGGTAGTATGGCGCCCCAAAGTCGTAATCATAGTAGTTGTCACAGTAGTAGTTATTTCGATAATAGCCACCACCCTGGCCATAGCCGTACATGTCATATGGAGGGTAACCGGACTGCATGGCCTTGTATATGCCAGGCGGGACGGCTTTCTTTACGTCGACCATCTTGCCGCCTAACTCCTGCTTGGGGCGGCGACAAGCCTTGTCGGCGCTTAATTCTGAATCAAAGATGACAAAGCAGAAGGACCTCCTCTGGTTCTTCTCTTTGTCGAAGGGCAGCTCCAGCTCCACCACTTTGCCATACTTGGAGAAGTACTCGCGAATGTCATTTTCAGAGACACTGGGGTCCAGTCCTCCGACAAAGACCTTCAGCGTGGGCAGGCGGTCAGGCCCCCAGGCCTTCTTGACATCAACCGACTTGCCACCTATGTCCTGCTTAGATTGCTCACAGACTTTGTCGACGATCTCCTCCGTCTCGAAAGTCACGAAACAGAATGCCCTCCGTTGGTTCTTCTGTTTGTCGAATGGCAGCTCAAGGTTTACTACCTTGCCGAACTTCTCAAAGTAGGTGCGAATCTCGGCCTCTGGTACACTGGGGTCAAGTCCTCCGACAAACACCTTGAGGATGGGGTCTCGGCCGCCCTCGGCTTTGGCACGTTTAGGGTCAATCGTCTTACCATTGAGCATATGGCCGCTGGTGGCCAGCACCTGACGTGCCGCCTTGGCCTCATCAAACAGCACAAAGCCGAACCCTCGGCCACGGCCAGTGGTGGGGTCAGTTTTCAGAGTACAGTCTATAATCTTCCCAAACTGGATGAAGTAATCTCGCAGGTCCTTCTCGGAGGTCTCCCAGGCCAAGCCCCCGACGAAGATTTTCCGCTCATCATTGTCGTTTTTGGAAGCGTAGATCTGGTCGCCTGGGTTCGCTTTGGCATCTGCGGCGGCGTCGCCGTGCCCGTTTTGGTCCCTCATCTTGGCGCTGTCACCGTTCATGCCTGCAAATGCATCTGCCATGGTGATGATGAGTAGTGTGATGTGTTCAGATCTGTTTCCGTGGAATGCTTCAGAGATCTACGATTGGACTGCAATATCAAGGGAAAACGCCAACTTTAGTGTCTACGTAGAACTTGTGGAAGGAGGCATTCTTGCTTGTGTCTATTTTAAATGTCTATTTCTCTTTTCCCCTTTCTTTTTGTCTTTCTTTCATTTTTATATTGTGGGTTATTATTAGGGGAATATGCAGTTAACTGGTATCCCCTCTGGGGCTTCACGAGTTTGCTTGGTAAGATAATTGCTATTTACAATTCGGAGATCACAATGTAGAATTAGACAACAAAATCATTGGGACTGTTATAACGTCATTCTTGTAACAATGTGCTCGGTTTTAAATGAAATCCTGATGCTTTTGTGTAGATACGTTACACAATAAATACATCCACAAACTTTTTTCTTTCAATTCCCAAACTCTGACAACAGCATTCATAAACGAACGAAGAAGCCTACCAGAGCCACTGCTACATTTAAAAGCCCAAGTCATGCTACCCCTACATCAACAGTCAAGGGAAGAGCGAAGACCGATACACAGGGCCTTATTTAGGATAGATTGGGGTTAAGCAGAAGCACCACTAATAGTAACCAATGCCATAGAGAAGAGAGGAAATAATATTTTTTAAAGAAATGTTATGTATTCCCTATAATTCAAGACTGATTAGCGTGAGTAAATGATTAAAGGAGAGTCAGATTTTCAAGATGAAAATGCCTACGTTTCGTCCACTCCTACACTTCTTCAGGGTATCAAGTGTAAATAATTCATCAGAATACAAGGGGTTAGGTAGGCCGGGCTTTCTTGGGATGGTTACATAAACACCGGGTAATAAACCAGCAATGCAGGTTGATTGATCGATTGGATGACGCAGCGTTAATCAATGGGACAATACTGGTACGTACAACTAAATCTCAATGTTGTATGTCCCTATGGTTCATCATTTACAACTCAAAAGTCAAATACAGTTGCATAAATAAAAGCTGCATAAATAAAAGTTGTATGCATGCAAATAGCATTTCTTTATAACTTTGATCGCCCATTCAATGTAATGTAGCTAGGTTTGCTCTCTCTCACACACACACGGTTGAATTATACCATTGAAATATCTATACGTGTAGGTTATTAATTCTTATAGGATTAGAATGCAAGAATTGATAGAGAATCGAAGGCAAAACTGAACTTACAACACGCAAGTCATTCCATGATATCAGCCTTGAATGATTGTTAATACGGGTACCAACGAAAACATTCCCTATTGCCTTATAAATACCACGTTTGTGCACTGACCTAGAATGTTCGACGCCAAGACATTTCTCCAGCTGTGTTTTTATATTACACGTATTAGAGCATTATCTAGATTAGAGCTGCCCCATTACACCCCATGAGTGTTCACATGACGGTAAACAGTAAGGCACTACTCTGTGTACATCCTAACATACCAGGCAGCTAGCCACTGTGTAGCATGTCTTCTAATGGTAAAATACCGTTTCACTGCTCCTTGACTTGCCTACTCTAGACACGCATATATATGATATAAAGTCCCTCCTATTGAAGAAGCCACAATACAGATATCATGGGTACGTTATTCATGGTATCCCCATATGTTTTAATCTCTCGGTAACACTTCAACATTCGTAAATGTGTGTAATAGAAGAGACATCCCCGCCTCCCCACCTACTCTAGTTTCAGCTATATCAACTTTGTCCTATCTTAATATGTCAGAGCTGTAATGTAATGGTCACACCTAAAGACATATTCTAGAACCTTTAACAAATTGATCAAACGAACGTAATTTCCCGTATATAACCCGCACCGTGCCGGTAAGCTGAGTATAGCCCGCCCAGACGTTGGGAAAACCCTATAACCCGCACCTGGGATTTGGTTCGCTGGAATGTATGGTACTCATGTTTGACCTATATACAGTACAGAAGAATCACTACCACGACACGACACTATATCAGGTCAATAAATACTTCCACATCTTAGTTCAATGTATGACATATATACACAAACGAATGTAGGGCATGTCTTTTGGCTTATTCTATTCATATTTCTTTAATAGTTTATGTTGCACACACTACTACTTGTGCCGGTAGTGGATTAGTGGTGAATAGAACCGTTGTGTCCCGCGCCTCATGTGGGCTCGTCCTATTTCAATATACTACTACAAACTAGGGCAACAATTCCGTTTTATATAATAACTCTTAACATACACAGTCTTGAAGGTATTGTCTCTAGCTGAACATTTTCATGGGAAATCTCCATGATAAAACATCAACAGATATGTTCTACTTTGGAGAATGATGTATGTATAGGGTTTTAGGGGTCGACAAAGGTCTTGTCTAGATAGGATCATCTTGTGTGACAGCAAACTATTTCCTCAAGGGCTTGACAAATCGTGTTCATTGACCATGTGCCTTTTGACACAAGAGAAACATGTCCTTGGACACATACATAATTGACAGTTGTGCCAAGTGGATCATACAACTCAAACTAAACTACGGTTCTCTTCTCTGAGTGAAACAACAGGCTGATATGACTAGGAACGATACCGGTATGAAAGAAGCTTTTAGAGGGGAAGTCCCTAAAAGTCATCCTAATCAAAGTTATCTTTCTATATGGTAATGTGCTAAACCTAGGCTATACCCAGGCATGTGGGCACCCGGAATGTGCACAAATGATGTTATTCATGTAAAAGACATTATCAACAATTATTTTAAAAAAAAACACCTTTGCCTAGCAAAATATCAATCGGGATGTGAGCTTGTAGGGTATCAGCTATTAATTTGAGGGGTAAATAAACGGTAGATCTACTGGTATTAATATGTGGGGTGTGTCTATTCAGTAAATGGAGGCCTATAAACGTTACGACCGTATAGCGACAATAGCCGTTTGAATATGCCTACTTAATCAGGCTAATGTCTGAAAAATGGAGTCCAAAAAGGTACACGCCCACCCACCCCCAACCAACGCGTGCATGACACACCCCGCCCCCGGGGCCGAGACGCCGCCCCTCCCCCTCAGTCAGCCACCCTGTAAAATGAGTACAAGTAGGCCTACACATTATTCACCCCACATTAAATGTTATAGCTACGTACACTTATCCCTACCTGTCACAATAGCACTAGATGGTAACTAAACGTGTCTTTTGCCAGTTTTGGGCTTATGAAGTCTTGGGCCCTAGATCTAGACGAGTCTATCGACTTTGAGTTTGACAGCTAACTTTGTTCGCCAATACACACCGAATTAATGCAATACGCACCGGTTGTTATCCAATTTTCAAGACATATTATATGGCCCTAAACCTAGTATGTGTTTCCTAACATGTAAATAACGTAAACAATGGCAGTGTGGAGGTGTGGAATGGGTGAAACGTGGCCCTTTTGCCAGTCTGACAGTGACAGCTCGCCGGTAAGTGGGCCCCCTACCCTGGGACCGTCAGCACGGGCCTGTGTTTAGTTGGGTCGGCAAGCAGAAACTGGGTGTCGTCAATGTGGAAATTAACTCACAACCACAAGCTCCCTACCATATGTCCCGCCTAAAAACACATTTTAACACATGTTAAACAGCCTAACCAACAATTACCAACACCAAATAGTTTTGGAAAAGTGTCAAAAGACATCACAGCAAAGGAAATATGTCTGACGAAGGCACGAGCCATGCGCCTGCGGGCGAACTGACCTTGTGACTTGGTGGATCGACGAGAAGGCCCACTTTTGTCCACCAAATACTCCACCAGAATAGCGCTGTCTCCTCCGTACTGTGGGAATTTGGAAACTGTTACTCTTTAACTGCCTAAAGGTAGATTTACCATGAGTTAATAAAATGAACTTTCTGCCTAATAATTAAATTTACGTAGGCTTTCGCGGGTACGACGTGCTTCAGGAGGCTGCCATGTTGACTGTTCATGTGACCACATCCGAGATGACGTTACCACAGAGGACTGTCAAGTAAAAACAACATGCTTCATAAATACTAAAATGTTACTTGGCATCATCATTTATTATCACAACACACGTAAATGAGCATCCGGTAAATAGTTGTGTTATTTTAATTTCCAATAAATCTAGGCCCGGAGCATGAATTTGGATCATGTGACCTGAACGAGATGTAAACATGGCGGATCCAAGTGCCTGGCTGACGGACGCACGCGCAGGCGGCAAATGAAAAGTATTTGCGGACCTCTCTTCTAAATCCATGCCCTGCCTGCAGAAATAATAGCCAAGTAACGCATGAAGGTAGGTTAAACAACATTTCTGCTGCTCTGGTGTAGTTTCTCAACTCCCTATCCAACTGGCACTGTCACAGTGTCACTAGTGTCATTTGTAGAGCCTGGCCCTACTAGTACTATAAAAATGAGGGCATGCTTTTATATCCAGTTGTGCTTTGGCAAGCTATAAAGGGGTAAACTCTTGATATAAAGATGTTTCCTTTAGCCGAGTGAGAGGCCCTAAACGTTGAGTGAGGGTCAGGAACATTGAATGATTCAGGCCTGGGTGTTAGGCATTTATTTGAGGGATGCATGGCCATGGGGGACATTAGGGAGTGATCGTTTTTTAACAACGGGGGGGGGGGGTGGAGGGTTTTCCGCGGGGAGCGCGGGAACTTTTTTACACCCCACCCAGTCGAGGGGTCCACATTTTTTACTCCCCACTTAGGGCCAAAAATTGGCTCGCGCGCAGGCCCTCTGAACCGTAGCGCGCTGGCTTTTTGGCTCAGAACAGGTTAAATTATTTTGACCCCCCCCCAAGAGTCTAAGAGGGGTACACATTCCCCCCCCCCCCCCGGTCAAGGGGTCCAAATTATCCCTTTCTTACCTCTGCCTCTCCCTTCCTATCTCTCTCTTACCTAACCGTCTCCCTGGCACTTCATCTCCTGATAGATCCCTCTGCCTATGTTACCAATCTATCTCCCTACGGTCGGGCCTACCATACCTCTCTCTCCCTCTACATACGTATACAGCTGTTCCTTTCCCTACCTAGCTGTCCCTCCCCTACGATACATACCGTAAAACCCCTCCTTTAAGACGACCCCGCCTTTAAGACGACCCCCTACTTTGAGACAAAAATATTAAATCGGTTCTCTCTTTGATACTATATAATATAACCCCACCTTTAAGACGACCCCCTAATTTGAGATGAAAATCCGTCTTGTAGGAAAAATTAATACCAAAATAAATCCGTCTTAAAGGCGGGGTTTACGGTATCTCTCCCTACTGTCCATCCCCTTACCTTACCGGTATCTAACTCTCTTCTCCTTGAAGTGACAGCCTTATCCCCCTAGATTTCCCTCCCTCTCCCTATCCCTCCCCATTCCCTTATCCACCTACCTCTCACTCTCCTTTACTGTCCCTCTTCCAACCCACCCCCCTCCCTTCTCACATACCTATCCCTCTTCTTACTTTCCCCTCTCCCTACTTACCCCTCTGCCATCTTTCCCTACATATCCCTGTCCCTATCTATCTAGCTCCCTTTCCTTCCCTGATGCCAATCACACTACCTGTCCATCTCTAGATTATCAAAGATCCATAAACATGTGAATTGGTCAATTAACGAATCACCATATGACATTTGGGATGTACATCCCCCGTTAGGTAAAGATACCTGACCTGTGGATATGGCCCGCATTGTTGTTCTCCTCCTCCTCCTCCAAGTAAGCTTACCCACCCCCAGGACTAATGTGTATTAGCAATATAATTTACTTGACTCTAGGGGCGTACAAAATGTTATTATAAATTGATGTAAAATTCCACTCTGTAAAGATGAGGTCATAATATTGTACGCCGTTGAATAACCTCCCGAGACCGGTTACGATGGTAGATCATACTCCAGTGATTGTACTCTTGTCTTGGTAACCAATAAACTACATTTGAACTTGAACTTGAACTTGAACTTACCTAACCCTCTCCCTATCTTTTCATAGGGACACAGGTATGTAGTGAAAGATAGGGAGAGGGGTAGGTCAGACTAGTGGTATTGCAGTAGGGGAAGGGATGGGTAGGGAGAGGGATGGTTAAGGAGAGGGCTAGGTGGGTATATGAAGAAGTAGGAAGAAAGATGGGCAGGTTGTCACATTGGCCACGGATGGGTAGAGACAGGAGGACGGGATGGGTACCGGTAGTGAAAAGGAGAGTTATGTGGATAGGGTGATAGATAGGGGCAGTGATATGTAGTGAGAGATAGGGATATGTAGGGAGTGGCATAGGTGAGTTAGGGAGAGGGATAGGTAGGGAGAGTGAGAGGAAGCTGGATAAGGAGAATGGGAAGGAATAAGTAGGGAGGGGAAATTTACGGGGATAAGGTGAAGGGAATTGAATAGGTAGGGGGATGGACAGTAGGGAGAGGGATATGTAGGGGGAGGAACAGGTAGGGAAAGGAACAGGTAGGGAGAGGGAGAAAAAGGGAGAGCGAAGTAGGGAAATTGATTGGTACCATAGGCAGTGGGATAGATAGGGAGATGGAGAGTCAGGGAGAGGGATAAGTAAGAGAGAGATTGGAAGGGAGAGGGATAAGTAAGAAAGAGATAGGTCAAGAAAGGGATAGGTAGGATAATGAAGGCATTGAGAGCAGTAGTAATAAACAATAGCTGTGCCTTTACACAGAAATATTTGGAAATGTCAGAAACTACTGATATTATAGTGGTAGGTTGGCTGCCCCTCCCACTTTTTGTATGTAAACAAAGCACTCTCCATCCTAGGCATCACATACTTTGAGTCTAATACAGATCTGATATAGGTGAAAACGGATAAAGGACTTCTTGTCCCTACCTTGCACAACCACTGAATGCCTTGTTGATAAGGCTCGCTATGCTTATGTGTACCATGGTTACCCAATGGCTCTGGCCAATCAGAGCACAGGGATCTAGTCTGTGACCTCATTTCCTGTGTACAATCTCCCAACAGAGTGTGGGTGGATTGCCATATAAGGGAACCATCTTAGAGCAGATGTTTAGGACTTGCAGGTGAATTTGTAGGAGGTGCAGGTCCCCACAATGGAGATATCATAGTGGGGGCAACTTCAGCACACTGAGGTAGAGTCAGTGTGTTTGGAACAAACAGAGTGGTTTCGACTTAAATGTCTCATCAGGTGTGAATATTTAGAAAATACTGAGTTTGATTATTTCCTTATCAGGTTTCTATAGGTAATTGATTGATTAGTTGAACTCATTAACATGGGTGGGACTGAAGGTGGTTATTAGGGCCAAATCAGCCTAGTTTTGTTTGTTATATTTTGATCTGTTAGTCTGCCTGGGATTGAGGGGCCAGTTAATTTTTAGAGTAGTCTAAGTTTTAAGAGTGGATCAAGAATACAGAGTTCTAGAAAGTTATAAGTGTGACTTGAATAGGTACACATGATAGAATGACACTGGGTAGACAGGGCTTAATTTGTTTACCTAAAGGACCCTTACAGAAATTAGACTGTGGGGTGGGGCCGCCTGATTAGTGAGCAGCCCGTGTGGCATTATCTAAGCATAGGGTGTTTTGGTTGGACAATATCTGCATGACATAAGTGACATGTAGCTTCTATACCTAGGTGTGTGTGACCCTCTTGGTGCTGATCTTGTTGGGATGACGGATAATTGAGGGTCGTGGGCCTAGGTCTAGGTTAGTCTAGTAGATTTAACCCATTCAGTGTGATGCTACACAGTCGGTGCATCCACTGTCTGATATAGAATACTGTGTGATGGTGCTTTGAGACTCTTATCTAGTGTTTTGGGCAGCCCTCCATTCCCATTTGAGCTTTGCAAAATGAGTGCTAGTGCATAAGACAATATAAAAGTAATGTTTGCTTCCCCCATGTCCTCTCAATATATCTCTCAGGTCCCCTTCCTTTCAAAAATTGTCTTCAGATGATTGTAGAAGCCTTTTCCCTTAAAGGGTGTGGCATGTCTTGACCATGCACACCAGACTTCATGCACATAGGCACATAGAGGGGAGCGCACACACACTGGGTACCTGTGCCTACCACAGACAGACAGGCAGTAGCAGTCACTGGCAGAGGCTCAAACACAGCATTACTTAGAATGATACTGGTTTCAAATATGGACATGTTATTATATATCTGGTTGATCTAGTGAATTGTTTACATTGTGAACCTCTAGTAAAGTTAGGATATTAGGAAAAATGAATACTGCTGCAGGTAATTTTTATTTTTCTACATTGTGCACAAGTGTATAGACTCAGGGTAACTGAGTAATATACGTCACCCAGGCCAAGATTTAAGACGTTTTTGTTACATGGGAGAATGCATGTCATTCAGTGTCTATGGGAGATGGACATGAGCTGAGACAGGAATGGATAGGCAAGATTGGGGCACACATGTCTCCTTCGAAAAGAAATTTAAAATGTCTTTCCTTCCATGTTATATTGATCTGCGAACTTCGGGTATTGATTTCTCTCTTTTTGGTAGACTCTTAACTACTGTTAAATTGCTGCCCTCTAAATGAACTCTGGATAGGACTCAATGTTGAAAGTCAAGTATACAAAAATAGAAATCATGTTTTAGGCCAAACTGGCTCCTTTTTCTTTCTTTTCATTTAAAAATACCCTCTACATTATTTAAAATACCCTCTGGATAATAGAAAATACCATCTACCTTATTTAAATTAGCTTTTCAGTTTTACTCAGACACCACTCTAATCGTTCCGAGGCTACAGGAGAGGTGGAAGCGAGGCTAGCGCATGCCACACATCGAACAAAGAGTGGCGCCACTGGTACTTCTCGTACTGCGTGTGTGCAAAGCAAAATTGTACCACCTATATCTTCGCTGTTTATTGTCCGATCGACTCGCTTTTTGATAGGGACAGAAGGCAGTACTTGCCCGCAGCCTGCAACTGTCGCCCACACCCACCTGCTCTCCCACACCCACCTGCTCGCCAACACCCACCTGCTCGCCTGAAATATTCAAATGATAGAGGCCAGAGTCTCAATATTTTTGTTCCAAAATACATGAGGATGCACTATTTCAAGTCTAGATTATCAAGAGTTTCTTGAGGTGGGGGTCGGGGACATGCCCCTAAACCATCCGAGTATGCCTGCTGCGCTTCGCTTGCGGTGCTCGGGGAGACAATTACTCTAGGTTGGCCAGGTTTGGGCCCCCACTTTAGACAATCCAGGATCCACCACTGTATTATGTAACATGGCATCTCCAGCTTCCCTCCTCTGAAAGTAGTGACACTTGTGCGCCCCCCCCCCCCTAAGGAGTAGAATAACTTCATCGGGAGCCTTCCACAATACCAATGGGCATACCGGATTTGTAAAAGGCGACAAAACTTGAGGGGTCTTGTGCCTTACTGCTGTGATCAGTCACGTAAGCTGTTTGGCAACCGCTGCCCATATGCGCAGGCCCGGGCCTTCTTGCTGGTCGTCTGGCATGGGACTCCCCCTCAGTGAACCACGTCTGAGATATCAAAGGCCATGGTTTGTCTGGCCCTGCCTACCATGGTACTAGCCCAGGTATGTAGGACCAGGCAAATAAAAGAACACTTGCTATCCTTCAAAAAGAGTAGGGGACGTGCCCCGGTAGCGGTTTTCTCCCTCACGTCATAGATGCGGTCATTCATTTCATAGATTCGATCATCTATAGATGCTGTCACTGCTGTTTTGGGCAAGCAGCATATAAATACCTGTCCTACTACTGCAAGGCAGACTACCACTTTTTGTGGACAACTCCTTGCCAACTTGAGATATGTCCAGGGATGAAAGTCTTCAAGTTTTCCCCTGAAATCAAGTTTTTTTTAAATCAAAAAAATATAATCAGGATTAGGATATATTTGATTATTACTCAATATAAACTCAAACAAACTTATTTTGTTTGTGTAATCCTATGATAAGACAGCAGAATCATCACTGGTTCATCCTCAGTGGTCCTACCCATACACAGACAGGCTACACCACACTGATCTCAGTGTCAAGTTTTTCTCAGCCAATTTCAAGTTAACTTGAGAAACCTTGAAGCCCTCTCTCTCCTCTATAGTCCTATGCATTTACACTCTTCGCATGAGGCTTAGCCACTGAAACTAAGGTGCTATGCATGGAGAGTGTATGGACAGATTTCTCATTCTCCTCAGCAGGAGATAACGTCCATGATCACATGGACATGACAAATGCTTCTCCTCAGCAGGAGAATATAGACATGACAAATCCTGCTGCACAGCACTAGATATATGTGTCTATAGATGCATAAACATTCATATGCTCTATAGTGTAGTTATGAGGTATGTTATATCTTCAAGTCTTTTTGACATAGTCGACTTTCATCCCTGTATGTCCCAGGCGTCAAAGTACACTTGGACGTTAAACAACCCAATCAATCAATCAATCAATCTCCTCTGAAAGTCCCTAGACCTTGGTAGCCCTTTCTGTGAGTGAAGATATCCCTTGAAGGATAAGTGAGGGATATTAAAAAAATTAGTGAGGGACAGCGAGGCAAGAGTAGGGGGCATTGGGGAATGGATGAGGGTTCTATCATGGTTGGCTGTGCATGTCCCATTGAAAACAGTGGACCAACGTTCATGGTGTTGGTCAGAGGACCAACACCATGCTCTGACGTCATTAAGGTCATTAAGGCAGTTTTAAGGTCATTTTAACATGTTACCATGTGATTCTCCTCTGCAGGTAGGTATATATGTTATTAATTAATTGATTAAACAATGATAGAACCATGTGTAAACACGTAGACATCAGTGGATGAGGAAGGGACATTAGGTCTTAAGGATATAACTGAGGGAAAGCCGCACAGTGAGGATGAGTGAGGGACATTTTGGGAAATATTTGGAGACAAGATAACGACATTGCAGGATGAGTGAGGAGATTTGAAGGATGAGTGAGCAGATGAGTAGACCTAAGGGGTATTGAGGGGTGACTGCTGGGCATTCAGGGATAAGTAAGGAACGATGGTGGATGAATGAGTCACACCAAGACATAAGTCACCCGAATCTACCTAGTTTGGATTTTTGGGATCCCAGTTTTTACCGTCAATCCCTAAATAAACATAAACAGTGTCGTTTCTTATTCATTTGCGAGCTATAGCAGTAGATAGCCTTCTATTGGTACGTATGGTATATAATCATTGGAATTGCCACTTTTAGATCATAGATAAACTAAACGTCAGTGCAGCCATGCTGCAAACATCCTTGCCCATGAAAATGTCCCCTAATTCTTGTCGTTCCCTTTTTGGTCGTAATACATATAGTTCCAGATTGTTCAGTGTATCAGTGTGTATGTAGCTCATCCAGTTTAAGAAAAGACGGTGTCGGCATGCTGAATATATTAAGACCCGTAGTATATTAGTATGATCTGTTAAGACTAAAATGGGGAACACATACCCAACACTTTTTTATCCGCAATCTGAGCATGTAAATCTGAAATTGTGTGTTCAGATATAGTAGAGCGCATACATTTATTGGCCCTCCTTCTACTAGTTTCTTGTGTATGCATATAGATCCTCTGATGTGCAATGCTCAAGATATCATCTTAAGTACACAAACTGTATTCTCAAGGCTTTATAGCACACAGAAAGACATAGTATGTGCTTATAAAAAAAAAAGTAGAATAACCTGTTTACCACAGGAGCACGCGTGGGAGGTCGATGGTCCCAGTTTAGTGGAGAGATATTTGGAGAGACCAAACTGAGAGCACAGAAGGGGTGAGTCCCTGACCTACTTGGATAGAAAGTAATTTTACGTGTAGATCTATAGGCTCTTAGTCCTACTAATAGTAGTACTATACATGCAAATCCACATAACAGCAGTATTGACCTCATATTTAATGACATATTATAGAGATTAACGGTGAATATTTTTTGAATGTAACTATGGAATTGACGGGGGAATTGAGAACGTCAAAACTGTCCATGCTTTAAAAAGGATGTATAAATTTGTGCACTTATCTAAAACAAGGTGGAATCATTTCAGTGACTAGTCTTCATTTTCCTTTTGGCAACACGACCATGTTTTTTTTTTCAGTTAGTGGATATACAATACGTTCCTAAACTCTTTTTAAAGAAAGTATTGACTTTAACGTGTTTAACTTTAAAGACAGTTTTGACCATGAATTGCATTATATGATTTGTTGCCCCAAAGAATGCCCCCTCCCTCCCTCCCTGTACCCAACCTCTGCTCTCATGGAGACGAATGTAGACCTACATGTCGGGATTGTGGACAGCGTGGAATCAGCGACGTGGGCACAGCTCTTGCCATCACGGATACTGCTGCCACCTTGTGGGGCCATCTTGAACTGTGCATTGATCCCATGCCTCTGTCATCAGAGACTGTGTGTAGTACTAGTAAACCTATGGGGGGGGGGGGGGGCGTAATATACATTGTATATACACGTTGGTCTACACAGTTTCCAGTGGACAGTGGCATAAGCTACTGAAAACGGACGAAGATCCTCCCAAGAAAATAAAATTTGGCTACTTGTAGAGATGATAGTCCTGTCCGATTATATTGCCCCAGTTAGTCAACTACTTTTTGCAAATCACAAGACAAAACGTATTGAGGTATTGAATTCTGAAGTTGTAAGAACAAATAGGCATATGCCTACCAAACGTAATAAAAATACTGGAATACTAATGCAAGTGTCACCGTCTGAGGTAGTGGGAGATCAAGAAGTGAGGGTCTAAGATGGACCTATACAGGTATACATGTGTAGGTCTAAAAGGGTGCCAAGGGTACAATGGCCACAAAATGAGACACTGGTATGGTGTGGTTTCATACGGTTTCATTGGGTTGGTTTAGATACCCACAGAAATTGCAATGTAGACCAGGAAAATAACTGGTGATATCTCCCAGGTGATATACCTACACTGGTCAGGTCTTTGGTTTGGCCTGTCTACGTTTATCACAGACACCCCCCCCCCCTTCCCCCTCTCCCACTGTCTCCCTCTGAAAGATTGTATATTGTATGTCTGGGATTACGTATTATGCCATTTTGAAGCAGTTGTTTTGAAATTCGGACAGGTTAAACAGTTCTATAGGCTTAGATACTTTATAGATGTGTTTATGGGGTCCCGATACAGGGCTAGCTTTATCAATTACCCACTAAACACAAGGCCATCTACCCTTCCACTTACATTTATTTATAGCTTGGGTGTTTCCATGGTAACCAATGTACACGGCCCTGAACCAGGCGGCATTTTAAGACCACTGAATCATGCGATCCCAGGGCATCGACCACGACCTTTACTCGTTCACCTCATTGGCACTAGGGGCCGCTGCGACGCTGAACGGCCGCATAATCACCGTCCCCGCGGTGGTATCCATGGCAACAACGTAGCTAAGGTAAAACATTGTCCCCTCGGAAATTACTCTGCTTGTGCGGCTCCGAGCACTACTGAGAAATTTGATTTGGGAGGTGTCAAGAGTGGGAAGCCCGAGTGGGATGGCCAAAGCAGACGACATTGAGACACAGTCCTGTCTCTCAGAAATAAAGGGCGGCAATCCGATGAAACGCCATGAGCAGACGACATTTCTTCTAAAGTGAGAATAGTGTTCTTATCATTGTGGATACCCATCTCAGCTAATGTCAAATGAGCAGCTCCCTTTGAAGGCTTTCTGCTGCATGTAGGCCTTCTGTGGCTCTAACCTACCGAGAGGTATTTTGTCTGGAACCCCCATCCCAACCATAAAGATGGGCTAGTAGACAGATTGTAAATAAATGTAAGCGCCCCCTTATAGCATCTTTGCCCTTCAAACCCCGTTCTAGAGCTTCCCGTACAATGGCCCCCGGGAAGACACCTCTACCGGCCTCTACCTCTGGCAGTTATACAAGACAGGCTCTCTATTTAATAGGACCAGGCGCAGCATCACGACAGTACATGGAGCATATAACGGGGGAGAGCTGTAAATTTCGGGTAAATCTGTTATCAGCCCCAGCTCACAGCTTAGATCAATCACTACAGATATTAAAAGTTTATAGGTGGCATCCCACACCTATCTTAATCTCGTTAATCGCCTTCGCATTGTCTGAGCTGTGAGGTTAGGGACATAGCCTTATTGGGATACAAGTGTAGGGGCTAGGGTTATACGGGGTTGTTATATGACGAGTGCTGTTGGATGCTGTGTTGCGAGCTCAGTCCGAACCCTTCAGTCCGACGGTAGGTGGCGACACCTACCCCGGGCTTGGGGTATGGACAGAGGTCGCTATAGGCTTCCGGTCTGCGTGTGCGCACGCAGGCTGGCTGCCTATATATACCCGGCATCTGACGGTACTCGTCGGTTACTCTGAGCCACGCTGGCAGAGGAGACCCTGTGATCATATCGGCTGCTTAGCCTACTGACCCGTTCCGAACTCTATAGGGAGTTCGCACACTTAGTGACTGCTTGTCTAGGTTTTCTGAATAAACCTGATATTGCAACCTGTAACACTTGATCCGAACTGTGTCGACTTTGTTCTTTAATTGATACTCTACCAATATCATAAAGATACAAAGTATCGTTTATTACACTGGTGCCGTGACCAGTTCTGAGTGAAACGCAGGTTAGCCTGTGCAGTAGCACAGACCTCGGGCTCTGGACGGAGCAGCGAGGTCTCCTGATGAGGCAGCAGCCTTGTCACCGGAGGGGCTAGATGCCAGTTATGAGGCAGATACCCACAGTAGGGCGAATGTTCCATCCGGAACAGACGCAGCACGAGGACCCAGGGGTCCTACCATAATGAGCCGCTCATTAGAAGAAATGAACTTGTCCTTGTTCAACGTTGGTGGGTCGAGGTCAGCCGCGCCGACTCCGAGGAGGTTTACCCTGTTGGAGGAGCGTCGCTTTGACGACATGAGAGAGGCCCGAGTGCAGGAACGTGTACAGATGGCTCAAATGGAATTGTTGACCATTCAGAAGCAATCCAATGAATGGAAAAGCAGTTTGATTGCATTGGAAGGTGCAGTCACACACCGAGCTTCCAAAATCAAGGAAAAGGACGCAAGGCTGTCTACCTTGTTGGAGGAGAATGAAAAACTGGTACAGTCCCTCAGCAGAGTCCGTTCGGAATACGATCAGAAAGAAGCGGACCTACGAGTGATCCGGTCCGAGTTTGCCGAGGCAAACACGGAGCTGAACCAGATTTGCGCAGCCCGAGACGCTGTAATCCACGAAGCAGAAGGGGCCCGATCAGCCATTGTTCGGGACACAGAGGACTTACAGGAGGTCCGCCGAAGTCTAGTGACGGAGTGCGACATTCTGAAAGCAAAAAGAACTGCTTTACAGCAGTTTTTATCAGAGACGCGAGAAAGTATGCAAGACAGCAGTACCTCATTCGCATCTGCGGATAATGGTAGTCCGGAAGGCCTCCATTACATGAGCTTTACAGACACTCCCAATCAGCCTATGGGACGTGGAGTAACCATTGAACCTGCCTTGTCAACCTCGACACCGGGACGACCACTCCGAGTGGGACGATCCAGGGGCAGAGGCAGGGGAAGTGATTCCTCACCGAGGGTAGGGATCAGTGGTATCCGTCCGATACCAAAGCAGGTATTTGCAGCCCCGACCGGTCTAGCCTCAGTAGGCAGGGGAAGACCATTGTCGGAGTTGGTTCGGAGTCCACGATCGCAGTTGAGAGTGGACGAGCAAGAACTAGACGCGGTACGCTTGAAGAAAGCGGCCGAACAGGATAAGGCGGCGAAAACCGACCTGACTCCTTCAAGTTTGTTGCAATGGCGTGAATGCCAAGCAAACATATTGTTCCAGGAACAGAAAAACTTGGAAATGGAAAGGCGAGACGTGTATCGCAAACAGCAGGCTGCTTTAGAGCAGCAACAGAAACGAATGAAGGAGAACGCTGCTCTCGCAGAGGAGTTAGCGGAGCAGGAAGCGGCGGTTCTGAGGGCTCGAAAGGAAGGGCTCCGAGCTGCCGGAGAGGCTGCTAAAGCTAAACTGGAAAAAGCTCAGCAGGAGGAGGAGGCTGAGAAGCAGGCCAAGGAATTGGAAAAAGAGAAGTCAGAGCATCAACGATTGCTTGCTCTGGCCCAGCAGTGTCAGTATATGACTGATCAGGAGAAGAATTGGTGGTTCGGACAAGGCGTGGACCCCACTACGGACATAGTGTCGTATGGGACCTACCAGGCTTTTCTGGACAGACAGAATAGCGTGCCAACCACGGGCACTACTCCGGGGGCGACTCCTGGTACGAAGAGTCCGAGGAAGGCTCCCAGAAGAACAATGCTGAGTACAGAATTGCAAGAATTGTACGATACGAATCCCGCAATAGCGGGGATCAGATTGCACAATGTAGGTGCGGAAAAGGACGCGTCAGCATCCATTTCTAAATGTCTGGCGATAACCTCTAAAATTAGAGGTTCGTCCAATGCTGCTAGACGCATAGCTAGCGAGCCATTTCCCTACTGGCAGAAGAATTCTTGGGAAGATTGGTTGGGAGCCACCGTTGAGGATATAAACCTCAGCGGGTGGGACCAACAGGATGCAATCCCGTACGTTTGTAAGGGATTACGCATGGGAGATGGTCTCATGGCAGTTGAGCAGTGGAAAGAGGAATGCGGACCCCGCGGAACTTTCAAACAGCTCGTTGAAATCGGAACCATCCTGTACGGAGATTCCGCACGGATCGATCCGATGGTCGCTTTTAAGAAGCGTGTGCAAGGCAAGAACGAAGCTCCAAGGGTTTTCGGACTTGCATTGATGAGACTCCTGAAGAAGGTACACCCTGCTTCAGGAATCCATGATGCCTTATTTTCTAAGGAATTGTTCTCTCAGTTCGTTGCCGGACTGAGAGACCCAGACATACAACAAACGGTGTATGACACGTGGAGAGCAGATACGTCACTAGATGACCTTTTTAAGGCCATCGACATACATGCTCTCAAAAAGTCACTGTTAGGGGACCGGATGCCTACCCGGGCCTCGGCCATTATAGAATGTTCTCCGGAACAGTCTGATGGTTCGGGCAGTGATGAGGAGGGGGCGATAGCTTCAGCGGCTCAGTTCAAGAGGAATGGAAATTCCTCTAAACCGCCGTGGAAGAGTAAGAAGCCGGAAGGGGGTGGAAACCCCCCTCCAAAAAGGGAGTCATCAGAGCCGAAGGCTCCGGTGATGGACGCAGCGTTTTTCACAGCGCTGTTTGAGAAGATGACGACTTCCATTCAGGGGGCTACACAGCCTAACAGAAGGAAGATCAATCGGAGGACCGCTAAGTGCTATAGGTGCTTAGAGATCGGTCACTTTGCCGCGGAGTGTACAGCTCCGAGTCCGAAAGTTCCCGGAAAGGAGGGAAACTAGGGGGGGTAGTCCGAGAAGGCGAGCGGACAACCCCTGGAGATGAAGTACGCCAACATACCAGAGAGGTAGAGCCTAGTGAAATTCAGAAGACAGGAAGGGAATCAGGGGTGGCTTCGAGCTTGAGGGGCTCGGATGCCGGCCTGATTAACATTCCAGTCCATCAGTTGCCCGGCAATGAGGCAGGGAGGCCCATTACGGATAGGAACGAGGAAGTTGGGGCTGTCACAGACACCGTGTGGGTAGGGAGTACCCAGCTTTCCCCGGATCATCCATGTTTCGACCATTTGAAGAAACATGGCCTTGATCTGGCTGCTCCGAAGGATTTCAAACGCTTCACTGTAAACCCGTCTCCGCTGGGGGGGAGGCGGTGGTATGTGTCTGTTACTGTGGCCGGTAGGGCGGGCGAATTTTTAGTGGATACGGGAGCTAGCCACTCCTTTATCTCCTCCAAATTCTATGCTCTTATGCCGGACAGTCGTGATAACTTCAAAACGAGGGTAAACGCCTGTTCAGCCGATGGGTCAAGTATGCAGACGTATGGGCGCGCGTTCATACCGGTCCGAATTGGAGGGAAGGAGTATGTGGCTTCTCCCACCATTGCGGATATTGCAGACGACGGTATACTGGGGTTGGATTTTTCGGCGTTGTATGACGCTGTCCTGAATCCTGGTACAGGGGTACTCCGAATAGAGCACCCGTACCGTGCGGTGGAGCAATGTGTGCTCCGACAAGTATCGACAGTGGCAACGGTGGTCCAAACTGTTAAGATTCCTCCCGGACAGACGTGTGACGTGCTGGTCCGAAGCAAGGGGCTTAGGAGAGAGGAAGAAGCAGTTGTGGAACCGGATGTGGCCATGTTGGGAAGCATCGGTCTGACAGGCATGGATACCCTGGTGGGGGATGGTGCTTGGACCGTAGTGCCGGTTTCCAACCCCGGGTTGGAACCACAGTATCTTAAGAAAGATACGGTGTTGGGGAAGGTGTTCACCAGTGAGGCCGTAGTGTCCGCTGGACAGGTGAGCATGAAGGGTGACCCTTCTCCGACCCCTTTGAGTGAGGGACTCGAGAAAATGATATCCGAAACGGATCTGACGGATCGGATGGATCTCGACTCTCTAAGGAGGCTGGTAGTGAAGTATCAGGATGCATGGCAAGTGGAGGGGGAGCCGTTAGGCCGAACCGACAAAGTGTTGCATTCTATCAATACTGGAGATGCACAGCCTTTCAAAATGCCTTACCGACGTTTGCCGTTGGGTAAGAAAGCTGTTGTTGAAGAACAAGTGAAAACCATGCTGGAACAGAAGGTGATAGTGCCTAGCACTAGTCCCTGGTCCAGTCCGGTTCAGATGGTTACTAAAAAGGACGGGTCTATCCGATTTTGTATCGATTATAGGCGCCTGAATGGAGTAACCAAGAAAAATGCATATCCTCTCCCCCGAATTGATGAGACTCTGGACTCGTTGGGTGGGAACCAATGGTTCTGCACCCTTGATCTGCAGTCCGGGTATTGGCAGATCGGGATGAAGGAGGAGGATAAAGAGAAGACGGCTTTTACGAGTCACATTGGACTGTATCAGTTTGAACTGATGCCTTTCGGGTTATGCAACGCCCCGGCCACATTTGAAGCTATGGTGGAAACTCTGTTGAGTGATCTATTGTGGCGCAAGTGCTTGGTATACTTGGATGATGTCATTGTCTTCGGCAAGACTTTTGAAGAGTGTGCGTTGAACCTCGGAGAGGTGTTGGAACGAATTCGGTCCAATGGCTTGACATTAAAGCCAAAGAAGTGTGAACTTTTTCGGAAGTCCATGGTCTATTTGGGCCGGATCATCTCCACCGAGGGTGTGCAGGCTGATCCGGCTAAACTGGAGACTGTGGAGACTTGGGAAGTTCCAAAAGGACCAAAGGATATCAGATCCTTTCTAGGGTTCTGTTCCTATTACAGGGACTTCATCCCCGGATTCTCTAGGGTGTCTCAGCCATTACAACGGTTGAGCCATTGGACTCCGGGGAGGAAAAAGGAACCCTTCCCATGGGGGATGGAACAGAATGAAGCCTTCAAAGAGATTAAGGCGTTGTTCCGGACCACCCCGGTGCTGAGATACCCTACGGAGAAGGGGCATTTCATCCTTGACACTGATGCGAGCAATGAGAGCATCGGGGCCGCATTGTCCCAAATCCAGGACGGAGTAGAGGTCCCGTTGGCGTTCGCTAGTAACAGTATGAACAAGGCACAGAGAAATTATTGTACTACCAAGCGAGAGTTGCTCGCAGTGGTGGTATACACGAAGAAGTTTCGGCACTTCTTATATGGAGGGAATTTCACACTTCGCACTGATCATTCGGCCCTCAGGTGGCTCCTTAACTTTAAGGATGCGGAGGGAATGATTGGCCGATGGTTGAATCACCTCAGCGAGTTCGGACTGGAGAACTCTCATATCCAGCACCGAGCGGGCACAAAGCATATCAATGCTGACTGCCTAAGTAGACGTCCGGTACGCCGTTGTGTGCGTCCGGAATGTGGGGATTGTGGTGCTCACAATGCTGTGGTAGCGAGTGTGCGTTTGCCTTATGATGGGTTGTTGCAAAACCTGTTGGATTGGTCCACCGACACTATAAGGACGTACCAGATGGCCGATCCTACCATAGCACGACTGAGGGAGCTTGTCCCTACTGGGGTCTGTCCAGTGAGACCCGAAATATCGCTGGAAAACCGTGAAATGCGACGTTTCTTGGCACAGTTCCATGAACTGGAGGTCCGAGACTCGTTGTTGTGCAGGTGGAAGACTTGTCCAGGAAAGCGGAGGGTATTACAAATGGTAATCCCTGCTGCTATGAGGAAAGACATCCTGTACTACTGCCACGGCCATTCCACTAGTGGGCATTTCGGAAAGAAACGCTCTTTGGAACGGCTGAGTCGGAGATATTACTGGCCCGGAATGTCTGGCGACTTTTTGAGGTGGATCGAGACATGTCCGGCATGTTGTTTAGGCAAACCTGGTCCTGGATTAGGAAAATTGCCACTGCAGCAGGAATTATTCGGGGTGAGATTTGCTCGAATAGCCGTGGATATTATCAGTGGAGTGAAACCCACTCCTAAGGGTAATACGTGTATGATGGTGGTCTCGGACTACTATACAAAATACACCCGAGTGTACCCACTAGAGGATCATACTGCTGCTACTTGTGCGGAAGCACTAGTAAAGGGGTGGATCCTCCATCTGGGGGCTCCCTTGATGTTACATAGCGATCAAGGGAGAGAATTTGAGTCCAAACTTTGGGCAGCTATGTGTCATCAGTTGGCTATATGCAAAACTCGGACCAATCCGTACCGACCACAGTCCGACGGGCAGGTGGAGCGGTTCAATCGGACCTTGATCCAGGTTTTGAAGCCATTAGTGAACTCCCATATGGATGATTGGGATGATCAGTGCGAATTTGTGGTACATGCGTATAACAATACGGTCCACACTTCGACGAATTGCACACCAAACCTCTTGGTGTTCGGAGAGGACTTGATCATGCCGGCGGATTTAGTATTCGGGGTGGTAGGGATCAGTCCGGAAGCACCATGTACGGTGCTATTTGTAGAATCTCTACGAGAGAGGTTCAAATTTGCCTACGAAACAGTTAGGGCTCATTTGCTCAAAGCTGCGAATTGGCAGAAGGTAGGTTATGACACCGGATTGAAGTTGCGACGTTTCGTAGTGGGGGATAGAGTGATCCGCCTACACGAACCGCTCTGCAACGTCAAGCTGGCGAATAACTGGGATGGACCACACACCGTGGTTAAATGTATCAGTCAGACGACTGTGTTGATTCAGTCCGAAGCAGGGCGCATCCGGACGAGCCATGTGGCTCGGTTGCGTGCTTGGGCTGGAAGGGAGCTCACCCCGGAAACGGAGGTGGAAAAGGGAACTTCGGAGGCTAAATTTGTACCTTTGGAAGGGGTGTCAGCGGATACCCCTAAGAGAGTGGTACGAAAGAAGCCCCAGAAGACCGTGAAAAAGAAAGTCTCGGCAGGCGAAGGAAGAAGGGCACGGAAAACTAAAATCAAGGCTGGAGTTTTAGTTAAGAACGAGAGTCCTTTGGCCAGGTTACGAGAGGTGAACGGGAAACCCGTTCGGCGAAGCCCAAGGCTGGTGGCCAGAGGGGCGGTAACCTAGCTTGTTTACACAACGAGTGTGGTGTCCTGTGTTGTTTTATATGTTGTATGTGTGCTACCAACAGGGGCGCTCAGAGTCAAATAGAAAAGAATGTTGGAGTGCTCCCCGAGGGTGGTGGACGGATAATCCGGTGGGGTAATCTTCGATTTCCCATATTAATCCACTAATACTCCTGACGAACTCTTTATTCGAAGTATATTTTGACTTTTGCGAGCCGCCTACGTGGCAGTGTGATCCCCCGAGCCCGAGCTGCGGGCGGGAAAGGTCGTGACCTGATTAAGCGATAATTGGGTCACACCGGGTAACGGGATCGCGTCCAATCACGCGAGACGCTGCGCATGCGCTTTGTTTTAAAAACAAAAGCGAGGGAAACGCCATATTGATTTTGGGGCTCTCCCGGATCAATCGTGCGTGTGTCGGCAGCGGAGAGGTCGGTGTTTTTGGGCAGCTAGAGGAGTAGAAGAGGCATAAAAAGAGTAGGAACTGTGAGTACTCTTTCCTGGTCCGTCTAAGACAAAGAGGGAGACGGGGAACTAAGTGTTTTCCCCGTCAAACTCCCGTCGCAAGACACTTGAAGAAGTGAGGATGGCCGAGCAGCAGCTCCGCCAGTCCGAACTCTCCGGTCACTCCGAGGTGGCATCCGCCACCGAGGAGCACATGGATGCTCAGAGCCCCAGTGGTGATGAGCTTAGCCAGACTCTGTCGGAACTACGTGTGGATCCGATCGTGTCACCGATTCGGAAGTCTCCGTCACCCGAGGGCAGCGAGGACTCCGGAATGTTGCGAGGGATCGCCTACAGTGCAGTAGAGTCGAACCCCTCCGAGTCGACTGGACATCTCTCTCGGATGTGCAGTCTGAGCATCTCGCCCAGCCTCAAGAAGACAGTTACACGGAAACTGTCTATGGGAGGCGACAGCGACTCCGACACTTCACGTCCGAGGACGCGCGGTGGTAAGGGTGCTACCCGAGATCGGTCCCGGTCGGCCGATGGTAAGGTTAGTACCAAGGCTCTTAAACACGTAGGTGTTGGAAAGAAGCCTCCGGGAAAGGACGAGCCTAAAAAGCCCGATCCGAAGAAGCCTAGTACCCAGGGTACTAAGAAAGCGGATCCGAAGGTTGCCACTGCCACGGTAACCAAGGATCCGAAGACGGTCACTCCCAAGGCTCCGACTCCAAAGGTGCCAAAGGATCAAAAGAAAACTGATCCGAAGCCAGCGGCTAAGGACCAGAAGAAGAAGGGACAGACGTCCGGCAGCACTCAGGCTGTCAAGACTCCGGGCCCTACCAAGTCAAACATCCCGATCCCTAGCAAGGAAAAGGATACCAGTAAAGCAGCTGGAACGTCAGCTGCTCCGACGTCAGCCGTGGATGTGTTGTCCTTCTCGCGAGAGTTGGACAACAGCTCTGCAGTGGCCGCTACGGCCGCAGCCATGGCTGGTACGTCCGGGCACGGGGGAGCTCGTCCGAAAACGACAACTCACCCAACTGAAACTAGGACCGAGGAGACTATGGATACATCATCCGCAGCTCATACGGTCAAAGTTGTGCAGGAGGTGCTGTCCGGCATCACCTTCCAGCTACCGGCTCCAGTGGAGCAAAGAAGAGAAGTACCCGTTCGGGTGGAGAGGCCTCCTGCAGGAGCAACCCCCGTCCGAGTGGAGACTCCTCACCAGCCTGCCGAGCCCCGTCTGGAGCCATCCCATATGGATACTTCGGATGAGGCCGGTAAACTGGACCAAGCTGCAGGCGGTGGTTCAGGTGGATCGGGGGTACCGATAATCCCCCCAGTCCAACATGAAGTATGGGATAAAGAGGACGCCGACGTCCCATCCCTGCTACGAGGAGCCATCCTCGCACAGATGAGCAAGGAGGAGATCAGGTCGTTTGACTTGGTCCAGATGAGAACCTTCCGGGGGCTGGACATTCTGTCCGACCGGTTTCCGACCTGGTTCCCGGCCCACGTGACGGCTGCAATGCAAGGCCTCAGTGAATCGGCGGCTAACGCCCGCTTGGTTGCTGAGACAGAAGGACGCCCCGAACTTATCGCGGCCCTTGAATACGACATGCTACTCGCAGACGAATTCAAGGTCGTGCATAATAGGAGGGAGAAAAGGCGACATCTGACGCCCGCCATGAGGCTGGCCCGGAACATGGAGAAAAAGACTAACGAGTCTATTCTTAATGATACTCTGGAGGAAGAGATTGTCCAACAGAGTACAGCTGCGACTAGGACTGCTGACACTAGTCGGATGGAGAAGGCCAGTCGTAGGCATCAATACCTACGGGAGACCATCCGGTTGACATCTCTGAATGCGGGTCAATCCCCTGAAGAGGTAGATGAAGTTCTGAAGGGATTGGACAAGAACACAATCCCGGACAACGAACTGCAGGAATTGGTCCGGACTGCACTCCGAGCCAATGCCGCTAGTGGGTTTCAGTTCTTTAAACCCATGTGTGTAAATGACTGTGTTAAAGATAAGCGGTCATCAAAGCTTCCGGAGGAAGTGGGTCCTGACGGTCTCTCTGACGACGAAGAATGGATCAAACCTGATCCTCTAGACAAGTCGGTGCAGCTGTACCACTTCGAATTGCTGGAGAAGGTCCGAACTGGTAGCACCAAATACCATTCGCTCCTTCAAAAGACAAAGTTGGCATGGGCAATGTCTAGATGGCATTCATTTAGTAAGTGCCCATTCAAAGCTTGTCGAGACATCGATGAGACCCTGGAGAAACCCCGAACTTGGCCTACCAAGGTTCGGTATGCAAGGCATGTTACCCGCCATCATGTACGTCATTTCATGCGATATGACTGCCTGAGTGTGGGTTCGAAGGGCAGCAAGGGTTGTCCGAATGGTGGTCTGTTCTACACCAGAGCAGACATCATTCGACACCTTGCCAAGTTCCATAGCTTGGCTCTGGAGACCGCAGCGGAACGCATTCAGACCGCTCACGCAGAAGTCTACTCCCATTTTGGGACCCTAGTAGACAAGAATGACAACCTCGAGGTGGATTTTGGCACCAACGAGAAAGGGAAGGTGCGGGTCTTCTACAAAGTAAACCCGGATCGCACGTATCTCCATATTCCGGAGGGCGAACTCTACGATGAATTCGAAGAGTACCAGCAGCGTACCAGTACGCGGAAGCGGCGAGCTCCGAAACGACCCGACGGGTCCTCGGAGCCCACCGACCCGAAGAAACAGAAAACGGATGAAAGGCAATCCGTTATGGAGAAGGCAGATCCGGGGTACAAAGGACCGGCATTTACCTCTCGCACGACCGACTGGAAGTCGGGCCCCCAGGGCAGGCCACCTCGGCCTAGTCTGGAGGATCCGAACTCCAGTACGGGGGGGTCGTTCGTTGACGAATTCCCCAATCTGGATTTGGTTCCGGGAGGGGAGTCACAGACTCTCACCCAGACCGGGAAGGACAAGGCTTCGGTGAAGCAAAAGCCGAAGCCAAAACAGACTCCGGATCCCCCACAGGAGACTCCGGAGGAGGGGCACTTAGTCTTGCGACTAAGGGGCCCTCCCACGTTTCCTCCCGCCGACTTCAAGTCCTACGAAGCCGGACAGGAGGCCTTCGACCGGTGGCAGGATAACTTCCACCGATTGCTTACTGGCCTAAGTCAGGAGGTGGCGATGTTGTCCCTGGACACGGTGCATCATCTCCACCGGAGTGAAGTCGCTACTCAGAAAGCAGCGGCCATGGAGTCGGTTCAGGAGGAGCGTGAAAATGCTCGGACTGAGCGAGTTGCTGCTAAATCCGAAAGGAAAAAGCAGAAGCTGGCAGTCAAGAACGCCGAGGAAAAACTGGACCACGAACGTCGGAGGTTCAGAGACTGTTTCGCGCACGAGATGCACGAATGGGATGGGACTCGGGCTCAAATCGAGCTCTGGCTCCAGGAGCTGACTCTGGCGGAAGCTGAGTCAGACTCTGAGGACGAGGAGGCTGCGGCCAAGTCGAGCCCTAAAGACGACTCGGAGTCCGGATAGGATTATCCTATCTTAGGATCCGATCAAGAAGAAGGGGGGGGTATTTTAAGTATACCACCCCTACAGGCTAAAAACACCCTGCTATAGGGTGTACAAGTATCCGGACGAAAAGAAGCGGCAGGCTGGCTACGCAAGGAGGCAGTCTGCCAGGCAGAACGGACGGAGGAGGACGAGGAGATCCGGAGAGAGATCAAAGCTCGGGACAGGAGTACGCTACCACCATGGATCCGATACGAGATGTTTTTTTTTATATAAACTATATATATCAGGACCGAGTGCTCCTAGTTATAAGTCCGAAGATCGCCTGGAGGCAGGACTTGGAATTTTTTTTTTTATATACTACTATAAGCTCCCGAGCATGAGCTATGAACTTTCTCGTTCCGGTGAGTAGGAGCTGAATGAAGTAGGTTCTGAAAGCCGGGCGGAATGCAACATCATCAACAGAGGATCCGGATCTTCGCTATAAAATCACGTATGATGTCTTTTTGTAATAATACTTTAATATGTTTCTAAAACCTTAAAAGAAGTGATAGTGTTTATCACTTATAAGTATTATTCATTACGAGTGTAATTAGCTCGGGGTCCTGAAGGGACGAAATTTTTTTTACTGTGATATTGTACTTTTTCAAGTGTTGTGTATACTATATGTATAGATTAACTCCATCTATCCTAGGGAATGGGGCGTAATTTTAATTACGGTCTATATATGTAGATATGTGTGTAATTAATACCTTTTTGTGTTCAACAGTAACGTCATATTGTTTGTAAGGTATAACTTTAATAAACCCCTAAGGTGGTATTTATAAGATAATGCCAGTCCGAAGTGTTTTCGGACTATAACCTTAATTATTTACCTCCCGGTTATTATCTGGTAGGGGGTAGTGTAGGGGCTAGGGTTATACGGGGTTGTTATATGACGAGTGCTGTTGGATGCTGTGTTGCGAGCTCAGTCCGAACCCTTCAGTCCGACGGTAGGTGGCGACACCTACCCCGGGCTTGGGGTATGGACAGAGGTCGCTATAGGCTTCCGGTCTGCGTGTGCGCACGCAGGCTGGCTGCCTATATATACCCGGCATCTGACGGTACTCGTCGGTTACTCTGAGCCACGCTGGCAGAGGAGACCCTGTGATCATATCGGCTGCTTAGCCTACTGACCCGTTCCGAACTCTATAGGGAGTTCGCACACTTAGTGACTGCTTGTCTAGGTTTTCTGAATAAACCTGATATTGCAACCTGTAACACTTGATCCGAACTGTGTCGACTTTGTTCTTTAATTGATACTCTACCAATATCATAAAGATACAAAGTATCGTTTATTACACAATTTATTAACTTGACTCTGACTGAAATGTGGCCACCTGCAGAGGTGTTAATGCTTCATTTCTCTCAGATTTAAAGTATTCACATCTATCTATGTAAAGGCCATGGAGAAACTATAGATCTAATTCATATAGAGTATCAACAAATGGTAGATAAAAGAGGAACCTCCAAAGTAAACTACACAGTCCGAGTCTACTTTCGGAACGGTCCAAGAACATTTTTGCATGTAAAATTGTCAAACCTCGAGTATGAAGGCACTCCATGATAAAAACGTGTTTTTCATTGTCAACCCCTGAGAGATATGACGATCCTTATAGGATCGATACACTCCCAAAACTATTAACATGATACATGAATGCAGCCCTGGCAAGTAGGCCTAGTCTCGCCAGAGCCGCATTCGTGCATCATGGTTAGATTTCCTTGAGTACCATTATGTAAAAGGCAAAGTAGTATAGACAAATGAACAAATTATACAGGTGCATGTATATCAGCATATAATTTAGGCCATCGTCCAAAATGGAATGGTATTGTATTAATTTCAATTAAGATGTATTGAAGTTAACCAACAACTGTATAGAACTGTAGACCCCTATTCCCGGCCCCTATTCATTCCCCACGAACTTCAGACCCGCCCCATTACCGATCTCAGAATAGATCTACCAAATTTATCAAGTAGATTGCTGGAATAAAGTGGTGGGAAAAAACTAAAAAAGTAAGAAGAACTCCCCTTAAGTCTGAGAGGGGAAGGGCTAGTCTTTATCGCTGGGGCGTTACACCATTGCTCTCATGCATGATTCTGCCTTATTGGGTGTTGCTAGGCAACCAAACATTAAAACCAAATCCAGCGTCGGCCGCTCACCGCCGACCGACCCTCAAATGACAGCGTGCCGACGCCATGGCTGTATAATGAATCCTTGTTACCATGGCAACTCGGTGCTGATTGCCGGCGCCGACAATGGGTAGGCGGCGCGGCTAGAGTGGTTACCAGCGCCCGTCGTCATGGCAACCTGGCGGCGGGTCGATTGATGACTGCATAGGTCACTGGGCGTTGCCTTGGAGACAGCAATGATTTTGCAAACAAGCTTGGGGGGATGAAGGTTGTGTGGGTGTGGGTGTGTGGTGGTAGAAAGGAGGCGGTGAGGTGGATGTGAGGGAGGGGGCAGATGGAAGGTTGGAGTGACGATGGGTTAGCGGGTAGCAAGGTGGGAGGGAGGGAGTGAAGGAGGGAGGGAGGGAGTGAAGGAGGTAGGGAGGGGATGGGAGGAGGGAGGGTGGAAGAAAGTGGGGGGGGGGCAGGTTGGGGGGAGAGCTGGAAGGAGGGAGGGTCAGGTTGGTATTGGGGAAGGATGGTTAGGCGGGTGTAGAAATGAGGGAGGAAGTAAGTTTGGGTGGGATGGATGGGTGGCTTGTGAGGTGGGAGAGGATAGGCTGCAGGAAGGAGGAGAGTGTGTGTGTGTGGGTAGGTGGGTGAGGCTGAGTGGTGGTTTGGCGTTTGTTGTAGTCGCCAGTATTCAGAGCTGCTCGCCCGTCAGAGGAGGAGGACGTGCCGTAGGTGGCCTCCCGTACTGAGCTGCTCGCCGAGCCTGCCACTCTTTAAAATAGCCAACCCAGGAGGACCAGGGGACAGCAGGTGAGCCACCTGGAGGTGAGGGGAAGCCTAATTTTACTAAAGCTCTTTTAGTGCCTTAAGCTCTAACATATACCCTTGAGGAGTTCAAGCTCCCTCCTTACTCCCTTGACATGAACAGCTCATACACATAGGTCTGATCTAACAGGTGTTTGGTGCTGGGTTTAAAACTTTAATGACCGCACACTGCTTTAATGAAGTATCCTGTTGTCGTCATGATACATGAATGCAGCCCTGGCGAGTTAACTCGTCAGGGCTGCTGTATTAATTCATCCTGACGACCCTTCGGGGTATCAACTCCGTATGGTCGGCAAGTTACAGGTAGAGTCTTAGCCTATGTATAGTATCTATATTAGGGCTATTGCACACCAGTGCAGCACTGGTGAGTTACTTTACTCGCCAGGGCTGCATGCATGTCTCATGACGATAAAGGGCATACTTCACTAAAGCACTATGAGGCCCTTAAATGCTTAAATGAGCAGAAGGAGGGTCACTTTACACTATAGACGCGCCAGGCACTAGTCCCCATTTCCATATACTACTGAGCTGCTCCCACAGTGCTGTACCACTGACCTCTCACTCTAACAGTGGTAAGTGTGCTCATCTCAGCTGCCACACTAGGTCACCAAGTTACCCTGTATAACCAGTAGCGGACCCCCTGAAAATTGTCCATGGTATGACTCTTAATTAATATAGGAAACGTGGATAGGACCCTGCCTGTGCCCCCCTCCCTAGACCACATTTTCTTGGCTGTGCCCCTGGTTCCCATGGCAATAACTTCTTGACGTCAGTTTAGAAACTGTTATCCGGAGATGATTAAATGTATGTACGCTACTTTAGTGATGTTTATATCGACTGCAACAGTATTGGGCCACGGACCACGGTTTTGGCCCCACTTAGATACATGTAGTCCCACTGTCCCACAAACAAATGTGAGTATGTGCCATACAATGTTGGAGTAAAGGGGAGTTATAATGTAGTACCCTCATGAACATTACTTGATGTCCATGCTCATTTTAGAAATGGAAATGGCGAATTCTGCGCAATACAAATACAAACAGATCTGGGAAATTCGGACATTGGGGCTTTGAGATTTGGAATTTACCATCCCGGCACTATATCCAATTGCCAATATGGTCCCTATGATTTTACAGGTTTGGTCGATCCCACCGCTGGGTGTTACGGGTTTAATGACATATATGCTCATATGTAGACACTGCAAAGAGAATGTTATCACCATTCCGATATGTAGGCATACATGGTAGGGGGCATGATGTAGACGGGATTGTCAGTCTCTTGGCATGGGCAATCTCGCTCTCATGAGAATACCAATCAGTCTACATACATGAATAGTGAAAATTCTTTTAAAAAAGAGGGGTTGACACCCCACCCCCCTTTCCCCTTACCTTACTGCTTTGAACTACAGTAACGCACATATCTGTAATTTTAGCTGAAAAGGGATGACACTTGTGCGCCCCCCCCCCCCCCCACACACACACCCAATCCCGTACCGAGGGGTCAACATTTTGAGACCCCCCCCCCCCCCCCCCAACACACACACTTGCACTCTTTCCGTGTCCATATTAAATAATACCCACTTTCTAACTTTGCCTGAAATCACTTGCCAGGCATTGATCGACATTCAGCCACTGGACCAATCAATGTCATCATGGGTCCATGTGTGGGACGGGCGGTGATGAGATAAGGGCTGGGGCTGGGATGGTGTGTGTACAAGTCAAGGTGTTATAGTGGTATATGGGGTAGGTGTGGTAGTACCAATGTAGGGGGACAACGGCTCACCAGGTGGTGTGAGGTATGGCGTATTGATCAGCTCCCCTGTATATGGAGTATTGGGATAGGTTACGTCGTGTTGTAACGACGCTGTGTGTGATAGCCACGGTAACCATTTATATGTATATGTAAATTTATCACAGCTGTCAAGTTACGACAAGAAAACCAGTGTTGCGGTGAAAAGGGCATGGAATAAAACAGTTTTTTTGAAAATTTAACATGAATAAATTTGTCATGTCACTTTGTACCACTTTGGTGAAAGATCTTGGTGTGGTCCGTGTTAGACAGACATAGTTCTATTCTTTTTTTCTCAGAAAGGTGAGGAGAGAGTCATTTACATGGCTGGCCTGGTGTCCAATTATTCCGTCTTGATAGGCACTTATGGTAATGGATCATATCAAGGTCGTTTAACGACTTTTGAAATCGAGTATGATACAATCTTGACATATGAAAGCTTCACCCTCACCACTCACGCTGATAACAAAGTTGTATATATAATTATTTTTTTTGCGAATTCTCCCTGTTTCTACAAAAACACAATATTTTGTGTGAATCAGTTTTTTTTTAAACCCGTTAAGAGCGGTATTTCATTGCCTGAAAACATTTTTCGTCATAATGCATCAACTCACTGCTGGCAAGTAATCATGTCGGCCCTTTGCCAACACGTAGGGTTTACATGATGCATAAATGAAGCACTGGCGAGTTGCATTTATGCATATATAACAACGAAAAAGTTAAAGTTAGATGAAGAAAAAAAAACATCTAACTAGATCTATACACCTATATCATCTTCAATGTGTCTACATATATATGTTCTTTATTATTACCAGAGAGTACTGGGACATTGCGACTATATTTCTGCAGGGTATTACAATACTCGTCCTTTAATTGGACATTAGGGAAATTGCAGTGGGACATTACGACGTTTTCAGTGGTCTATCGCAATGGTAACATTGCTTCAAATGAAGTGGGACATTAAGTCCACAGAAATGGGACATTACAACAGGGACATTCAGACATTGGGACATTGCGCCTAAGAATGCAAGAATGGTGCAGGAAGCTTATTCCATTGCCCCACCCCCAACCCTTGTGATCAAAATATTGACAGCAACCCGTTTAACCCATAACTTGTCATATTGAATTTCACATTTCAGAGATAAGAATACAGTAGCTTGCAAATCATGCATTGATATAGTAGACGTGTCTCTTCACTGACACACGAGGTTGCCGGGCAACCAGTACATTGTTTGCCTACATGTGACTTATGCCATGTTAATCGTACGAACGCACCCCCTGTGGAGTATGGTTGTAGTTCCGAACACACTCAGTTTGGCCGTTACCATGGCGATGTTGGCCAAGTGTGACGGGAGGGGAGGGGAGATGAGAGGGTTGGGACAGGTGCATGGTGGCCGGCCTGCCTGTGTTGGGACAGGAGGGGGCGGGGTAGACGCTGTACCTCCCCCAGTCTGTGATTTGGCCGAGTGGATCACCACTACAGGATGGTGTTTTATATTTGATTATTATACGATATGGGCGCACACCATGCTTTTTAGGTGATATTCCCGTTCTGATATTGGTGCATACCGCACACTTGGGGGGGTGAAATCGTTCTGATATTCTGGATATCAGAACGATTCTGAATGGGGAATTCAGAATCGTTCTGATATTCTGAATATCAGAACGATTCTGAATGGGAATCGGCAGCCATAAAATCCGAGGTTCTATGGAGACTCGAACACGCTACATCAAGACTTGAAGTCCGATGTGCTAACCACCACGCCGTGAAGGCGCTGGTAGAGGTAGGTGGCGAAACAAGGAGTCTACAGGCGGATTTCCAGCCCTGTAGGACCATTATTTACCGAGTTACAGAAGAAAAGGCATTTTTTGGTATAGTTTCTTTGAAAATCAATATTTTTTTCTAATTTCTTTTTTACTATAAAGGTAGAAGTTGGACTTTACTTAGCCTTTCGTTAAAATAATTCTAGGGATTTTTTTTCACATAGAAATAGGCATTTTGAAAATGGTTCGTTTCCACCCAGGATCGATCCGGGTACCCTTGGTGTGTGAAGCGGAGACGCTAGCGGCCATGCCTATCCGGCTGTGGTGCTTGTGGAGGGAAACGCTGGTTAGTATATAACATAGCCCCAAGCTGGCCCCCTCACAAATTCTATGTTGAACTCAGTGTTGGAGATTGAGGCTATGACGTCACCAGGCTCCACCAATCAGCGAGCAGGGTTGGTGGGAGGTCAAAACAACATGGCGCTACTGCTGTACGAGTGATATTCAGTCAATAATCCTTCAAAATGGCGAAATTAGGACAAATTTAAGGTAATTAAAGACATTTGAATGGAAATATCGTATAATAAACCTAATAATATATGAATATCACCGAACTTGGGGTGTGTATTCATGAATAACAAACCTCGGTGCTACGCACCTCGGTTCGTTATTCAAGTATACACACCCCGCGTTCGGTGATATTCATACATTATTGGTTAAGCATCATCCTATATAGACTGGCAAAAGTATTAAATTATGACAGCGTTAAAGCTGGATCGTGTTATATGTATACAATATAGGCCTATCAAAATTTGTTCAGACCCCGACCCTAAGTCACAATTTCCAGTACATGTATATGTCATCAATATATAGGATATAACCCTAATGTAACCTACTAGGCCCGGGGTGGCGTCGGCACATAATGTCAATGGCTTATGTCAAATAACAAAGTGGAAAATTAACTAATGAATAAGTTAATTCAATAACGATAGTTATCTAGAGGTACATATGACCCTTTCGTGTATAAATTCCGTTCAGTACCCCGTATAGCCAGTATTGATCTACAACGTGTACATAGTGAGTGTGTGTACATATTTGTCCTTTATAACAATGTCATCGATGTTACATAACGGGACATGGTATCTCCTGGTGAGCTACACATTAGTTGATTAGCATGGCTAAATAGAAACACACTCCACGCGGCCAATACTTGGAAAATCGAGCCATATATAGAGAGAGAGAGACTATAGGCCACATTATCCTAGAGTAGAGTCGGCCATGGATGCCCTCCCTGTGCCTGTAGTGTCTCAGCACGGCCACACTGCTATGTGTTGGGCTAAATATTGTTGCCTAGCAACTGTTGCTACCCAGCTAGATGCAGTGGGCAAATATTTAATGTGAGTAGGTAGGTGTGGGCATGCTCACAGGTGCCAGGCCATGCTGTGTGTCGGCTACTTGTTCTATGGTGTCCACTGTAGAGAGATCTACCACCAGGCCCACAATACAGTACAATACATTGTATAGGTACACGTATAGTATCCAGATGATCATAGAGGTTTTAGAATTTGGCTTTGCCCACAGAAGCCTACTATATAGTATCCGATTTGGGTTGTGTGAAGACAGGTCACAAATGAAGCTTCCCAAATAAATCAGCTATATGAGTATCCACCTATCCGGGATTAAAATAATAGCATGCACCTATTTTATTTTGTCACCAAGATTACTCCGGGTGAGACCCAAAGGGTTTATTTTACAGAAGTATTATACATTTCCAATTAAGTTTATGATATCTCGCCTAGGTGCTATCTTGTTGGATGGTCTATACTACACGTAATATATTGGTACATGTGTAGACATTGTTTCGCCTATGCAAGTAGTTTGGGGACTTGTGCATGGTGTGGTATTTGTGTATAATTTGAGACATGGGACAAACTCAAACTCTAATTCCATGATAACGGAGCACCATAATATTATTTCTGTATATGAACTCAGGGAAATGGGGAAGGGGGGAATTCAGAGAAAACTAGCTTCATTTTAAGACTTTATTCAGTACGGCCCAGCCTGATATTTATGTAGATCACTGTTGCTAGGCAACAAGCAACCGGTCGGCGGCAGGCTATGCCTGGCCATTAGAGAGGGGGATAGAGGAGGGGGGGGGGGGCGCTTAGTGGGGGTCGATGGGTGGGTGGGCGTTCTCACCGACGCCGGTCACTATTGAAATGAACAGCAACCTGTGTCGCTATGGCAACGTGGGGAGTGTTTGGGCGGCTTGCAGCCATAATACAGCCAAGCGGAGGGGGTAGGGGCTAGGGGAGGGCTGTCGCCATGACGTCCGGATTTCAAATTCAATATGGCCCGACTGTGGGCTGCGCCCGTCGCCATGGCGACGCGCCCCGCCGCGCCAAATAGGTTTGTTTTCGGCTGGAGCAAAGAGTTAGGAGTGGGGCCCATATAAGAGGTTCCAGTATAACGAGATTGACACACCAGAACCCGCGATACAAATGTGAGGTGGTTTTAGGATGTAGCCATAACAACTCCCCATAACATCTCGTACCATCGCCAATAACAGGCCCTGTGATTTTAGTTCTAGGGGCACAAATAATATTTACCCTATACCCTCTGACAAGCGCTTATTCAAGATACATTATTAGTGGGCATCGACGGAAGAGATACATGTACATGTACCAGGTATATGAATAATTTCACGACCCCCTAAACTAAAGGCTTAAGTCTTAAGCTAGGCGGTTTGCCGTTTGGGCAATTTGACATTCTCTCATGTCGGGTAACTGTACGGATTTCTAACTTCACTTCCCTGTGCCATACGGCTAAAACTGTGCTGATTACTCAGTTCCTACAACATACGTCACACGAGTGAGGTGGACAAAAGTATTGTACAGTATTGGGGTAGACGCCTAAAGTCGACAGAGCGATGTGGCATTTTCTCCCGCATTTTCTTTAAATCGACAGGCGATATCTATATCTAGATCCAAAAAGTACTATGTAGGATAGTACAGCAACAAACAACAATAGTAAGAGAGGTTCAAACTTTTCAAAAATGAACATATATGCCGATTGATCTCGATAAATATGGGTAAATATTCAGGGGTAAACATGCCCTGGTCATCCTTAGTATCCCAAATTATAGTGCGGGTAGGCTGTCTGCACAGCCATCACCTGATGGCCTATATATACACACATCTATATGATGTGCAAATAATTCTAGTTTGTGACGTTACACATTGAAGGCCTCCTGATTGGCTGTCTTTATCAGCATCTGGAAGGTCAGATATACCTGAGAGCAAAACTCGCGCAGTGCACAGTCTTAACCCTTTGTGTGACTCCGCCGGTCTTTGCTGGAGGGCTAGAAAGCATTGTATAATAAAGCGGCCTGTTAAAGCCCACCCCAACCAAAGCCTGTTCACAGGCAGCCACCCATAGCGGTAGGGGGCGCCCAGGTAGACACACAGTAGGAGACTGGGGGGTAGCCCATAAGGTGTACACACACTGGAGTGGGAGTTTACCAGCTACACTACCATAGGACCAAGCAGCATTGGTGGCTAGGGGATCCTGTCACTGTGTACATGGACCTGTATTGGCAGTAGGCCGTCCCAGTACCCCTCTCACAGTCCGGGCTGTGTGCTGTGTTGGCCGGTCAGGTAGGCAGGTGGGCCCCGGTCGCCGAGCTCCACGGGAAACTCATGGCTACAATCACTGACAACAACAACGCGTGTACACGACCAGACCCAAACATAACACACCTGCAATACACCACCACTATACCACTACAGGGATACCACTCCAACTGGTGGACCTGCCTCCAATAGCTACATCCTGAATGATATATGACTAGGATTAGATCACAATAGTACACTAGGACACCAAGGAGATAGAGGTTGGTACATGTACAAGTTATAACCTATACTATAACAATACAAGTCTGATATTTGACTCAGGGAGCCATGCTCCCAGAGTCTTATGCGACGCCTCTGTGAGACGTTTTTCAGGGGAAATTATATTTTTTTCATTTTCCAAATCTTTCATAGAAACATTAGGCCAATCAATTAAAAGTACACATAATCTGATAATTGAAGTGTTTTCCTACCCAGGGATCCAAAAAACATTCTTCTAACCCTACTGGAACCCCCTGAAAAAAATTGCTAAAGTAGACCTTGCCAAAAAACATCATTTTTTCCTCACTGTAGACAAACATGAATGTACTGGTGTAGACATTTCGTCGATTTCGGCAGTTAGTGTTAAAGCTATGGAGGATCTGATTTTTAGCAAGGTGAGACGTTTTTTGTCAGACCAGAATTGGGTAGGAAGAGATCTGTGGACGAAAATCGTGTATGGTAGGGTCTGTGGGAGTTGGGGGTTACACACTACACATGCATGCTGCACATGCACATGCTCACTACACATGCACACTACACATGCACACTACACATGCACACTACACATGCACACTACACATGCACACTACATTCTGGGTGGGTGAGACGTTTTTTTGTCAGACCAGTTTGCCATCTGTGGACATAAAATCGATGTGGGGTGGATAGGGTTGGGGTTTGGGGGTATAGTTGAGGTTAAGGGTGGGGCACACTACAGACAGCACACTACAGACAGCACACTACAGACAGCACACTACAGACAGCACACTACAGCCAGCACACTACAGACAGCACACTATAGACAGCACACTACAGGCATGCACAATATAGACACCACACTACAGCCAACACACTACAGCCAGCACACTACAGACAGCACACTACAGACAGCACACTACAGATACCTGCCCTGAGTCTTTTGTGATTAGGATCACACGCTAGATTTTTTTATCATCACCATTGGGACGTGCCTGGGAAATAGAGTGGCCTCCCCCTACTCGCCCCCTACTGCACTACTATGGCCCGTTATCTCATCTGTCCCATCTGACTTTAATCAGTAGGTTATACACGTTATACATATTACATATATATGGGAAGTTATGCATCTGCTGTTTGGATACCTTTAAACTGATAAGATGTTGATAATGCAATGTTTGAATTCCGGAAATGATAACGATTGTTCCCACCAAATGATACTTAAATAGGCCTACTTTCATGACTTGACACAGCCCAGCTCTCTACCTACTAGCCCTATTCTAAAATTTCCATCAAAATCTAGTGACTTTTGACAAAATATAGGTCACCATCAGTTAGATGATGACACATTTGTCCATTATAACACCTTGTAATACGTTACGGCATCATGCCGGGGTATCATGTCGACCATTCAAGAGGGGGTGACATGATGCATGAATGCATTTATGCAGCACTGGTGGTGTATTGGCTATGCGGACTGTAAAGGGTTAAGTAGCGGTATTCTTGTCAGACAGGAAAGAAATGATAAAAATCAGGGCATAACATTTCAATACAGCATTTCTCAAATGACTGTAAATTCTCTCTTGGATTGTTCCATATTTAGCTGCAGAGGGCGACAGTTTGTAACCGGCGACATGTGGTTGGCGTTATCAAAGTAGCTGGTTCGTGCATGTCATTTTGAGGTGTGTTGTTTCCACAACTGGATAAGCCTGTTTATCGGTCTCCTAGCTTTCACACTGCTCTGTCCCGACCTGAACAACGTCCATAACACGCCCTTCTTGGCCAGCCCAGTCTTGGGCCCACGTCGATAAAACCAGCCAAAACATGTTGGGTTTCCATAGCAACGTGAATCCGGCATTCAGAAATGGGACTGCTGAGCAGCGTTTTGTCATTGAGGTGGTGGGTTGATGGTAGGGATTGGGGCCGCGGAAGAAGGGTGGTTTGGGGGTTAGTGGAAGTAGTGGTTGGAAAGAATGAATGGGTTGGGCGAGTGTGTGTGGTGGGGGTGGGAGGGGGGTTGGGGTAGAAGGGAGATATATATGGTCAGCGAGTGAAGTTTAACGCGGATATTTGGTGGGAATTCGAATCCGTGTCTAACTAGCTTTATCAGTCTGTCTGTCATAGATATATGGTCATGTGGGGGTGGAGGGGAGGGGTGGGTGTACCTCCCTCCCAAGCAAAAAAATAGTGGACCTACTGCTTAATACCTATGGGTTTGGAATACTAGATTGGAATAATAGCCAGCATAGCCATAGGTCCTTTATTATAAGTTTATATAGTAGTAGACAGTGTGAAGTATTATGCAGAAGTAAAGGAGTACTGATAGAGAGAGAGACACCTATTTCTATAACCCATGCTACAAGATGTGTGGACACCCCATCCCACGTCGCCAAGGTCACACTCTAGTGAATCTAGGGCATCTGTATGTGCTAGCTTAGGACTACATTGTCCCATCTGCATCTCCAAAATAGACTTGGCTAGATACTATTACCAATAGGTGTTTCAGTCACGTCATCTTGCAAAGAGCAAACCATGATACAGAGGGGTTAAAAATGAACCAAAATCAGATTTCTTTAACTAAATTTTAATAACCAAATCCCCATTGAATATTATAGTCCTGGTGAAACTAGAAACCAGCCTATTAAAGACTTAGCGGAATGCTGTACTCTGATCGTCTTTTTTATGTTACCGTAATAATAACTTAGACCCAAGCTCATCCCATTCCTCACCCCCTTTAAGGGGCGTGGCAACCGGGGGGGGGGGGGAGACGGGGAGGACATGTCCCGACCCCCCCCCCCCGCACTTTTGACCAACCCCAAAAAACGTCACACCAAAAAGGTCAAGTAAAAAGGGGTCAAAAAGAGTCAAAATACCTCTCAGTCCCCCCTACTTTGAAACTGCTTGCCACGCCCCTGCGGCGGCCCTTTAAAGTTTATTCATTCACTCAAATGGAATCTACCCTGACCTGGGGATAGCGGTAGAAGTACGGGTATAAGGTAACTGACCCAAGCTCAGTGTGATGTGTGTTTGTGTTGAAAGGGGGTGTTACTAGTAACAGCACACCGTTACACTGGGGGGTCATTAGCATAAGAAAGGAACCAATACTTAAATAGGTAGTGTGTGTTATACACAGAGGAATTAAAACTATCCGATTACACTAATAATAGATTGAATAACACAAAACCAAACCTGTTGATTTGTGTTGTTGATTTTTATTGGGGTAGAAGGAACATTGAGATCTGGGGGATGAGTTGATGGGTGAACTTCTAGAACACTTCTTCGTGCAGGTACTAATAATAGTAAACTGAGGGATTTGGTATGTGATACTTAAAATGAACACCAGTAGTTATCTAAATGATATATGTTGTCAATTAGTAGGTTGCATTTGCTATGGAATCGTTGCTCAGGTTCTTTTACGTCCAATGGTTATTTATGTTATACTTCATAGGTATAAGAATGTTGTGTCCATGGCAACATACATACATGTGATAATTATTGACATTAGACGTTAGCAGCCATGGGTACCATGGCAACCACGACACAAAGGTAGCTGCGTTGTCATGGATATGAGTCACAATAAACACATATCACAGGGAATGGACAAGAGTCAAGAACTACAATGTACTATTATTACTATCTGGGTGTGAAATCTCCACGGAAACAAAGGAATTCCACAGTTGCTATGCTCTTCGGGACCATTTCTGAGTTCTGTATAAATCTAATGCGAATATGCAATGTCAATTTTTAGTGGGGGAGGGCGGTGACAGCATTTCTCATAATTTCTCAGAGATCAGGAACTTTTTACTATTGGTCACCTTTACCCTTCTTATTCATCGGATGGTGGAATATGTCCAATAGACAAATAGAATGATTTTATTTTGATGCAAAATAGTGATTGCAAATCCTCGTGAAGCTGAACAGAGTAGACCACAGAGGAAATGCTTTGCGTCATTTCACATATTGTAGCTTACTACTGGAAATATTGCGTTTTGTGATCAAAAATGGTTTAAGTTGTAGGTGTTTAGGAATGCATTTGGATAGACTGAGGCATTTAAGGAGTTGTCATTCATAGATCTTTACCTACAGTGCTTGTCCTGAATGCAATACACACCCAAATAAGCATGCTGACCCCTCCACCAAATAATTAGCTCTTTGATAATTAACAATTGTTTTACCTATCTTACAGACGACGCATCAGCAGTGTGACGATGGCGCAGCCTTCCCCTGTGGCCGTTATGTCTTCAGCCAAGGACGACCCCATGGATCTGGGGCCCTTCCTCAAGGAGTATGTGCTCAATAACCCCTTCACCCAGGCCGTGAGCACCCCGCCCCCGCGGACCCATCTGCAGGCCCGCACTGTACATCAGTACAGTGGGCCTGTAGTAGCTGTGAAGTCCAGGCCCCTACTGGCCCCCAGCCCGCCCCGTCTGCTAGAGCCTGGTCGCTCAAGGAGCTGCTCCCCGGCAGTGACCGTCGCTACCACGACTATCTCCCAGATCCCTGTACTGGCTGTCAAGGCTATCCCCTCACCTATTGTACAGCAGGTGGCCCCCATTGTGCACCACCATCAGGCACCAATGACAGCGCCCACCATCAACCCCATGGCCCTCCGCCTGGCCGCCAGTAATGCTGGCCATCACTTGCCCATGGGCCTCACACCCATGGCCCTTGGAGGAGGAGGGGAGATTGCCCTGGTGGACACCCCAAAGGCACATATAGGGAGTAATAGGAACTTTGCCGCCATGCTCAGGGAAGCCAAACTGCCAGTCAAACACATGAAAGTCAAGAAGTGGTGAGTTGGTAGAATTACATTGCCTTTAAAGAGAAAGACTTAGTGTATTAGATATGAAGGGCATATACTGTATTCTCTTATAAGCGCACACCTCTCTTTTTGGTCATATTCTAGACTAGAATTGAACCAAAAATTTTCATTTTGAGGTACAGCTAGACTCTTATGAATGTGTTTGAAATACAGGTACATAACAATAGCACTGAGTACATATTACATCGAATAAGGTATGTGATGGATAACATAAATATCTGCTCACTATCTGCTCACATTCCTTCTTAGCATATTTGTTGTCATTATGTCTTGCCAAAGCAATAGAGCATTGAGTACCATACAATGCATTGCAATTGTAATGTTGATCTAATTGTATGAAATATATCAGACCCTCTGTTTATAAATCACTTCAGGCTGTTGAACAACTACCGCCATCGAGGTAACAGCCCCAACTGGTTGTCATCAGATGACCTGCTTGATCATGCACATGAGTTGTTTGGGGAGCTGAAGAGCAGCGTGATGAGTCGCATCATGAAGGTCACCTTCCCTAACTGTCACAAGGTCATCAACAAGTATGGCTATTTCTACATAGGCCTCGTCCGCAGACCTCAGGTTAGTCATAATGCGCTTACAAATTCAGTACCTCCAAGCAAATTTGATTAACTTCATGTGATATCAGCTCGAAATCAGACTAAAGGATAGTCTTTGTATAAAGGACTTTTTGGTTATTTGGACTCAGTAAGATTAATGTAAAGCTGCATCAAATTAAGATAATACTTGCATTTGCTTAAAGACCATGTAAAAAACTATCTTTACCCTTGCTTGCTGGTTATTTCAGTCTATTTAAATGTGGAATTTTTGCAAATATCCTCAATGTAACCACCTTTTGTCTTTGTTTAAAGGCAAAGACCAGTGAATAATAATGTATAGCAGACCAGTCAGTAAACAAGAATACCCTTGTGTTTGACCTACAGAAGCAGCATTATGGAGATGAGATTCTGCGTATGGCAGCAGAGGCTATATCAACAGGACGGATGACGTCAGACATGGCATGTCAGGTTCATGGAGTCTCTTCCGAGCTACTTGATCGCATGGTTGTCTGGTTTGACACACTCAATGACCCTGTACCTGAAGACAAACAGGTATGTATTGCAACTAATAAGGAAACAATTTGATGCTCCATCTCATTGTCTTGTTAAATGGGGACCATTCCCTTACCATGGATGAATAGCAACAGAGAGACAAAATCTGAATATGATGATTATTGAGATCATCAATTTTTAGCTCTTCGTTGTAACATAACATTTGGTTCTTTTTCAATGAATGAAAATTGATGGTTACCTGGTATTGTTAAAAATCAATGGTCAATCTTCCTCTTTAAAATTCTACAAGTCAAATTGGTACAGACAGTTATATGTAGCGTCTCATATTGTCACAGCGAAGCACGGATCCCAGCTCAGATCCGGACTGGGTGAGTCAACACCAGATGTCTTCACCGAGTGCTCTTTACTATTGTATAGCCCTATAAAAGCCCTGGTCACTCAAGACATTCAAGCTGTCTTCTGTTCTCAAGAGTATACTCTAATGGAGTTCGCAGTTTCATATAATTAGATTTGATGTGAAATACTGGCTGAAGGTCTCTTGTGCTGAAAGATCTAAAAGCTTATTTTTTAATCCAATTAAGACAAAACCTCAGTCTAATGTGATCAGGGCTATAACTCTGAGTATGTCTTTGTGTCCCAGTTTGGAGGCTGCTTTGGGCATGTTCATGAACACATTTAATGCTCAGGGCTGAAAATAGTACCAAAAGTGTTTGAACTGCTGTTTTGGTTTCTGAAATATGTTTCTCTTCTTGTTTTTAACCACCAATTGTGAGAATCTGTGATGTAGTGGGGGAGAGTTGGGAGAGGAGGGATGGCATTTCTTTTGTCTCTATAAATAAGGGATTATAATATTGCGTTGTTATTTCATATAAAAAAAGAACCCTTTGCTAAGTACACATTTGACACGTCAGAGGAAACTATCTGAATCCATTTAACATAGCTTATCACTTATTTGATATAACATTAAGTTTATATGTGTGATTAATTATTTACTGTGTCCAATGCAACCTGAGTGAAAGCTAGATGTACCATAGCCTAACCATTAAGAAGAAATGTTACCCTATGGATAGCATAAACAAAAATAGTGGTTTAGGCAATCGAAAAGGAAAAAGTTTGATGTAGCTGTTGTTGAATGTGGCTCTCCACCAATAACACAAAAATGTAAGAAAATGAATAATGATCATCCTTGAATTTCTTGTTTAAAGTAATATTTATCACCATATGATAGACTATAAGTAGCTGTTAACTTCAGGGTAACTTTAGCATTCTCAAATATTAGTATTCCACCAAAAATGTATATATATATGAAATGAATATAGTAGATAAATACACTGGCACTGTATACCATTTGTCTATATTAACCTGATACTTTTTTGTGCCTGCAGGTGATGACAGAGACTGATTCAGAGTCTGACGGGAATGAGCCAGTCCCACGTTCCAATCTCAAGTGGAAGCTGCGAGAGAAAGCCCGCTCACGTCTTCTCACCAAAATGAAAGATGCTGCAGATCGCGATAGCTCGCCTGACTTCAATTGGACACCAAATAATCGGGGAGTGAGGCCCTATGCAACCTGTCGGGCCAGAAAAAGAAGGCGGCGAACCGATAGTTTGAATGATGATGAGGTCCAAGTTAAGAAGGAGAAGGTAGATGATGAAGAATATGAGGATGAGGAAGATGGGATTGAGGGATCTCTGTCTGATGCTGATGATGATACACGCATGGATGGGGAGGACGGAAGTAGTGAAGCCTCCTTGCCTGTCATCACTGCCATTGGTAGTGTCCAGGTAAAATCTGAGCCCCTTGACCCAGACTATGAGTGTTATGAGCCTAATAATAACAACAATGACAGTGCCATTAATAATAGTCCAGATGATGTCAAGGAGTCATTTCATACCCTGCGCAACCTGCTCAGCGAGAAGCCAGTAAATGAGAAGTTAGTGGTGGCTGCAGCCACGGACCAGTTGGACAGTCTTGAAGCAACTGATCTCTCCTGTAAAAAGGCAGCTTCTCAGGATGTCAGTGTAGCCGTAACCTCAAGTAGTGGCAGTGTATGTAATGGTGCCACTGCTGGTACCAGGTCCCAAACCCTTAGCTCAGTGGTGGACCTACTGACTATGAAGCAAGAGCTTCAACGGACTAAAGATGATTTAAATGTGAAAACTAGCCAAAACAGTGAGCTGGAGAGTAAACTGAACAAGGCGCACTCTGAGATCGATGAGCTGCAGAAAACGGTGTCCAACCAAGAGACACAGCTTTTCGACCTAGCCTCCGAGTTCTTTGAACTGTCAAATCGCTTCATGAAAATGACGCACAAGTTCAAGCAGGCATTGACAGAAGTTAAAGCCAGCCAAAGTCACAGGACGTGACTCACGTCTCAGCATTTAGGAAGGAATACATGTCTAGCTTTGAGTACAGGGGTTATGGACAGCTTCAAAATGGAAAATAAGAGTGCAGACTGGTGATTTGCAGCATTCACACCAGCCAAGTGGATAAACACACCATTAATTTTTATCTGCTTGTGATGGCCAAAAGTTATCCAGAATAGAATGACATGGTTTAATAATTATTGCAAGTAATTCAGATTCCAACTTTGGAAGCATTTCTCATGAAATTTCTAACCGTAAAAATCCTACTATGAAGATGACCCTCTACTGTGAGAAAAAAGAAATTGTCTTATATGAAAAAGACTGTTTTATCTTTAATCTAATTTATTAATACCCTACCAATGAGACAGCTCCCACTTTTGGGGAGAGCTCTGTCTTATTGGGGAAATAAATCCCACAAAAAGCATCTTAGAGATTTGGTTTTGCAGTTTCAAGATTTATGTGATGCAGTGTAGAGATCAAGCTATCCAGAACTTTTGAATTCCATTTTGAGCTCTTTACTTGTCCTTTACTGTTCAGTCCCATTACTTTGATTTTCTTCATCGATCATATTATGTTTACCTCACGTTTATGTTGAGATCATTTGTATGTGTACAAAGATTTTGACCTGGTAGAAGGACCACATACTTACCAATGTTATCTTATCTTGTAACATTCCACTCTACTCTGTGCTTTCCATTTTCTGTTACATAAGTCTGCTTTTCATTTGTTAGGAGAAGCAAACGTGTTTTTTTCTCTGGAAATTGTTGTCCCTGCTACCAGAAATAGGACTGAACCAGGGAAAATGTGGCTTTGCCTATAGCAACCAGCAGATATTCCAGCTTCAGATTATGTTCATTCCATGCTTTTACGAGAGCTTGTTATATCATGTATGTATATATTTTATAAATCAGGACTCTCATACATGATACAATAGTTTTGTATAGAATCTTTTCACGTGGCTATGTACTGTAGTATAAATCAATGTCATTGTTAATCCAATTCTATTTTTTCTTAATTCTTTTTGTTGAAAGTAATTTAGAATTGTTGGGAGATACACATGCCATGCATTCCATTTTCAATACAATTGTTTATTGTCCTGTTTAGCAGAATCTTGATATGGAATATATGGTTTTCCGATGTCAAAAGTCCACCTTCTCCAAAATGGATTGTTGTTCCCATAGATTTAAAGGGTGGACACCATGTTGTTATTTTGGGGTTTCTATGGTAATTAGCAGCAAGTTAAATGAGTAGGATCAGGATTTTGAAGAAGTACCAACACAGATACGAATAAGCTCAGGAAGTCATATTAGCTAAAATTCCCTGTGGCAGATGACTCTTCATTGTGACATCTACAACCCCAAACTGTTGGATGTCAAAATCCAGGTAGTGTAAATATTCCGTATATTGATACAAAGCTGTGGGGTAACCACATACATGTGCCTTCATGCCTATCCCTGTATCAGTCATATAGACAGTCCCTTTAGACATCTTTCATCGAAAGTATACAAATCCAAAGCCTATGGGTCTGACATCATTGTTTAAAACTTGTCCCCATGTAGCCCATTTATGGGAGGCATTTTACACCATGATGCCAGTGTCACTTCAATGGTCACTTACAGTTTAATATTTGATCACTCAGAATGTTTTAGCAAGGGAAAAAGCAGTATATATTGCTCCTAAAAATCAAAATACCCCGATTTGATATGGTAATAGGGTGGCAGATGAGTGTCATATGTTAGAAGATGTTGGCTTATGAACCATAGCAAAGAAACGGAAAATGTTGTGCCTCCTATATGGTGTTAAGTTAAACAATAGGATTTAATGGATCACTATATACCATAGGGAGTATAATCTAGGTCATTGATATCAAAAGAACAACTGAAAACAGGAGACCTAGATTTACTTCTTGGGGTTAGTTGTGCCTTGAGTTGTACTGATAAACTGTAAACGTACCATTCCATATGTAACTACCCTAATGTAACTGCATAGAACATACTGTTAGTCCCACTTGTCATTTCAATATCTTGCAGTAATATATTGGCATATTTTACCGTAGTTATAAAATCTTAAAATAAATATAAATATTGGTGGATTTTAGGTATGCTATTTATACCGTTGCCTCCCTGTTATTGTTCTATTGATTAAAGGCACTAGTATTCAGATTATAAAAATAATTCTCTTCCCTAGATAGTCCCATGTTAGTTATACATTGAAATAGTTTCTTCCCCACATTTATATGTGATTTGTTTGAACAAAATGAACTGATAAAAGCAATGTGAATTGTATAAATATAAGTGATTTGTGCATCGTGGTATATTGCACCATTCCATGGTCCCATAAGCTACCAAAGCTTCATCATAGCAGGTATTTGTGTCCTCCCCTAAATCATGCAAAACTTATTGAATTCATTGTTGAATCTTGTTAATTCTCGATAAGCAATACGACAAGAGAAATCCTATAAACTGTACAGAGCTATTTCTACTTGATGGCCAGTGACAAAAGAAATTGATTTATATGCAGATGTGATCGTCACATGGCCCCGTTATTGGTACTGTTACATTTCTATGTCTATGATTGAAAGCAAAAGGATAATATACAAAAGAACAACTGTACACATGTCTGCTTTAAAGACACAGGTTCAGGTGCACTGTTATATGAATTATTATCGGTATATCTGTTGTATTTCAATTAATTTTCCTTTTGAATAAAACATTTTCATATACATTAAAATACTTGATTTTGATTACTTTTATATAGGGATTGAGTGAGATTGTTATGGTGAAGTCTTAATTCACTATACACATTCAAGTGTAACGGTTTGACCCTACAAAACGTGTAACTTATCTGTTACTTCCTAAGTCATATGAATCAGAACACATGACATGAGTAGATGATCCATAGGTCTGGTGTCCCCACTTTATATAATGTAGGAGGGAAGGGTGACTGAGGGAAGATCTTGCAATTACTCGGGTGGGTGCGGGGGGGGGGGGGGTACATCATCATTAATGGGGATGTCGGAATTCTAGAGAACACTAGCATCAGTATCGTCACGCCACCTGTCGTTAGTAGGATGAACTTAAATCTGACACCAAATTGGTTCCATCTCGACCACTACTGTGACTCATCGCTGGTATTTCTTCCAGTCAGTTACTTTGTACCCAACATGTAGGATAGTAATGGTGTACACAACCTGCATACAAAGTGGTCACATCCCCCATATTTAATATATTCAATCCATTAAGGCTTTCCAGTGGAGATGGTGTTAGATATTGCTGTTAAAGTGTTATGCCCCCCGCTCCCATTCATGTCTACTAGATTAAGATTGTGAGATATCATACACGATCAAATGCCAAAAGTAAGGTACATGAATAATAAAGCTCAGTTTATTCATCTCCATGTAGATCTACTAAATATTCTACAAATTCATTTCATTTTAAGTTTTAGAGAAGAGCATGATATCATAGCAAGCGATTCGTCTGGTATACTTGGTAATCGCCTGTTGGTATTCTTGGGGGAATAAGCACCAATTGAGTGGAAACTTATAAATGCTTCCTCTCTGGATCAGGAATAATGCACTCTGTGATATAATATCTATGATAAACCATTTAATACTAGGTTCATTTAGTAAATTATGTATACAACATTAAGACATGGTTTGTATGATCACAGTCATGTATGCATCAGCAAAAAACACTTGTTCGCACAACTTGTATTCTAGCTTCATTAAGGTCACTTCCACATCAAGCCAACCACATGGTCACCACTAAAATCAATACCACATCATGGTCACCACTAACTTGGCCAACTTCATTTACAATCAAAACCACTTCATAGCCACCGCCTAACTTCCTTTACACTCAATATCACTTCATGGTCACCACTTACTTGAGAAGTTGCATAACTTCACTTACACTCAATACACCTTTGCTATTAAACTTATAGTGGGTCCAGATAATAGTGTACATGTATAAATACGATGACACGCATCAAGGATATTAGAAATAGAAGTGGATTTCTGTCTCTAACAGGGGCCATCCATAGAGTATGTCACGTTTTTTTTTGGCCATTTTAGACACCCCCACCCTTTTGCCACGCTTTCCCCCATACCTCTACTATGGGGGATCAAGACCCCCACCCCATCATGTATGACATACTTTATGGACGGCCCTATAGAGGTAGGCGTAATGCATTAGCCATATACCTGGCCGAACAGTTGACCATGGTGAATTACAACTCTTATAACTTTTTTCCAAAAGCCTATACACGTGCTATTTATCAAAATGTAGACTAAAATATCGATCATAAGAGTTGTAAGTTTTATACAAAATCGGGGATTGCTCATTATAGGACTTAGTAGGCCTAGGCCTAAATAGTATGAGTAGGAATACATATCATTGGCCTCTATCCCAAAAAACATGGGACTATAGCGGCATATACATATTGTATATAGACAATTACAATACATCTAAAAGTAGATGCATACCAGACGTTGAACTGGTTGAAATGTCTACATTCATTAGTTACATGTAAAATGTACTGTAATTACACATATACACAATAGAATACATACATAATAAAACAGTAAAAATACAACATACACTCTGCGGGTTACTATACACAAAGGCCCATCTGTACATGTAGGGTATATGCCACTTACTCCCACAGAGAATTTTGGACACAGTATGACCACCAACCCCATTGCAAGGATAAACAGTCATAAAAATGGGTTGTCATGACTCTAGACTCGTATATCACATGGATGGGATAAATGCAGGTGTAAGTATGTATCGTCCACAGGAAGGCATTGCTGCATACATAGACAGGGCTGCACGCTAAAGTGACATAGACGGTGGTACTTTACAAGTGGTGCCTGCCCCGTGAAGTGACCACTGTCGAGGTCACTGTTAAGTGGCGCTCTGTGTTTATTTCAGGGTATTTCAATGAAAAATGGACAAAACTTGCCTATATTTACTTGGAAAATAATGCAATTAACGTATACATGGGTCACTTGACTCTCGTGACCGTGCAGTATGACATGAGCGTGCAGAACGGCCCATGGTTACTGCACACTGCAGTTCGGGAACGGCCCTGCCATTGCTTTAACATTGCTAGACAGTATTCGCCATGAAATAAACATGCATACAGAATGTATAGATTATTTTCCTTGAACTCAAGCCTGTGAATGTGTAGTGTCATTAAGATGATGGTATAATTGGTGAATATCTGATCGGTGTTACGTAGATGTTGTAAAGGGTATATCCATATCGTCCATACGATGTCGTCTGGACCCTGAAATCATCAAATGATAGCCGCCCCTACAAGAGAAATACATACTATATCAGCAAAAATCACTATTAGGCCTGTGTCCACTAGGATTTATCAGACTGTCTTGGCGCCGAAAACACGTTTTGTCGGCATCAAAACATATTTTTTCGGCGCCAAAACAATCTAATAATAGGTACAGTGCTACTATTGAGGTACTGCATGCTGCTCTTAACGGGTAGTCATCAAGGGAATGAGAGAAGGCCAGATAATAGATAGATAACACTTGTATTTAAATGTAATAGATACTTAGAACTTACTTCCGGCAGAATCTGGCAACCAGGAACCCGGCGACAAAAAATACTATACACATGATGGGAAGGGCGACAGCTAATCCTGAAAGAAGAAAGGCATTTTCATCAGAGAATAAACATGCAATAGGCCCAACTAATTATGCCAATACGAATGATACATATATCATATGATTTTTTTTCTCTCATAGATAACTACCCGCGGGTTCATGAACACATTTGTTAGAAACCATGTACCCACCTAACATTGCCGCCTTTACTCAAGCTTCGAAATAAGCTAAGGGCTTCGCAGCAGTAGGACTATTCTATAGTGTAATCTTCCTTCATGTTCAAGACTTTATTTCTCCTACACACTGAAAGGCCACCTACCTTTCCTTTGGTTCCAAACGACCATAATAGGTGCGAAATCTAACCTAATATGCACCTATAGATTCCCCCTGAGGTGGTGGTCTATTGAACAAAAGTTGAACATTACATAATATCCACTCCCTTGATGAGTGTCCTAACTTACCCACACAGGCGGGCCCACAAGCAGGTGGGGGTTTAGGTGTAACTTGTACAACACGTTTAGGCTGGGCCGCCATGATCTTCACTTCTGTGACGTTGAAACGTAAATATTTTGTCAACATGTCCTCAAATATACGCCTCAAGAAGGTGTGCTCTGAAAATAGAAAGGGAAAGTATGTTATCATTTCCAATATGCCTTCCGCGACAATTATAACATGGTGGATCATGGTCGCTTCATTTACACCCAAAGCTATCAAAACCTAGATTGTGTTAACTTTTATAGATTACTTCAATTTCACCTCAGACATTAAGCAACACATGTCATGTAGTGATGCACCAATGAAAGTATGCTGCATGGATGATGCCTTCAGGAGTCTTATCGCCAGCTCGTGCCAGAGTGAAAGTCTTCTTTTCATATACTACTTACAGCATTGATTCATAGATACTGGTACTCTGGTTCTTTATGCTGCTATGCTATGGGTTTTGGTATGTTCAATGCATTGGGGCCTATTACATTGATCTCGTATTGCGGCTATATTGATTTAGTGTTATGCATTTAGGCTTACCAGTTCTTATTTGGGTGATGGATAGCTGGGACTGACATATGTAACCTGGCTGCAGTGTGTCACACGCCGTAGGCTGGATGTGTAAAAAGTCGTGTTTCGTCAACCTTCGGGAGGTGCCCTGTCCCAGAGAGGCCACCAAGCATGGGACTCCTATAGAAGCAGATAGAAGGTCGCCATTAATGGTAATACTCAATAATCACTACAGGGCTATAACAGTGTGTGAATAATTATTGTTATGGTTATCGCTAAGGCCTATAAAGTTAACCATTAGCAATACTCATGATCAATTATTTTTGAATAGTTCTTTGACCAAAACATGCAAGAACACACTGGACAGTCGAGGGACACACAGGTATTATACATGAAGGCCTAATCTTTAAAAACCCACTTTGCCGGGAATTTTAATCAGTTTCCAGGAATATCCTCTACATGGCCCCACTGTAAGTTGGTAAAATTGCTGTATATATTGGGGGCTCTGTCCCGCACCCCGTTTACTTTCTCTCTTCTTTTTTTCAAGACTTATAACAGAACTATAACCGACCCCATTTACCTCTAAATGATGGGACAGCATAATTCTACAGTTGATCGAGTGAGCAATCTTGCATGTTGGGGAGTTATAATGTTTAAAAAGTACACATACAGGCACTTGTATCATAAGCTATAGCAAAATCTATTGGCAGCATTTACAAACATTTCAGGACAGCTTAGTGATTCAAATGGAAACCCCGTCATGATGTACATATGAATACAGCATCAGCAACTTATAATTGCTTACCAATGCTGCGTTCACGTACCGTTTCAACCTTACAGTGCAATACAGGCATCATGCCATTTATATAAATTGTTAAGAGTAAATGCATTTTGTAAGTGGATTACATATAGTATATTACCTTCTGATAATCTATCTTTGTTCCTGACAACGAATTCATTTGTTCCTATGTAATCCATCCATGACATACTTTTAGATATCCAGTATTGACCGAGGTTGGGTGGTGTTTGTAGCACCCTCATCTCGGCCGACAACTTCATGTACTCCTCAGGAGTGGTTACGCTGAGTAGACGGCCATAGAAACCCTGGGGCATATCCCCACAGGCCTTCTGGGCGTCATTGTAACTGATATTAGCAGAGCTGGTGACGAATCTGTAGAGTTTATTGCCAACGCGAACATCATACTGGGTTGGTGAAGCTTGAAATTGAAGCAAAATGTTGAATTATTTTAAGTTAAAGTTTATTGCACAATCACTCCAGAACATGGTATTCCATGTACATGTACTACTCATTATTATATTGGTTCATAGTACTCTTGATTTGTTGCTGCCATTTGTTTAATATAATGTATAACCCAGTAAACAAAAAACGTTATACAACCTTTATAACGCTTCTCTATGGCTCCTTGGTGTGGCAAATGTTATTTTGACGTAGAATAACGTATGTTTGTTAGCTGGGAAGATGATGATTATATTATGGATATGCCTTGAACTTTAGAGCAAATGAAATTTCAAATGAACAAATGACAACAATGTGAATATCATATAATACCTATACATGTATTAAGCGCATGCTTGAATAAACTATTTGAATTCATAATTATATGTTGCCATAGTGCATTTTTCAGGCACTACTTTAATTAAGCCTACCTTTGACTGTCCGTTCACATAAGGCATATCTCGATATGCAGCAGTCTCCCTTACCGACGTGTGGCAGACCCCCCGCCATGCTGAGCACTGGGGGACACGCGCCGCTCACTAAGATCAAACACAAAACATGAAACACATAATATGGAACACATAAAATGGAACACATAATATGGAACACATATTATGTACAGGTGTGTCAGGATATGTGTGTTCTATACATCCTTATTATAGTGATACCCTATAGGGACATTCCAATTTCAATAACATTCATTTAATGTATCAAAATGAATGCAACGCAATTATCCCAATGCATAGAGTATTGTCTACAAAGCACATTATACTATTATGCTCCAACGTCCACTGGTCCAGGTATGCCTCGTACTGTATAACCCTTTATCATGCAGCATGGAAAATATATAATCATCATAGTAAACCATAAAACATATCCCCTAGTTGCGTACACCCACAGGCCTACGTGGGTGTAGCTCTGTGGTGGAGATCGTCAGTGTAACGGCCTACCTTTGGGAGGTGCTATATGATGCAGTGTATTATCAGTTCCCCACACGAGGATCCTACTAAAGTTGCCGATCCACAGGTCTACGGCGCCACTGAACTCGTAGTGGAGCAGGTTGGTGAGCAGGTGGTACTCCATCAGCGTGTTGATATGCACCAGGTGCGACTCCTGCCCGAGCAGCTCCGAGCACATCAGGTTGAAGTCGGTGGCCGCTCTAACCTTCTGGTGCGTGACTTTGTAGATGCTGTTCCTCAGTTTGAAGTCATAGTAGACAGAGGCATTCACTGAAAGCATATAATAATCAGGTGTGCTAGGAATAGATTCCATAATCTTGGCTAAGAAACACTAAACAACATTTACCAGTTACGAATGCAGGTATATAAATCATAATGAGATGGATATGAACGAAAGCTGATACAGCCTAAAGCTGTAGCCGGCTATATACAGTCATGCGGTCAAGGACACGGGAAGGTATTAGAGGAAGAAGAATAAGACGTGGATGCTAATAGACCTATGTAATAACAGGAATGTATTGTGGTGTACTACATGTAATACTCACGCGGCTTCCTCCTGCAGAGGGCGGGTGCCTGGAGGAGACAGTTGGCGTCCGACCACACCATGGAGTAGTTCATCTTGTTGGGGCCGGCCAGCACACAGCCGTGACTGGGGTGGCGGTGCGGCTCTCCCGGCAGCCAGTTCCTGTACTTGCTGCCCGTCACCTGAGGGTAGCATCCATATGTCTTTGAGCATCATGATTAACATTTCAATATAGCTGGGTTTTGTTGTCAGATCGGAGCTATTCTCACAAATCGGATGCCCCGATGTAAATATGTAGTGAAACAATGTGATGGCAATCATCCAGCGAGTATCAGTGTGGTAGGTCATGAGCCTTATAACCCTTTATGGGCCGCAACCTGCTCCAAGTTGATACGCCTTGGGAATGCAGCCCTGGCCAGTAACTCGTCATCGCTGAATTCATGTATCATGATAACACTATGGGGTTGTACTCCCAAAGCATTGGCATGATGCGTGAATGCATCCCTGAAGAAAACACCCTCATGAACCATGACGACAAAGGGAACAGGACAATAAAGCATTATGCGATCCTTAGCTAATCAGAAAGATGATTCTAATTAGCTAAACTATGTTATTAGTGTGTACCTTTATGATATTATGGAAACACCCACATATCGCTTATCGGAATACCCAAGTCTTAACTAACTTACGTTTTCATAAAAAGTGTCATTAATCAGCCACTGGAAGTGGTATGGTTTTTCAAAGGCATTCAGGCCAATGTATACACCCGGTGCCGCTCCTACAACATCCTTTAAGGCCCCTGAAAGGGAGGAAATATAGATTACTAAAGCCCGCATACAGTATGGAGCTTTAGGACAAGTCAATCGTGTCCATCAGAAAATGCTAGTGAATACATGTGTATACATGAACATGATTGTACAATTCCGGACCTCTTATGATGCGTCCAAATTTATATCACACGTACAGAGAACCCAATAAGCAATTATATCACAGAAACATGCCTTTTCCCTTATGATAGTCCCTGCTGTTCTTGAGTTGTTGTACATTCATATAAATAATGTGACAATGTCTTGAGATATTTCTTATACTAAAAATCAATGAGTAAGAAATATCCACAAAGTTAGGTCCACCAAGATTTAGGACTGTTTGGGCACTGAAAAATACATTTAGGCGCCAAAAACACGTTTTGGCGCAGACAAAACCGTTTTGGCGCAGACAAAACATGATTTTCGACATGCACCAAAACAGTGTTGTAAATCCTAGTGGACACATGTCTACTATCTGCTAGGTCACTGAAAAAAGGTATCTTATGGCACCAATAAAATCCTTTGAAATTGAGTTTGAAAATTTGAGAAGTTACCTTTGAGGTAGTCTAGTTCAGCCTGGTTGTCTATGACGGCCAGGTAGGAGGGGCCGCCGCCCGCCACGTGCAGGTAACTGTATTTACACTGGTCCTGTTGTGCCGCCCACTGGTCAGGGGCCAGCACCCTGTAACAGTGCCCGCCGTACTGTAAGGGGTTACCTGTCTCCACACAGCCCGCTGATAACAGAGATAAGCAGCACCAGGATTTAACACAGGAGTTTATATGAGCAGGGGACAACATGTGAGTGTTAACATTGTAAGTAATCCTTAAAGGAGCACTGAAGCCGCGACCTAACCCCGGGGGGGGTATTTGAATTTTTTTTGATATGGGTGTGCGGCTGGACCAATGACAACCCTTACCCTTGCTAGGGAGCTTTTGCTTCAAAAACCTACCCTTGCTAGGGCACTTTCGGCTGAAAAGTCCTAGTTTTGAAGAGGAAAAACACAAAATTTACAATGGATGAGTAATTTCACCGAGAAATTTTACCCGTGTCTGCAAGATTTTGGCGAAAAAATGGGCAAATATGGGACATTTTGGTGAAAACTGGGCCATTTTCCTGAAAAAGTGACCCTTGCTAGGGACATTTCTCTCTGAAACAGGACCCTTGCTAGGGAGATTTTGTTGAAAAACCACCCTTGCCAGCCGCACACCTGTGTATACAAAATATACTAAGTGCCCCCCCCCGGGGACCTAACCCTACCTACTTTTGCACGGGGATGACGTCGTGGATTCAGATCTCCTTTAAATCATGATGTATCACATTTCGTGATGTACCAATGCAGCGTTATAATTATATGGATGCAGCTCTGGCGAGTTACTCTCCAGGGCTGCATTCATTTATCATGAGGAGCGCCTAAAACACTAGGCACACTAAGGGTTAACACGAGCACACTGAGTGAATTACATCAAGTAAACTTATTTATTTTCACCATATTTCTATCATTGTTTTACTGTTTGAGTAATACCCTTGTACTCAATATTGTACGGAGATATCAGAAGTGTATAGTTCAATTGCGTTTGCGCTACTCTTTTCTGTGCCACATCCTATTATACTCACCATGGTCAATCTCACAGAGAGCTGCGAAGTTGGCTGTGTAGGGCACGTTGACCCAGCAGCCCACACAGTGGTTGTGGACGGACTCTACGGTCAGCATGAGCACGGCCTTGTCGTCGTAATGCTCCCCGGACAGCGAGTGCTGGTGCAGCCTTTGGGCAAGATCCTCGAATTTGGTTGCATCTTTGTACTTTTTGTAGTCGTCCTCCGACCACTCTGTGTCTGTAGGGTCCCAGTAATCTGCAACGTTGCCTCCCCCACCTACACCTGCCAAACACACGCTTTATAGTATAGTGCAAAGTATATATATATTGAAGGAGAGGTTACTAGTAATTATTAGTATAACAGCAATGTAGGGGGGGTTGTCAGGAGATCAGCAGGCATCTTATATTTTTTAAAGCACGTTGAAACCTTAAAGCCTGAACTTGTTCATATCTTAACTTTTAACCAAAGAAGTCAGACGAAAATAGGCTACTTTGTGCAGACCCAAAACATGCACTCTCATTAATATGAAAATAACATGTTTATATTTGTAGTAATTATTGGTATTTCGTCATAATAACCCTACATTACTACAATATACCTGGGTATGTCCTCCGAGCTTTCCGGCCCTGTGCATTGGCTGCACCGTCTACTGCGTCATAGTAGTCATAATAGTCATAGACTATATCTCCCACCTCATCGCGCCGGGCGAAGGCCGTGTCCGTCTGCCAGTCTACGAAGCTAATCTACAATTTACATGTAAAGAGGGTTCACCTTAATCATGGCCTCAAAGAGGGTTATCGACTTTCTCACACAATATTCGCTAAAGATGTGAAACTTGATTACTAGTCTAACATAATGTTGCTCCATTACTAAATCATGTTGCTGCTTTCATTCTCCCAATCCTGGAATAAAGCTGCTTTGAAAAAAGGTGTAATAGTGTCAGATATGGACAGGCCTACCTATATCAGGTATGAGCTAGACACTACATGTACCAGCCGTATGATGGCCACCGACCTTTTAACATGGTTATGATATGATATGCATAGCGATTTGAATTTGAAGGGAAATGGACATAAAATATACCATATTACATATATGCATGTATACATATCAAACTTTCCACATTATTTTATATAGAGTTAAAATATCCACATACATGTGTGTATAAGTAGTCGCATATAATGGCATACGAGTGCATCATGCACACATTATACAAATTCTATAATCGTTAACATAATGAATGTAGGAGATTACTATAAAGTTCTAGAATTGCAAACCGGAACCTACCTGGTCCTTGGTCTCCAACCATGTCCATCGTAATCCCTCCTGCAGAGAATTCAGACCTATCCACCAGCGTTGTCCTGCACATTCCTCCTTGAAACTCAGGAATGTTTCTATTGAAGAAGAAAGCGATGATGTTAAATACTATACAGGGTGATGTTGAATATTGCAAACAACATGCCCGTTTTAAATTCAATAGGGCCTAAATCTATGTACGTAGTATACATGTATTTAAGTTAATGTTTAGATTGAAACCAAAAGTGGTTTACTCACCTTTGGTTTCAATTATAGGTATGTCATTTTCAAGTGCATTGGGACCACAGTTCTATGCAATTTGAACGTCTGATTTTTCACCAGAAAATGTGTTAGAATATGAGGTACACAATATACCTTTAACCCATGTTGCTTTGTCCTTTGTATCCAGTCTTGCCAGGTCTGCACTTTGCGCCTTGCATGCCTGCCGGGCTTGCTGCCACGTCGACCTCGTCTTGATGACTTTGAAGCAGTGTTTGGGTGCTCCAGAGCCATTCCATGTCCCCTCTTCCCACCCAGCTGGGCAGTTTGCAGCTTTATTGGGTACGAAAAGCAGATAACTTCTATGCATTGTATAATTCTTCTTTTTTTTGCTTATATATTTAATGGTCTGCTGTTAACTAGATTATATATCTGCTGTTGAAATTGAATGATAATGCTGTTGAAATTAACTTTACTTCACCCGGGCCCATATGTCGACCGAACCAAATGTATAGATCCCAAAAAAAGTCTCCTCTTACTAATTTTTGAATATATCATATCAGCTTATAAAAAACCCAGACAATATGATGTGCACATATCACGTTGATAACACATACAGTCATCTTTGCTGACCATCTCACAGACGAAGGGATAGTGAGCGGTGCAGTGGTCCCTGAGCCAGCCCCCAGGTACACCACAGCCCAGAGTGGCGCAGTGTAGAGCCAGGTGCCCTCCATTGTCTGGTTGGCCCGCCATCCAGTTGGTCCAGTTTACCTGAGAGAGAAATGTAAAAGAAGGTTGTGTAGTGTTTGGTAGGCATAATGATGACTATGCTGTCATCATGTGGACAAGTGAGGCGAGTTTCTCACATACATTTAGGTCTACATATAAAGAAACACTCAGAGCTGTGTGTTAATTAGTTTCGGAAGTGATTTAGAACAAATTGGAGGCATTAACCCTTTAAGGACAGCATCGTACTCCCGGAGGATGAGCATGGTGCATGACTTTAGCCATAAAGAGTAACCTCAGTACATAAAGCAACGGAAGTTGAAAAAAAAGAGTCAATTTGCTCTTCAGCTCTTTAGCTCTTGAGAGAATAATCATCCTAAAGGTAAATCTCATTAACCACAGAATTTCCTAACCATTTTGCCTGTAGGAGGAGAATTTAAGTTCCGCAAATGTCATAAAACGTCAAAGTACATACTTTTCTTGTGGTATCGTCCCACTCCCACGTGTCGTTCATGTTGGGGTCCCACATACCAATCCAGGCGCTCTCTGCTTGTGGCATCACAGCGGCTGAGACAAAGAACACAACTAGTGGTTTGGTGGTCTGCTGTATTGTGTCTCTCGTGAATCATTTAAGGACCGCATGCTGATTGAAGATTGAATGACCTTTGGGAGAATATCATGGACATTTGCGAAAACCTTCTGCGGATTAGTAAAATGCATCGTGAATAATAGCAGCATGACTTACATTGTATGAAGGTGTTTGCGGCCTCCGTGTCGGGAATGGCAAGCTGTGCATCAAGTCTGAGGCAGTAGGCCTTTGCCTGGAACCAGGATCGACGTGTAAGCGCACTGTGGAGGTAGCATGTTCCTGTCTGCGTGTCCTCAAACCAGCTAGGGTTACACCCAGCACCTACGGGTTGTAGTAATACATGGACATCATCTTTCTGCAGGTTTTGTTTCATTATAGATACAATAGACGGACATACATGTATGTAGTATTAGTATGATTGATAGAGACGCCTCTGAATGTACTTGTAAAACGATCGACATCATGGACAAAGGTTCCGCACCCCTCCCGTGTCGCAAGATACAGTCATGTATATAGATGTAGTACATATGGTTCAATTTTGTCTATAGGCCAGGAGACAATTAAATGTGTCGCGTCAAACACTATTTTTAATAAGGGAGTGGTCATTTTTTTAACAACACGGGGGGGTGGATTGGGGGGGGGGACCAAAAAGATTTGGACCCCTTGAAGGGGGGACCAAAAAAATCGCACCCCTTTTTAGTGAAAAAGCCCGCGCGTTACCACAGCTTAAAGGGGTCGACCACGGTCAATTTGAACTTGCCTGAGGGGGGGGGGGGGGCACCAAAAAATTTTGACCTGCTCGCGCAAAAATCCACCGACCCCCCCCCCCCCCCCCTGTTGTTAAAAAATGACCACTCCCTAAGCCAACTAAATCATAATGTTATGAATGGTGCAAGATATAGAATCATCGCTCCAAGATAAGAAGCTTTCACTTTGCTACAATAGAAAATAAAGTCTATAAGGTTCAGTCCTCTATCCAGGCAGATTACCCTATAGCTGTATACACGATCATAAAAGGCACCTGTTTATCTTAGTTTGATATCAGGTATGTGCGTCATACCTTCCTTCTTCCTCTGACATATGAATGGCAGCTTCATGTAGCAGGGGTCGTCCTGCCAGCCACCCTCTGTAGAACTGGCACCTTTAACTATGGACACACACGCGTCTGAGCCCAGGTTGGGCTCATTCTCACCCCAAGCGTTAAATGATGGTGGCTGCAGATAGAGATAATGCCATGTCAAACATCAATACTACAATATACATGGTCTTTATTGTTAGCTGTTCTTATCAAAATGACTTAATGAGGTCGCTATGTTCGCTACATGATTGTCCTCTATTGGGGTTATGCATATCTTGTTGCATTACGATTTGTCCATTATTGTTACCTATTCTTATCAAAATGAGGTCGTATGTTTGCTACATGTATAGATTATAGCAATAAGGTAATGGGGTAATGCATATCTTGTTGCATTGCGATTTGAATGTATACCTTTAGTTTCCCATCTCAGAGAGACGAACAAGTTTCAGAGACAGCATCCTGAGGATGCTGTTTACACTTCACCCTCAGACATCTGGTGTGGGGCTCTACACCAGGGGATGGGGTTGGGGTGTTTTTTTTGGTGAGGGGTAGACTTGGGGAGCCCCATCCCCGGCTTATCTAAACATCTAATTAGTGGCTGTTGACCGAGGGACGACGGTCCTGGAGACTTGTTCGCCTCATTAATCTAGGCCTACACGTTAGGCTAAAGCATTAAATAAGAGTCAGTTTAATTCCTGAAAGACCCCTTTCAGAGAATAGCATCCACATTGGATATAGAATAATATTATTTCGTGAAACACAAACCAGGAAAAAAAAACACCCAGACGTAAAAAAAACTAGTTTGAAAGACCCATATCATATTCTGCACTAAGCATATACTGAGTGAGGAAGCCGGAATAAAACTGCATGGATAAGATGCCACTATAAGTTGTAGTTCTACCTGCCCATTTCTGTTATTGTTGATCCATGAGTAGGTTCTGTCGGCCCGGAGTTGACCACTAGAGAGGCCGATCCACGTTGGCTCCTCGGACACCATTGCTATTTGTACATAAAGAAAAAGGTTTCATTATGTATGTTTTCCCTTTGTATTGCATTTATATATAGACAATTGATTGATAAGCTATTTGAAAAGAGAGGTTTCCACCAATGCGCGTGTCATATAAATATTTTTTTTGGACATTTTTATTTTTATTTTTACAATCATTCTTAATGACAATTTAGAAAATTCAAAAATGATATCTTGCATGTTTGCAACTGTTATATTTTAAGTCCAGAGCACTAAAACACTTCATCTACTAGTAATACCCTGATCCTGAAAACCCCCGACAATGGTCATACTTTTCATGCCTTGGCTACGAGAACACGATTTTAGTAGCTTTACTGTGAATATAGGTATACTTTTATTTCTGATAGAACCCGTGTATAGTATCCATGAGTATCGTATTCTTACATGCGGCCATGTCATACTGTTTTTTGTTGTCAAAGAAGGCCAGGTTGGCCTTGGGTAGTGTCCGACAGTAATCTCGTGCTTCATACCAGGACATGGGGTCAGTGAGCAGGAAACACGCGCCCTCCGCCAGGTGCCACCCGCCGTCAGGGCAGTAGGACTGCGCGTCTGCAACACACAACATGGACAATCTTCATCAGAATTCTATCCAGGGTGCTGTTTCTCCATACATTTGGGGACCTCCGCAAATTTGTGACACACACTCCATATATATGTGGAGAAAATATAAATGATGAATAAAATCGTGTTTTTTTTTTGGCTATTTAACCATACAAATATGGAGCTCCATATATATTTGCGAACCTCCGCAAATTTATGGAAGCACATTTTCGGACGTCCGCACATTTGTGGAGGTCCGCAAATTTGTTGAGAAACAGCACCCAGGGGGGAAAATATTCATGCAAAGGGGGGAATTCTATATTTATCGTCACCTCAATGGAGAAAGGTTGTAACTGAAAGTGCTCAAACTTAGTGGAGAAAGTTTTTTTGACAAGGTTTTATTTGTGCAAAATACAAATTGTACAGCATGGGGTATGCAAAGTACAAATACACGTTCTGCCACCATGGGCCCATATGAAAATGTCTGATGTGTGCATGTGAGTATGGCAGCAACAGGTAAAATGAATATCAAGGTTGTAATTGCTTTGTCATGATCATGTGACCATGGACAATATTTAATAGGCCTATGATTATTGTCAAGTGCCATCTGGCTAGATATGATTTGGGGGTATGAATCCACTTTGTACGTGAAGATGAAATGCCATGCCTTTGATAGTGCATGTACGAGAGCATTCCCCTAGTAGCAAGCCCGCACGGGGCCAATTTGGTTTTAGCTCGGATTGGCTGTTTGAAGTCGGGCAAAACTGAGCTGGGTTTCATGTTGGGCAGATGGCTGAGCTGAAGTGTGGCCCCGATCGGGCTGCCCATTTTGGGCTCAGATCAGTTTCAAAGCGGGCTGCCCGATTTGGGCTCAGATCAGTTTCAAAAAGGGCTACCCGCTTTGGGTTCATGTTGGCCAGATGACAGGAAACCCGTCCAAAACCCGTTCTGAGCCCAATTCGGGCAGCCCACTTGGGGCCACACCAAAACCCAGTGCCCTAAACCAACGGGCGCCCGTCGGTTAGCCCACTCCGGGCCGATGAGGGCTGAGGTTGGGTTTGGACAGGGCAACTGCTCTAATAGTTCTGATGATTGACACCAGATGTCACTACTATACAATATCTAGAGTTTTCCAACAAAGCCAGATGAAATTGACATTATATAATAATACAATAAAATGTTAAAGTGATGTAGAATAGGAAACAATAAATAGATGTTCTCACAGTTTGGAAATAAGATAGAATATATATTTGAATGATGAAAAGGAGGTTCTCTAAGCAGCTATCCAGTGTAAACACTATTTCTGTGGCATTACAATCTTAATACAAGACTCATGTGCCCCATGTAGGTATGAACTATGGCTTTGAAGGCCAATGTGCACCATAGACACTTGTCTATGCTGCATGTGGCTCAAACCTGATGATAATAGGCCTGCTTGATACTTCCATTATTGGGTAGGAAGAGTATGATTATGCCTTGGGTTGATTAGCAGGACCTAGGATATCTGGTTCAACAAATACAAGAAATCATTGGAGAATGATTGAATAGATTCTAAAAACCCATAATTATCCGATCTTAGCTCGCTTTCAACCCGTCCAAAAACCGATCTAAGCCCGCTTTCAACCCGTCCAAGAACTGATCTGAACCCACTTTCAGCCCGTCCAAAAACCAATCTGAGCCCAAAGTGGGAAGCCCGTCCAAAAACTGATCTGAGCCCAAAGTGGGCTTCCCGTCCAAAACCCGATCTGCGCCCAACATGGGAAGCCCGCACGGGCCAGACCAAAGCCCAGTGCCCTAAACCGACGGGAGCCCGTCGGTTAGCCCACTCCGGGCCAGACTTGCAAACACAGTCTGGCCCCGTCCGGGGCCACAGTGTGTTTGCTACTAGGGTCTAAATACCACCATGTTTCTTAAAGTGGAAATATCACGACCATAGTGTACAATATAGTAGCATCTACTGTAGTTCTACAGTACACGCTACACTGTAATAGTGTATACATGAATGTTATACTATAGATTTACACTAGTGTAATTTACAATATAAAAGATGATATCTTTGGGTTCACTATTTACAGTGTGGCAGTAGGAGGCGTCCACGGTACATACACTTTGGAGAGAAGGTTTGGTTAATTATATTGAAGCAACGTTCATAGAACAATGGATGGATTCTCACGTTGTACATCACTTGTAAGATAGTTAATTAGTGTTAATACAATGTACTCCATTATGCGTTCTACAAAGCTTGCACTATACATTGTATATGTGGGAGAGATATAGAGAAAAAAATCTTGTAATAACAATATATAACCAATATACTAGAACGAGAATAGCGAAATTCCATCGGTTGCTGATACACTCTCAAAGGGTCAGCATGATGCACTAATTCAGTGATCAACATTCTTATACAAGTCAGTCTCTGGTACTGCATTTGACCAGAGAACAATGAACGTGGAACCTGAGACATGATGTCGTCCTTAAAGGGCCAAATTAGGCTTATAATAGGGTGCCTATTTTGACACGGAAAGTTAACTAATGAACATTGATTAGAAACTAAAATCTAAATGCAAATAATAACCACACACTGTCATTAAGAATGGGCGTAGTTTAATTACATGCTAATGGCCTGATTCTGCAGGACAGGTAGAGCTCGCCGCTAAATAATATGGTTCTGGAAGACCATCAACTTTACAACTATGTAGTGGTAAATCGTAGTGTTCTGGTTGGGGGAATGTGGGATATAATGGTGCATGGGCTCTCTTCAACGTAGGCATAAATATTATACTGTTACTATGCTTGCCAGTATTTAACATCAAAACACCCATGTTTAGAAGTTAAACACTTTGTTAAGCACTTCTTTGTCCCTAGTTGTGAACACTTTCAAAGACTGTTAAACGTGTTTAATTGTTAAAATGTTTGGATAAATCATGTTTAACCATGAGGTAAACACTATGTTTTATAGGTGTTTAAATTACAAGTGTTAAAATCCTAAACACCTGAACACAGTGCTTAGGTGTTAACCATCAAGTGTTTAGATCATGCATGTGTTTAGGGTTTAAACAGCGCTTATAAATATGGTGTTTATATCTAAACACCTTTTTTACAGAGAAGAAGAGGTTTCACATACAATAATGAAACAATCCGAATGATAATCAGATACGCCTGTCCCTATGGAAAATCGTGTAGAAATTGAGGTTGTTAAGTAACCTATATATTTCTAAAGACAACTTGGCGTATTTATAACCATATATTTGATAGTAAATATGAGTTATGGGACGTACAACCATTCCTCTACTTTGACATTTCGACACACCCATTATGAAGCAGGTTTTTAAAAGTTTTCAACGTGTATTTATTCATAAATGATGTTCGAAATACAACAAACTTCAAAAGTGGTAGAGCATGAGGTATAGTACAGTGCGCATCGATGTGTTTATACATGTACTACTGCATATACAAATGAATAGATAGTCAGCATTCATATCTTTGGTATTTTCTATTATTCCCAAATGGCAGCTTTATAACATATCCACCAACAATAACCTGAACTCGCACTTAGAGGGGAAAAGAGCGCCAGCCTAACTCTTTCCAGAGTATTTGTATTATTTGATTTATATTATTTGGCTTCAATCACTACACGTGGCAGAGGAAATAGACAAAACTCCCCGCCATTGACATACGTGCACATCATACTTCACGAGTTGAAGCTGGGTCATATCACACGATGCCGAAGGCTGAGTGATATGACCCAGCATGGAGTATATGGAGCTCCCATAGGCTTAGCATAGAGAAGGCCGTACCACCTGGCACCACGTAATAAAGGTGGATACAGGTCAGCAGAGCATTGATTTTCAGTGCTCAGACTATGTGTGGTGTTGGTGTTGGTGGAAGGGGTACTATCCTCATTCATATTACATGTATAATAACTTGAATATGCCCCTTCCTCCAGTAGCCAGGCTCCCAGGCATGCCGGTACTATTATCATGATTGTATAGTTAATTTATATTGTTCCAATTTAAGTCAGTCACACACGAATAATATCACGCCATGGAAATAACAAACAATGGCATTAACGAAATCTTAAACTATACTACGTGAATCCCATCACATATTTTAAGCACATAGAAACCTTCATGTTACACTTTGATTTCTACCTGAGTACCACGTAAATAGCACAGTATAGTGAGGGAGTCCAATTTCAGTGACAGTGAGCGGGAGGGCGATTGATTAAACTGCAGAATACTTATATTACGTCGTAAAATAGTTCCATCAAGCATGGTCAATATTGGGAATGTGATTATATTTTCATTGCTTTTCCTAGTTCCATTTCATTAGATGCTACCACAACCATATATAATGTATAAAACGATACGTGCACATGCGTTAATATGGTATTCTAGCGTTGCTATGGTACATTAATTACGATCCCAATTCACACGAGTAGTGAACAGGGGGTAATATTATAATACCAGGATATAAATAAGTCATTATGATCTGCCGTCTCTCAATCTCCTTTCTGGGAAACCTGCCAGTGTTTGTGTACATAAATAACGGGAGGTCAATCTGAAACTAGGCCGCCTTTATAAAGGGCTGGATAGGTAGCACAAGACCACCCCTCGCCTATAGTTACACCCATAGGGTAAAGTTCCATAGACTTCTACCTTCTTTCTTATACGCGGTGTGCTTTTAAGTACATAGACATCATATACCAGGTACACGGTGCTGGATAGGGATGTCAGAATGGATCAGAATCACCTTGAGGCTATAACATACCTGTATCCCACAATGAAGGCAGCTTAAGATGCAGACATGGCTTAACACAGTCTGATCTAAACACAATATAGACACTAGCACACAGGTAACTCACCAGTCACCCAGCCTGTTAAATTACCAGTCACTCGATCGGCCTGCAGACAACAACTTACCGTCAGTTGCATGTGCCTCTGTCATTAGACACAGGAGGAGCAGAGTGTAGAAGTGGTAAGGCCTGGCCATGTTCTCCAGGGTGTGGACACAGTGTCTGTAGGTGCAGGGTCGGCCTACCTGGTCGGTGGGAGGTGGGGAGGCCCACCTGTGGATGTGTGTGTAGGTGTGTGGCCGTGTGCCCGTGGTGCTGTCCCATGAACGTCTGGCTGCCTCCGAACAACCAGGATGTATAATCCCCGATTTGTCTTCTTTTCTTATTTTGGGCTGCTGTCCTGCGTGGGTCTTGTCATGTTGATGTAGGTCAGAAAGGGAGACTTTAAGTTTAACCTGGCTTGTAGGGGTATGATGAATGGCAGGTGGTAGGGCAGTATGGGGTGCCCACTAAAGCTACCTGTATGTAAGAGGCTGGACTACAATATGTAGGGAGGTGCATGTATAGGGGTAGACTGGTGCATTTATAGGCTTGGTATATTGAAGGGAATGCATCCTTTGTTAGGGGATATAATTAGCAGTGACTCAGTGTACACTTACACTGTAAGAACAGTGTTTAAATCCGAAACACTTATCTAAACACTTATTGTGTCTGTGATTTTAAACACATAAACACTTATTAAATGTGTTTAGATACATTATGTTTAAATTCTAAGCCTAACACTTTTGTTCAGAATTTAAACAGTTATCTAAACACTTTTGATCTAAACACTTTAATCTAAACACCTTTGCAATTTCTAGGTAAAAAGTGTTAAATGTGGCTTAAATGCTAAACACTTTTCAAAATAGTGTTTAGATACGTGTTTAGAACCTAAACACATTGCAATTATGTTTTTAAATACTAAACACTATTTTTACAGTGTAGGTGCCTTTAGGACTGTGTCTATAGAGAAAAGTGTGTGTGTGGGGGGGGGGGGGGGAGGGAGGAACATGCAAAAAAGGCACCTACAATGTACGTATATATATAATAAAGAATATGGAGTGCTATTCAATACGCCCAGCACCCCCTCTGTCTCGACACATTTTTGTCCGCCTAAAACTCACATTGTAAGTTGGCCATACACATAATGTAGTTCAATGATATTTTTATAAAAGATGTATGCGGATAACATGTAATTTCAGGACACAAATATGAATGTTTTATTAGGGGCTTATCTAGTTTTGAGTATAGGTAGAGGTGGATTGTCCTGAGTAATTATGTATTTGTTTGAACCAATATGACAAAACACAGACAAGATAAGAATCACAATTAAACTGATATTACTGATCTGATTTGATTGAAAAGTTTGCTCTGTGAAAGTAAATGTCTACTCGAAGACTATAGCTGGGGCTCCACTAACTGATTTTCTCGTCGATTCTCACAGAAGAAAATCTTCACGGGTGATCAGATTTAAAAAAAATAGTTTTATTGACAACATTTCACATAAAGCAATGCGATCTTCCAATGAAGTCATGACAAGACGGGGACGGAATGAATCAAGAGTATCAATGTGTGTAAGTAATTAAAGCTGAAATAACCAATAAAATTTACGTCATATCCAGTGGTAGATCGTCAAAGTCTTTGGTCATCTATTATGAGAAAGTTCCTGTGGTATTGTTTAACTAATAGATTTATAAGATTAACTTGGAGTTTGCAGTGGTAGTCCATGTCAAATTATTGTTCATTATTAGTAATGTAACTTCAAATGAGAACTTAACAAGGAGCAATGATTGAGTGATTATGTAATTACTTAAATTAGATTTTTGTTATTTTGGCTTTGAAGATATGCCCAAAGTCACTTTTTTGTATTGTCAAGGGTATTTGGTCCCATAAGTTCATTCCTCTGTATAGGGGACCTTTTTTATATCTTTCGCGTTTGGGATGCTCCACCTTAAGTTTGACCTTCTTGTTTGTTAAGAAGTTTTGTTGAAGTACCCTATTGTTGGGATCTTGTGCAACCTTGTAGATTAGCGACGCCAAATGTCGCTTGCGTCTAGGACCAAGGCGTTCTACTTTACATTTCCTATGGATAGCATTTGTTGACATCTCCAGTGGTTTCACACGAAGGCAGGCTCTGAGTCCCTTATTCTGAACAGTTTGTAATTGTTTGATGTGTGATTTAGGGGCAGACTCTACCAGAAAGTCCCCATACTCTAATATTGGGACGATAGCGTGTTTAAATAGGCATATAGAGTCATCCCTATTCCTAAAAAAGCGAATACTCTGGAGTTGCCCCACGCTTAGGTCTGTTTTCGTCACTGTCTCGTCAAGTTGTTTTTTAAATTTCAGAGCACTGTCGAGCCATACACCCAAGTATTTAAACTGGGCAGTATTGTGCATGGGCTCATTATTGAGAGTCACATTCAGGCGAGTAGTTTGTCCAAGTTTCGAGTCTGGCGCGAACCACATCCCTTTCGATTTTTTGAGATTAGGGGTCAGTCTATTGGTTTTGCACCACACATTAATGCTATTAATGTCTTCTTGCATCAGAGCTAGTGCTCTATGTGGATCCTTGGCTCTAGTGACTACTACTAAATCGTCGGCGTATAAGATAACTCTTCCATAATTTACCACATTCGGGAGGTCGTTGATGTAGATCAAAAAAAGTAGCGGGCCCAATATACTTCCTTGGGGTACCCCGTAAGTTATATCACATTTGCCCGAGCGCTTGTTGTTTGCTAGTGTACAGCATTCCCTTTCCAGTAGGTAGCTAGACATTAATTGTAGAGCACCATATGTGAGGCCCAGGTTTTTTAGTTTTATGAGTAGTCTGCCATGGTGGACCACATCGAAGGCCTTAGTAATGTCCAAAAAGACCCCCATGGAAAACTCTCCCCTGTTGCGAGCACTATACAAAATATTAGTCAAGTAGAAAATCGCCAGACCTGTTGACTTGTTGGGTAGGAACCCAAATTGGTTTTCACAAATTAGGTTATGCTCAGTCACGAAATTCATCAGTTGACTATGTAATACAGGTTCAAGCACCTTCCCCACAATGGGCAATAGTGTTATCGGGCGCCAATTTGCGACGAGACGTTTATATCCTGGATGCTAGGGGTTGTTTATATTTACATCTGTATGGGTCCGATTTGTGAGAGTAGGTCCTATCTAACGAGAAAATCGGGTAGTGGAGTCCCTGCTTCCGTGTCAATACAAAATTCATTTTGTCTGCACAAAACTGCTGGTGTCTTTCAATCAACGGAAAATAATGCATTTCATATGAAAGAAAATCATCACAATCATCGGATTTTTATCATGGAATTGAGAATGCAGTCCAACATACTATAACATGAGACCTCTTGTGTTAGTCAGTAGACTTCATCGTTGGTTATGTTATCACTATCAGCCGCCAGGTCGAGCACCAGTATGGGTGTCACATGGGTGCTGCCTTCCTTCAGAGAGTTTCTTGCTGATATGAAGGCCACTGGATTTATTTTTCTTTTGCCGGTTTTCAGGTCATTGTATGCCATCTGTCTACCACATCACGTGCTGTAACATCCAGGTAGAAGTGTGTACCCGGATCATCAGCCTGGCTGACCCACGAGATCGGTGCCCTATCTGAAAAACCATTCCTCAGTTTCACTTTGGCTCTGGCAGGTGCCCTCACAGGTGTCCTCATGTCATTTCCCTGATATCCAGTCCAACCACACTTTTTGAGACACTGCACATTCCAGATGCTCACTGGGGACAAGGTACCTCTGAACTGCTCTTATTGAGGCTCGTGGGGATGGCACACCAAAAACATTTAAGCTCTTTGGTGAGGGATCTTGACTTTGGAAACGGGGGGGGGGGGCAATATTTCCTTGGTGGCTTTTAGATCACGTCTTACATTAAAAAAAACTAATTTCCCCTAAAAATGGGTATCCCTGAAAATCTTCACTTGAGTTATCGCCACAAAATCCAAATCATGCAAAGGGAACGGTTTGGACCTCTCTTATATTGTGGGGATAGAATTCGTTTGACCTCTCTTTAGCTCTACTTCTGTCACCTGTCCGTCAGGGATTATATTACTCTCCTTATTTCCTCTAACTTAATTCATATAAAGAGACAAATGAACATGCATGGGATAACCAATGGATAAAAGCCACCATTGGAGGTATCAGACTATGTTCCGCAGGGGTCCGTATTGGGCCCACTACTATTCCTGTGCTACATCAACGTCTGCTCCGTTGCAGCCAACTCGAGGTGCTGCATATACGCGGATGACCTGGCCATTATGGTCAGCGGAAAGGACCCCGAAAGGGTGAAACTGCTTCTTCAGGCAGACCTAGATGCAATAGCCTCTTGGTGCACCAAAAACAAGCTTACCATCAACAAGGATAAAACCAAAATCCTATGGTCCTACCCTCCTAACAGTAGACCAATTGTCGACGACCTGTCCTTGAAGATGGGTGGACGGGCCCTTGAAGTTGTAGGTAGTTTTAACTACCTAGGAGTCATCATTGACACCCATCTGACCTTCAAACAACAATGCAAGAAGATTGTAAACCTCACCCAAGTGAGACTGAATCAACTACGAGACGTACGCAAGCATACTGACCCCGCCACCACTGCCCTGGTTTATATACATATGGTACGACCTATCATGGAATATTGTCCATTCTTCATAGATGGGGGTCCTGCTTGGGTCAGTGGTAAGCTACAAGTGTTACAGAACACAGGCCTACGCATCTGTTCAAATATCCGCGATGCAAGAGACGCCAACATCAATGACCTTCATGAAGAATACGATGTAGAGCGTCTACATGTGAGGAGAAATCGACAACTACTCCGGCAAATGTACAAGCTGAGTAGGCACGACAAGAACTTAGTTGCTCCCACTAGAGCGCTACGAGCCAACAACAAGCTACGCCTGAAGACAGCCTGGCCAAAAAAGGATATCTACAAGAAGAGTCCGGCATACCGGGGAATGAAATTCTGGGACAGATGTCACTACACAAGACATTATGTAGCAACCCGAGATCTGCTCACCTCAGCCCTCACAGCTGATGAACTAGCCCCACTACCGGAACCTCATCAGTAGCTCCGCGCATAAGCTTGCAAAAATCCACACACACTCACATAAATAACAAATTGATCTGATCTATGGTCTGTCACTTATACATGTATTGATTACTTTGTTTGTCCGTCATATTGAAATGTCACCTGGTATCATATTTGATTTTTCAATGTAAAAGGCGATACGGGGAGAACTCTCCTAGCATCGAGATGTATTTTGCCTCAATAAAACAAATAAACTCAAACTCAAACTCATAATGCTAGTACCTAATATCTCCACAGTGTTTGCCATATTGGATAAATAGAATTGTAAAACAAAATTCTGCATGGATATTCTTTGTGCTTGAACTCAGAAACCTCCGTTCTGTAGCCCTGTGACCACAGAGAGAAAGGAAACATATTTAAATGGGAGTCTAGTCCCTGCCTCTAGAATGACTCCCTTTTCTAACTTTCTTTCTGACTCTCTTGATGAATGGAGTCAGTACTTTAAAAGGACTCCCCATCAAGAACAGAGTCCAGGTCATGATTGAACTCCCTTACGAAAGGGAGTCTAGAATAGTGACTCCAAATGTTAAGGCAGTCGTTGAACCACGACTCCCTTTGTAGAGAGGGTCATTGAAGGATAACTCCTTTGGAATAGAGAGTCACATTGCTAGTTTTAATTCCCTTACCCTCTTCATAATCATTCTAATGGTTTTCTCCCTAACTTTTTACATCATATTGGTGCAAGGCATCAGAAAGATCCCTCAGTGCATATTAGTTAATATATGAAGGAACATTTGAATTCATGTGGGTTAAACTCTTTCATGTTTCTACAAATTGGGTGCCTCTACCTAAAACATCATGCTTAGCCTATGCTAAAGTTTGAATCAAATGTGATTATTTCATGAAATTTGATTCTGACACTAAATGTTGATGCTACAATGATGTATACGTATTAGTATAATTATCAATGTCACAAATTATGTGGATCTAGAGATCTGAAGATACAGAATAATACCATTTTAAGTATAGTGCTACTACTAAGTGGGCCAAATCATAACCAATGTTTGACTCCCTTATGCATTCACTGACACCCTTGGGTAATTCAAGCCACATGTGACATCTCCAAAAAACTCTGAATTCCTGAATTCATAGGAAAGGGAGTTGGAGAGTTCTGACACATATTTATGTGACTCCCTCAAGGAGTCCAGGCAACCATTTACTCACGTAAGCTGTCATGAACTCGATTTGAAAGAAGATTAAATTGAAAGGGAGTCAGAGTCATGGTGTGAAAAGGGAGCCAATGGGAAGTCTGGCTCTTATTTTATAGCCTGGACTCCCCTTGTGACTCGGTATCTTCTCTGTGTGCACCGAGCTGCATTCCACTGGGCACAGAACCTTGATTCAACGTTGATATTATGCTTGATAATCATGGATAAACCACCTTTCAAGTTATTCAACGCTGAACTGATGTCTGTACCCGCTGAGATATGACCTGGCAAGATCATTGGGAATATCTGATACATTTGTGAGCAAATTATAGGATGGCAAAACTGTATCCATGCAACAATAATTTCCAATGATTTATGCATTGAACTGTGCTATATCACACTAAATAAATAATTGTAAAATAACATCGAGCACTGATGTTCTTTTGGCTAGATGTCATGACTTTCTAATCTATAGTCCTCTTACATATCCACTGGACCACTGAGCTGCAAGGGGGGTCATTGATTATATTTCATACATGTGTGGGCAAATTAAAGCATCAAAGATGGGTGTGTACCCAGAAGGATACTGCCCCTTTAACAAGAGGTACGTTCTTTTTAAATAACCAAAGTCTGTACATTTGTGACTTTACAACTTTATTTCTTAGATAATCCAAATGTGCATACATATCTATGGGATAATAGTACGGCTATACCATCAATGTATCCCATGATCTAATGATTATGATAATCTATACTATACAAAGAACAGATGGATACAATACATACAATGTCGTAATGAAATGTACATGCTAGAATAGTATATATTTGCATAGTTTTCACGAATATTGCAGTTTTCTCTGTCTTCCTCATACGTGCATACACACTACTAACAGGCCCATCTTCAAACAGTATAGGCCTACCTACAGAACGAACGTATAGCCATGATTCTGTCATACAAGGAATCCCCTTAGTTGGGAGATCCCTTTAATATGATATGAGGTAAGTTGACTAAGTCTTGTGGTCTTGTAGTATAGTTGGTATTTATTACAAGTTGACAGCAACAGTACAGTAAGTACAATGTAGGTTCCACTCAGTTACACCTATCCACACAATAATATAGGTCTTGGTAATATACCTAATAACCCTGAGGTTAGTACTGGACTAGAGCCAAGGGGGTCCTACACCATGTCTGATAGTTGGGCCTAGTAGGGCATAGCCTATAGCCTTGTTCTCAGTCAGTGGAGAGGTCCTTGCTCTGTGGTGTCCAAGTGTAGAGTGAGGATGGAGATGCCCAGTGCTGGGACCTGACCCTATTTAAGGGGGCCAGGCTACCAGCATGGCATCTTGAGTGTTAGTGTCAGTTGACAGTGGTTGGAGGGCTGTAACAGTCAGAGAGACAGTCACACAATACCCCTCCATAGTTTGTCTACCCCTGTTAGTGTACATCAAAGGGGTGACCCTTATGCTGGTCTGTGGGAAACAATGTGCGGGATGAGCGTCGCCTGGCGGCGGCGGGAGTGCCGACTGGAGCGCCGCCTATGCGGGCCGGCGCGCGCCTGCGTGTGCCGGCGGCGGGAGTAGCGTCTCCCGCCGTCGGCTTGAACACGCGGGCGCCCGCAGCGCCGGGCTCGCCGGGCTCGCCGGTCATACCTGACAGGTGCCTCCCCCTCGGGAAAAAGGACAACTCTCCGTCAGTTGTCATTCCATCTAAAAATTTGGGGTGAATTTTGGAATTTTATCCACAGTTTTTGGTGGCGAATTAGAATTTACCTTTTGTTTTTGATTTTTTTTTTTTTTGTAGTGAAGTACACTTTTTTTTTGTAATATAGATGATGTGAGAGTATGTAAATACCAAAGGTCTGGGGAGAATTTTGGTTTTGTGCTTGGCTAGTCATCTACATTATATACAGTGTAACTTAACTATAAGGTATGTAAACCTTCTTTGTACCAATTTGGTACTTTCTTAATCACATATTATACAGTGTAGTAATACATTGTGTCTTTATCTGACACTTTTCAAATCATTGTTTGAATTATATACACGGCATGGTACATCTTTGTCTTAATTCTAAAACATGATAAAAAATGTGTTATCAAGTAGTAGGCTGTCTTTGGTGAAATAGGTGCTTTGTGGAACTGAGTGGATTTTGATATATCAATGTTCACATGTGAATACAAATATACAGAGTATAATGCAAATTATGCAAAATCTTATGATAATCTTTTACAAACTTTTTTGTTTGATACCAAAAAAACCAAGGCCACTTTTATATAAAAGTAGGCCGACCGGCTTGAAGTTTGTTTTCTTATTTCTAGATAGCGCTTATCTTTGGATTTGCGTGATATAGCCATCAGTAATGTACATTTTATGCATAGTTATGTGCTTGTCCGGTGGCGGATAAGTGTTCATAATTGTGTCATCTGACATTTTGCATTACTTAAGTTTGTAAGTTTGTATGTACAAATACAGTCCTTTTTATGAAGATATTTTGTCCTTATCCGGTGGAGGGTAAGTGTTCATAATGTCATAAAAAAATGACTCGGTATCTTGTTTCTGCAATGATAGTTGAATCTTACAAGATTCTTGGTGTTGGCAATTTGCAACTTGTGGATCTACACTTTGATCAGAAATGTCTTTGCAGTGGGCCGCTGCTGTGAGATTTAAGTCTTTTGTGTAGTATCCTAGGGTTAGTCAGCGGACTATCTCCCTTTTTGCTTCATGTTTTTCTGTAAATAGTCTTACATAATACAAAGGTATACAGTGTAAAATACAGTGCAAATACAGTGTTATATACAAACATGTTTGATTAGCAATTTAGATTGTAATAATACAATTTCATACATATAAATGCATGTTTGAGCAAGTTTGACATGGTTAAGAGTACGCAATTGTTTTTGTAAAACTTCAATTTTTCAAAAATTGGCTGTTTCTTTTTGGGATACCTTAAAATTGATTTCCTGATACTACTGACACACACTGAGACCTTGCTTTGACCTTGGGATTGTGAGAGTTTGAAAATTTTGCACCTTGAGCAGATTTTTGAGTGGCACCTTGAGGCTATTGTGTCATGCGGCGCAAGATGCGTCGTGTGCCGCGGTGACACCGGTGGTTGACACCTTTTGGTGAGCAGATCATGTGCCTTCTCATGGACTTGTCACCTGAAGTGAGGGGATCACTTCAGAGGGTGAACAGTGTCATTTGGGGGTGGGGAGGGGTTATAAAGGCTGTGTAGACCACAGTAGGATCACTTATTCCTTGAGTACCCTTGAGATAACACAGTATGGCGCATATGGCAATTTTGGAGGACGAGTTGGAGGCTGTACCTGAGGTACTTGCATATCTCCCTGAGGCCTGGCTGCAGGGTGACATGCAGGCCTTAGACCTGTGGTTAGGTGATCAAAACACCTTGGAGGGGCTGACTCCTGGTACTCCTTTTAGGAGTATTTTGAGTCGGTATGACTCAGTAAGGACGCGATGGTTGCATAAAGTCCGGCACGACATTGCCAGTTTTGGTGATGTTTTGGTGTGCCGTCATCACGGCTGGTACTTCCTTGGTGCTGGCGGGATTTCCATGCGCAGGGCGGCATCTCTGGAGCTGTTGGCTCAGGCCCTACGTGATCTGGATGGATATGACCCGCGACTGCTTTTCACCAGAAATGATGGGGTCATCTGGGACTTCCTATTGGCTGTCGGCCTATGTGCTTACACGGTGACAGGTGATGCTGCAGACAGCGCTGAGCATGCTTTGTCTACTTTGGAGGCACGTTTTGTCCAGTGGAGGGAGGAGAACGAGTGGCTCTTCAGTGAAGATACGTGGATTGGATCTCCTGCCGCTGCCGAGTTGGCCGAGTCCTGGGAGGCCTTGGGATGGGGGGGACTATAACAACTAGTGGGTGGCATCTATAAATGTCAATATAAACGGTCCTTTTCAGGGCCAACCAACTTTTCACAAAAGTTTTGGTCAATCTCACTCCTGTATAATTGTGTTATTCTTCCCCATGTACTTTCTCACTAGTTACAGCTGTAGGTGGTTGGGTGAGTATGGTGAGTACATTTTTGAATGTATTGGTGCTCTCTCTTTGGTCGTCAATTATGATGTTTTCCAGCTTTGACTCATGGGTATCCATGGTAACGGGCTGGGGTGAAATGTCATTTTGTAGTAACATGGCAAAATCTAGATTGGGTTCCCTGAGCGCTGGTATTATGCTGAACCTGGCACGCCATGGTAGATTGATAGTTTCTGGCAGTAAATATGCGGTCTCTCCTTTCTTTGTAGTAATTACTACTGGTCCATTCCATTCAAATACTAGTCTTGGGAGAGGGTACATTTTGATAATCATATCTCTGTATGTTGGGGCTGAAGCTTTTATAATTGTGTCAAACTCATGTGGCACTGGACGCAAGGGGAAGGAGAAGTTGGTGTCTCCTTTGTAGACTTTTAGTACTACTGTGGGATTTGTCCTCTTAGTGACTTTTCCCTTTCCACAGTGCTTGGTTGCCATACTCTTTAGATATTTGGTCAGCCTGTAGGCTGAGTAAATGGTGAGTGTGAATAGTATGGCTATGATAAGGGTATGGGTCTCATGGATAGTTAGAATAGGGGTGGGGCCCTGTTCTATTTGTGCCGTGGTGGTGTCCTTCTTGTATAGGGTTTCGAAGGCTTTCTCCATAGGCTTCTCTGTGACAAATCTATATGCTTTTGCAGTTGGCATATAGGCTAGTAGTGTGGATCCTCTGTGCATTTTGAATAGGGTGTATGTGGCCAAAATTGTAGCTATAACCGAAAGTATCATTGGTATGATAGATGCTGCTGGATGCCGTGCAAATTTGTATAGATAGGACTCTATTAGTCTATTTTCCAGTGGCTTTGCCAGGCTGGAGGCATCATCGAGCAGGGTTTTTGCGAATGGGTTTAGGTCTAGTAATGTTGATTCATCAATATTACTTGATTTCCTTAACATATCCAGTGTCCTGGATAGGTTGACCTTTGGAAAAGGTGGCAGATTTGCCTTGGAGTCTGGTCCAATTTCTTTGATTTCATTTAGAGCCGCGAGAAAAGGTAGGTTTATAGTCTCCAAAGCATAGTGAAATGAAATTGTAGTGTTGCATGGCAACCTAGAATTTGGTAGTGAATAGTGATCTATATTCACTGTACATAGGCATGGTACACCTATGATTGAGTGTGATGGTGCTTTGTGAGTAGTAGCTGGTTTCCCATGACACGTAACTGTGTAGGTGGGAGAATTTGTGGTCACTAGATATTCATCTTGTGAAATGGCTACAGCGTGTGAGATAGGTCTCTTCAAGGGTGAGATAGTAAATTGGCACATTTCCTTGACTTGCTGAGCTTGGTTCAAATAAATTGCTACTGTGCATGTAGGTACATGTCTATGGATTCTCGGGCTAGTTTTGGTACAAATTTTGATCTTAGTTCCTGGACAGGTTAGCATATCTGCATTTGTTAGTTCAATAAATAGTGAACCATCTTCAGAGATAGCCAAAAATTTGACATCAGTAATTAATTGGGTTACTCCCTTTGTAGGTGTCTCCTTGGTGTTGATTGGTACTGGTGTAGTTACCAGTTGAAATACTCTGAAGGTGGAGACAGTGGATGCTACAATGATATCCAGGTGGATGTATATGTGCCGTTCCGAATAGGTGTAGGATATCATTCTTTGGGAATAATAGTAGTCAAGGTCAGTTATGGCGACCTTTGATCCTGGTGAGTGTATTCTGAGTGTCATGTCCAGATCATTCAGATGCTCCGTTAGTTCAGCTGGTGGTACTATGTCAGCAGTCATAATGCCTGCTGATAGCATCCTGAGTGCTGATGTGGTGCGCTGCAATGCTTGCAGATAGTTCATTCTTGCTACAATAATGGTGAGTGCATCAGTTAAAATTTGGATCTTCCTTCTTTGTGTGTGCTCGTGATTTGCATAAGTGTTCAGAGATGTGGTCATATTTTGAGCCCATAAATTCATATTTTGGCCTAGAGTGTTCATGGTTTGGTCTAGCATACTTTTATCCTTAACATATGCCTTGACAAATTTGTCTTGGCGTTGGGTGACCTTATCAATTAATATAGCTGCTTCTTTGTCTTGCTTGGAAAAAGCTTCTAAAATGCCGTCTATGTTCTTTATCTGGTCCATGACCTCTTTGACGTCATCTAGTGTGGCAAGACCTATTGCTCCTCTGAAGAGTGGGGCTAGGAACCCAAGTGGTGCTCTTCTGTACCTTCCTTGACTGTTAATTGGATTTGATAGGAACAAATGGATGGATGCTAAGGTAGAGTTAATTTCCTTGTCTGTTATGTCTATTAACAGATCTAGTTCCCTTGCCTGCTGTAATATCTGACTGGTAGAACTGTCGTCATGCAAGGTAGGAAATGTTAGTGCCATAACCTGGTCCAGTATTTTGGTTTCGGTCTCTGGTGGAGCAGGTATATGGTATGGTATTGCCAATATCATGGTTGTGGTATCGTGCCCATTGACCAATGGTTCAGGTAATGGCTCATATATGGCTCCAACGTTCTGTCTAACGGTGGGCACATATGTGATGGCTTGAGAAGTGGCCATCATCACTAGTAGTAGGATTGGCTTTAGCATGCCTGAAATATAAAATATATTCTATGTCTTAGTAAGACTTCTACTAGTGTTTTTTGCAATATACTTAGGTTTAAATTGGTTTGCTGATTTTGTGAGCTATCCTTTTTGCTTATGTGAAGTATCCACTTGGCGCTGCCTCTGTGTACATAGTTTTGAGAGCAGAAATCCTGGTTGGTCCCAATAGTAATATAATAATCAATGTAGTGTTTGAACTGTACCTTTTTCCATGATCAAGCTAGTGTTGGCTTAATGTCCAATCTGTGCTAGAGTCCTTTCCCAAGATTGTAGTAACTGGGTATGATATTGTAGAGTGGGTGTGGTCTGCTTTCTGACAGAGTCCCTCCTGCTATAGGAGAACTGGTATGGCTAGGACCAGCTGGTGTGTACCTGACTGCTGCAGGAGTAGAACTGGTGAGTTGGCTATGGAGTCAGGGCCTCTTATGTAGCCCACCCTACCCTCATCCATTGAGGGCCTGGCTTTGTTTCCCTGGTGGCTGTTAACTGCCATCAGTGTTAGCTTGTCTGACTGGGGTAATTATGTCTGGGGTAATTAGTGTGGACTACCTGCATCTGTGGGGGTTTGAATGCCCTGGCAGGTGTGTGGGTCCTTTGAAGGGTAAGGGTGTGTCTAGACAGTAGTCTCTTGGCATAGCACGCTCTGTTTCATGTACTTTACAGGATTTAGGTTCAAACATTTCCATTGTTGCATTCTTTCAAGGATGCTAGCCTTTGATGCAAAAGTATGATAATTGTGGTTTCTTCAAGCTTGGGTTGCTAATCCCTTTAGGTAGTCTCTTTTTGGCTTTTTGTGTGTAGCCTTTTGGGTTTCAGACTTCAACCCTGTAGTAATCTGTCCTTTGATTCTACTTTGTGTGCACATTGTTTTGTAACCTATATAGTGTATATTGTCTTTTCTGTCCTTTGGGTGGGTTCATATCCTATGCTGATATGAAAATTCCTACTTATCATTCTTGATTTGGACAGTTGTTGGAAATTTAATTTCCTTCATATAGAGTGTATATACTTATTTGACTATTATTCATAGTCTGTGGGTATAGATATTCCATATGATCATGTCAATATATAAAAGTAATTTACTTAGATATTCTCCCTTGCCTGGAGTTTCTTTTCACCTTGTGGTGGGCTGGTCTGGGTACTATTTGGTTTAGACCAACTGACTCTTTGGTGAGTGTGATTTGGGATTTATCCCTTGTTATCCTGTGGATAAACTTTGAGGTGTGGGGAATGAGTCTGTGTGCAAACTCATTTTTCCTCAGTGTGGTGACCTTTTTGAGCCTATCAATATGTACTGGTCTGGGGACTAGTAGGTTATTTGATAGGTTCTTCAACCTTGCGCTGGTTGGGGTTGGTCTTTCTGCAACAACATATGGTCCCATGAATAGGGGTTGAAGCTTCTTTGAATCTGTGGTCAACAGAATTCTGGGGATGTTGATATATACAATATCTAGTGGAAGTATAGCTTGTGGTGTAAGCTTTTTGTCATATCTTGACTTCCTTCCTTGTTGTAGCTTTTTGACTCTGTCTATTGCCTTTCTTCTAGACTCATCTTGAGACAGTATCATTCCAGATACATGCTCTGCTACTGTTTTGATTTCTTCCTCTATGTTTAGGGCAGTTTCTACAATGGTTTGAGGGTTTCTGCCATGAAGTAGGAAGAATGGTGTGTAACCTGTTGTCTGGGACTCTGTGTTGTTCAATGCAAATGTAATTGATTCTATATACAGGTCCCATGTTTTCTGATTCTGAGAACAGAAAGTCCTTAATGCTGTTCCTATACTGGCATTGAATCTTTCCACTAATCCATTTGATTGTGGTCTATATGGACTTGACAGGTCGTGTCTTATCTTCTGGGTGTTCATCAGTTTCTTAAAATTGCTGCCTGTGTAGCAGGTGCCATTGTCAGTTTGAACTGAAGTTGGTACACCTTGCTGACATATGACGTTCTTGTAGAACTCATGTTGTGTGGTTTCTGCTGTGAGATCCTTTGTGGCATATGCTATGACATATCTAGTTGAATAATCTATGCAAACTTGTATGTGTTTGTTTTTCCTGGCTGTTTCTGGGAGTGGTCCCACAGCATCTAAGTTCAGGTGCTTCATGGGGGTTGGCATATAGTCCCTTACAGTCATTGGTGTTTTGTGGGTGTGCACTGCCCTTTTTGCTTTTAGGCAAGTGTCACATGTTGACACATACTGATTGGCATCAGCCATCATAGATTTCCAATATACCCTAGGTATGAGAGAAGACATCATTTTTGAAGTACCTACATGACCTGCCATTGGTGAGTCATGGAAGTGTTGCAGTATGTTTTCAACCCAAGTTTTTGGGACTACAACTTGTAGTGGTACTGTGTCTGTTTTTCTCCATGATGTAGGGGATATGTGTACTAGAATGTTGTCTAGGAGTAGGTAATGCTGAGCATTATTCCTAATCCTTGTTGCTTCAGTGCTTTTTACAGGTAGGTCACCTTTCTCTAGGTAGTCTATAATGGGTATTAGTCCAGTGTCCTTCCTTTGTTCTTCTTTCAACAGTGTGGAGTTGATTGAACTGTCTGGGATTTGGTCTAACATTTGGTCTAATTCCATTATATGCTGTGCCAGCCTTTCTTTGTCTTTCTCTGCCTGGATTGTTTCAGGAGATTTTGGTGCAGGTCTGGTCTTTGTCTGTTTCTTTGGTTGTTCAACTGCTGTGTCTGTGTTGACTGTCTGCTCCTTTGAACTGGCTGCTCCTCTGTTTGTGCTGGTGGAGGCGGCCTTTGTTCTTTTGGGATGGGGGTCAGATTTGCTTTTGTGGGCCTTCTGTGCAGTACCTGCTCTGTCTGAGTGCTTCTGCAAATTGGCTGTGGGTGTGCTGGGTGTTGAAATGGGGGATTTAGTAGGGAAAGAGGATTTGGTTGACACTTTGTTCTTTTTGGCTTTTAGGCCTAATTGCTGAGGGTGGTCATTAGACCTTGTATCCTCTGCAACCGACCGTTTTGCTTTTGAACGTGTGGTGACAACACAAATGTCTCTGTCCTGTTCTTCCTCCATATCCAGCTGTTCTTCTGCAAATCTGACTACCTTGGTGATTGAAGCAATTTTATGCAGTTTTTCTTCCAACTGATTTTCTGATGCACTGTGTGGTGGTTCACGAGGTGTGGTTTTCACCATCTGTGCAATCCTGTTGGTCTCAACCGGGGTAAAACAGTTTTCTGGATACTCTTCACAGTATTCCCTTTCACAATGACAGAACACGTAATGGGTGGTCTCTTTTAAGATACCTCTGATCACTGGTTTTGGTCTGTCAATTGATTTTGGTGGGTCATCTCTGTTGAATGGTATCTTGGTTTGGATTTTAGAGAATTTGGTTCTGGTGGCTGCCCTTTTCCTTCTTGGAGGTGGTGGGGGGTTGGTCATTGGTGGTGCATCTGGATATTCTCTTCTTGACATCACATCTGGAGGAATGTTGTCATCTCCTTTTACATGTTGTATTGTGAATGCAAATTGTTGGATATCCAGTGCCCATCTGGCCCACCTGTGGGTCAAACCTGTGTTTGTGAGGAGTGGTATTAGAGCTGCATGATCTGTGTACAACTGAAAGTGTCTACTTTCTAAGTAGTGCCTAAAATGTAGTATCCCATATACTACACCTAGTAGCTCTCTTTCTGTTGTGTTGTAGTTTCTTTCATGCTTGGATAGTGTTCTACCTGCGAAGGCTACTGGTCTCAGTACTCCTTCACTACTGCGTTGTGATAGAACAGCTCCTAGGCTCACATTTGAAGCATCTGTTGCTAGACTGAATTCTTTGTCATAGTCTGGGTATCTCAATAGTGCATGGGTACAGAGTGCATGTTTCAATGTTTTGAAAGCATTGTCTGCATCCTCATTCCATTTGAAAACCTTTAGGTTTGTTTGTAGGTCGTACAGTGGCCTAGCAATATTGGCATAGTCTTTGATGAACTTTTTGAAGTATTGGCATAGTCCTGTGAATGATCTGACTTGTTTCACAGATTTTGGGGTGGGAAAGGTTTTGACACTTTCCACCTTTTCTGGGGATGGTTGTAAACCATCTGGTGTGACACGCATTCCTAGAAAATCTATCCTATCTGTGAAGTATTCACATTTTGATTTCTTTAGCTTGAGTTTCCCAATTCTCAGGCTTTTGAAGACATCTTCAAGGTCTGAAAAATGTCGTTCTACATCTGGTGATAGGACTAGAATGTCGTCTAGGTATGGTAGGGCACATTTGTATTTCAGTTTGTTGAGAATTAGAGTTACTAGATGGCAAAATCCTGCCGGCGCGGTAGCCAAACCCATCGGCATCTTTTGATAGACATACTTTTTGTCATTTGCTATGAAAGCAGTTTTGTGTTGATCCTCCCTTCTTATGGGAATTTGGAAAAACCCTTGTTGCGCATCTAGTTTACTGAAAACAGTAGGTTTGAGTGACCCTATCATGTCTAGTGTGTCGTCTGCACGTGGCGTTGATAAAGCTTGGTTTATCATATTAGCATTGACGTGGCGTAGGTCTGTGACTAGACGTTGGCCTCCAGATGCTTTCTGTACTAAAAATGATCTGGATGCCCAGGGTCCCTCTGCACATTCTCTGAGGATGCCCTGTCTGACTAGGTCTTCACAGACTTCTCCCATCTTAGCTTGCTTCTCAGGCGTCTGCCTGTATGGTAGGTAGTGACATGGTACTGCATCTGGTTTGATGTGAATTGAATGTGTATATAGGTGGGTTGTACCTATGTCATTGTCTTTTCCTACAAATACATCTTGATACTTGTGGAGTAACTTTTGGAGTCTCTCTTGTCCAATATCTGTTAGTACACATTTGGGTGGCACATTTTCCATTATGTCTGGCATAATGTCATGAGCCTCACTGTGAATTGTGGCCAATTCATCATCAGTGTCATCTCCACGGTTTGTATCTGGATCTGCATATACTGAGGCACAGTCTGACTCTGTGTCACTACAATTCTCTTCAGTGTCTAGCACTTGTAGTGTGGGTTCCTCAGTAGGGATGTCAGTATCTGGTTGATGTAACTCAGAGGGATCTACCTCTGTGAATAGGGCTATTATATCACCCTTCCTCACCTTGTATGGTCGGTGGCTTGTATTGAGCAGTATGATTGGGTGCCTGTTCATTTCTGAGGGTGTTACTACTCCCTTTTGAACTAGGTATGGAACTCTGTTGTTCCTCTGCAAATTGTCTAATGTGCCTACACATCCTTCTAAACATTTGAGGGATGTGACTTGTCCTAGAACTGCTAGTTCTGTGAAAGGAAGGATTGTAGCCTCCCTAACAGCTCGGACTGGCTTGACTTGTAGCTCTGGGTCTACATTGAATTCGATCTGTGATCGTGTTGCTTTTAAGAAATCTGTGCCTAGGACAACTGGCTTTGTGAGATTTGGAATAATTGAGAATGGGAATTCGAATCTGGTACCATGAATTTTGAATTTCAATACTGCTGCTTGTCTTACATGGCATATGGATCCGTCTGCTAAGTGTACATTGAACTTTCTCTTTTTGATTTCTACATCTCGAGATTTCTGAATTTCCCTAAGAAAAGTATCCCTGACACAGGTGATAGTGGCACCGGTGTCAACTAAACAAGGTATTTCAGTGTGTTCATAGAATCTTGCATTTAAACAGCCATTTTTAAGAAGTTCAACAGAAATTTTGGTACTCTCACCCATTTCCTTTTGCGATGCATCTTGTTGAGGTGTGATATGAATCACTGATGGTCGGCTTGATTTCCCAGTGTGCATCTGGGGGATTGTCTCTGCTATACTAGCAATTGTCTTTGGTTGTCCTAGGGATTGTTGATCTTGGATCTTGATGGGGGGTTGGAGAGGCTCACAACGCACTGGCCCAGCGGCGCTGTGGGTCTCTAGTTTCCCGAGTTTGAAGATCCTAGTAGCTGCTTGATCTGTTGAAGCACGTCAGGCTGGATAGCTTGAGGTGGCTGTTGGGGCTGCTGTTGGGGGTTGTAGCCTTGTGTGTTGGATCTGTAGCCATTGTAGCTGTCTCGACCTCTGCTGTTGTCACGACTGCGGTTGTAGTCATGCTGTCTGTCACGACTATTGCTGTAGTCACGACGGTTTTGATCCCGACCTCTGTTGTAGTCACGATCTCTGCTCTGGTCACGACGGTGGTAATCACGGTCTCTGCTGTTATCACGGCGATTGTAGTCGCGATTTCTGCTACTATCACGGTGTCTGCTGTTGTCACGACTTCTGCTGTTATCTCTACGGCTGGTGTCCTGACTGTTGCTTTGGTGATCTCGGCTGTTATTTTGGCTGTATCCACCTCTGCCTCGTTGTCCTCCTCTGTTGCTATTTCTGAAGTTTGGGTCAAAGTTTTTGCCTCGGTAGCCTCCTCTGTTATTTCCAGAGTTCCTTTGTTGGCTGTTGTTGGGTTTACCTTGATCCTTCAGTGCCCTTTGTTCTTGCCTCCTCACATGTTCATTTGACATGAGGTTTAGGCTTTGGTCTTCATCCTCTGATGAGTGATCCATTTGAACTGTCTTTGGGTCTGATTTGGCTTTCTTTGAGGGGTTTCCATTTTTCTGTGACTTTGTTTGCTTCACAATCATAGAGTTTACATGTGTCACAGACTTCAGTTGTGCCTGCATGGATTCTATTGTTTCCTGTAGCTCTGAGCCTAATTCTGCTTTTATCTCGTCTTTAATGTTACCAGTGGAGACTGTTTGTTGGTTCTCATACTCCTCTGCAACTTCAAGTATTTTATCCCATGTAGTTGCTTCCCTGTGGATGACTACTGCACTGATGTCGTCCCTTAGACCATGTAGCAGGGCTTCCCTTGTTCTCTCCTCAGACTTGTTGTGAGCTGTGGCCATCTTTTGTAAGGCCATGGCATAGTCTGATACAGATTCTTTTGGATTTTGCTTCCTCAATGCCTTAGCATCAAATCTGTCGTCCTCCTTCTTGAAGTATTTCAGAAAAGCTGCCTTCATTTCTTCATAGTCTGCTGTTGGATGGGCTGTCCTATAGGCTTTGTACCAAATTTTTGCCTTACCATCTAGGTAGTTTGAGAAATACTTGATTCTGTTACTGGGATGGTACCCATATCTGGAATCAAAGTATTGTTCATAGTCTGTGCAGTGCCTCCTGGCGGATTGTGTGAGAGAGGACTGTGAAAACTTTTCTGGCTGTAGAATATCACAGTATTTTTCCTCTTTGTCCCGTTTTAGCTGGTCCCTTAACCCACTGAAAGATGCCTCCCTTGCAACTCTTTCCTCTTTCAAGGCATCTAGGAGTGCTGAGGAGGTGTCAGTGTTAGTCAGGTTCACTCCTTGGGCATTGGGTGCACCTGACTTGAGTGAGGCTAGGGCCTCAGCTAGCTGGTTTTTCATTGTCACTTGTAGATGAGCTTGCATATCAAGTAGTGCTTGAGCGGCTTCAGCTTTTTGGGTCTCCATAGAGTTCTTCAGTGCCTGGTTGGCTTGTCTGAGTAATATTAATTCCTTCTCTTGTTCCTCTTTGGCCTTCCTTAAGGCTCGGCTGGTGCTTTCCTCATGTGTGGTGTGTAGGGCTGTTAGTTCAGGCCTAAGTGTCTTATCCACATGAGTTTCTACATTCTGGGCTATGAGTAGAAGTGCCTCAGCCTCCTCTTTGGCTGCCTGGCCTGGGGGTACTGTCTCATCGTCACTCATACCTGATCCTGGGGTATGCTGACCGTTTGAGAACAAGTCACTCTGTGTGTCCTGGATACTGTCCAGGGCAGCTAGGGTGTCCAGGTGAAGCTTGCCTTGGAAGTCACTCTCTTGAGTGGTGTGGTGTGGTGAAGCTGAGGGTGTTGGAGTGGAGCTCCTGGATGACTCCTTGGAGCTGGGTCTCCTCCTCCTGCTGGGTAGAGATCCAGGGGTAGCTGGTCCTTTGCTGCGGAGGTGAGTCTTGGTAGTCTGTGCTGCCAGCTTGTGGGATCTTGTTAGGACTTCTCCACCACTTTGTCATACAAGGAATCCCCTTAGTTGGGAGATCCCTTTAATATGATATGAGGTAAGTTGACTAAGTCTTGTGGTCTTGTAGTATAGTTGGTATTTATTACAAGTTGACAGCAACAGTACAGTAAGTACAATGTAGGTTCCACTCAGTTACACCTATCCACACAATAATATAGGTCTTGGTAATATACCTAATAACCCTGAGGTTAGTACTGGACTAGAGCCAAGGGGGTCCTACACCATGTCTGATAGTTGGGCCTAGTAGGGCATAGCCTATAGCCTTGTTCTCAGTCAGTGGAGAGGTCCTTGCTCTGTGGTGTCCAAGTGTAGAGTGAGGATGGAGATGCCCAGTGCTGGGACCTGACCCTATTTAAGGGGGCCAGGCTACCAGCATGGCATCTTGAGTGTTAGTGTCAGTTGACAGTGGTTGGAGGGCTGTAACAGTCAGAGAGACAGTCACACAATACCCCTCCATAGTTTGTCTACCCCTGTTAGTGTACATCAAAGGGGTGACCCTTATGCTGGTCTGTGGGAAACAATGTGCGGGATGAGCGTCGCCTGGCGGCGGCGGGAGTGCCGACTGGAGCGCCGCCTATGCGGGCCGGCGCGCGCCTGCGTGTGCCGGCGGCGGGAGTAGCGTCTCCCGCCGTCGGCTTGAACACGCGGGCGCCCGCAGCGCCGGGCTCGCCGGGCTCGCCGGTCATACCTGACAATTCCTCAGCGGACATGTTTTACTTGCTCCTAGGGCATAGTCACACTTATATCCATAATATACCTCAAGTCGTTGCATTTCTATTAACTACACGGGATAGGGCACATCCATGACATCTCACAACTGATACCTCCTATGTACATTTACACATATAATATAATATAACTGTCTCATTTTGTTCTCTAGTGAATGATAATGCTTTAAAGCAATATATCAGGGCCATTCATTGAATAAGTTAGATAACATTCTGTATGTCCTTTGGCATGTTGATTGATAACTCCCCATGTATTACAATTCTGTGCCAAATTAAAAAAAAGATCAAAAATCAAATCAACAACATGTGTGTTTCAAGCTGTATGAAGGTCGGAAATATCTTTTTGTATAACCTATTTGTTCTTTTTTCCTTACTTGAAAGCACCTCGCAGATCTCTGCATACGCTCACGAATCATATTGTTGACTGGCTTATGATTATTCGACAAAGAATACCCATAAACAAACTGATTAAAAAAAAAGAAGGTTTGGTCCTGCCTTGCTTGGTAGAGTCGGGTAACCTGAAACACACCTTCACTATGTCATATGAATGTTGGTACTAGTATTGGCCGGGGGTTGGTTGTGGGTTTTCCACAGTTGTTGTAGTAGTGGTAGTGGTGGACTTGGCTCCATAACTGCCTCCCTCTGCACGCCACTCCCGGAACTTAAAGAACAGGTCTACACCATAGAGCACCGTGGAGGCAAAGCTGAAGAACTGAAACAAGCACAGACAGCATGGTATTAAATTACAGCTTTTACTTATTACTAACGGTGACCAATTTAAAAATTGCCTTTGGTGCAAGACGCGCCTTGGACACATTTACACCATTGGTGCCATTGTGATGGAAAGTCTGATAATTCGTGAGCAGCCGTGCGGAAAGGATGCTCCACGTATGGGTGCGTGTAGCGTCTTATCTTAGTGAAAAGAAAATTGCCAATTAAAAGTGCTTAATCGGATCCTCACGTCATATCTCCGTTGCCCATTGCGTTATTTTGTTGATGTTGTGGATGGTACACGATGTTATACATATTTAGCTGATTCCATATTGTGTATTAGTCTAGGTGTACATTATGTATTGTCTACTTACACAAGCAGCAGCGATAGAGGAGTGGACACCAGCCTTGACTGCAGCAACAATACCAGAGATGAGGAAGAAGAGCACGTACACGGCCACAAGGATCATCTCCTGTAAAGAGTTTGAGTTTTTGAAAAGTTTATTGACACAAAATATACACAACAAGTTGCGCCTTTCAATACCGTGTCATAATAAATATGTCAATGATTATAATATTATATTACTTTACAAGTCGAGTAAATCACCTATCAAATGATTATACATTCAAGTAGCAATTCTTCATAGATTGCTACACACAAAACACACGACATACATAGTAGGCAATGAAGATAGAAGAATACATAGCGACATGGTTCAGGTTATAACATCTCATCCAGAACGTAACATCATAGACCTAATACTACACTAAACACAGCTCCTCAGGTCAGTTAGAGCTATAGCAACACTGCGATACACAAATATGTCCATATTTCTCATCACCAATATTCACATCCACATTCGATTGGTTAATCAACCAATTAAACCTTTATGAACATCATATTTTAGACAAAAAGATTTTAATCGTAGCTACATTTTGAACCTCCGCATCAAGTTCGTCCCATATTAATGCTCCTTTGTATAGAGGACTTTTACGGTATAATTCACACTTTGGACGTTGTAATTTGAACTTCAGAAATGCATTGCTTCTAAGTACCCTCCTAGGCACAATCAGGTTTTCACCCTTTCTAGAGTGCTTAAACATCAGACTTAATATACTGCGACGCCTGCGATGTTGTAACCTTTCACACTCACATCTAACATGAAGTGCCTCTCTAGATATCAGTCTTGGGTCAACAATTCCCAAACAACATCGTAAACAATGATTTTGAATAGTCTGTAATTCCCTACCCATCCCCTCAGGCCCACTCTCAAAGATAAAAGAACAATATTCTAAGGCAGGTACTATCATCTGTTTATACATAATTAATGAGAGTTGAGTATCCATATGTTTCTTTAGTCTTCTAAGGTGAGTCAACTTCACGTTGCCAGACTTCAAAACCTTATCACAGTGTGCCTCAAAACTCAAGACTTCGTCTATTATTACACCAAGGTAATTGAAAGTACGTACGACCTTCAACTTAGATTGTTTCAATAGTATATCATAATTAGCATAATTGTGAGTGTCCCCAACACTATGACACCACAACACATTAGTCTTACATGAGTTTACAGTAAGCATGTGTTTATCACACCAGTCTGAGAGACATGTCACATCTGTCTGCAGTAAGGTTTGTACTATTAGCGGATCCCTATTGCTGACCACAATAGCCAAATCATCAGCATACATATAATAATCAGAGTGCTCTAAAGAACTAATAATATTATTTATATATATATTAAAGAGTAAGGGGCCTAGAACGGACCCCTGTGGGACGCCACAAGTTATATTACATTCATCTGACATTGACAACTCGTTACAGAGACCCGGGACCACAGTAGACTGACTGCGACCAGTTAAATAACTCTCAAACCATTTTACACACGACCCACTGCACCCAATTTTATACAATTTGTTTAACAGGACGAGGTGGTTGACTGTGTCAAAAGCCTTTCTCAGATCAAAAAAGACCACAGCAACCACCTCGCCCCTGTTTACACTTTCATACAAGCGTTGTATGAGACCCAGGCAGGCGTCGGTAGTAGAACGTCCCGGCATAAACCCAAACTGACGTTCGTTAATTAAATCATGTTCTATTAAATAAGACATCAATTGACCATGAACAGCCTTCTCCAGAAGTTTCGAAAAAACACTTAACTGACTGACTGGTCTCCAGTTAGTCACTAGAGATAGGTCACCCCCTTTGGGTAGGGGTATCACTACAGCTTTTTTCAAACCAGGGGGAAAGATCCCACTAACAATAGACTCATTCACAATTTTAGCCAAAATAAGGGGTTTATATACAAGGACATCCTTGATCACCTTGGATTTGAGATTGATAATACATGAAGACTTATTTACTTTAATAGAACGCGCCAGTTTCTGTACTTGAGCTAGACCAAGAGTATCAAGTGATAGTCGTGGTCGATTCAGGGTGACGTCACTCACACCAATACCACGAACCGCCCCAGCATTACCAAACACAGCTGCTAGTTTCTGGCCTATTTCACTATAATAAACATTCACATAATTAGCCAGATCCTTATCACATACAGGTATACCATTATCTGTTTTAAGCTTCATTATGATCTGTTTCTTCGGACCTTTCCACACAGCATTCACCTCTGCCCAGAACCTAGCCGGATCGTCTCTAAATCGATCAAGTTTAGACCTGATGCTTTGTAGGCGGTTCGAAGCCAGCAAAAGGTTGACACGCTTATCTATGGCTCTAACAGTCACTATATATGTATTGAAAACACCAGGAGGTACAATTCTAGCTTTACGCAATAACCTGTTTTTTAATTCGATCAATTTGACAATACGTGGTGTGAAGCCTTCAGTCAATTTAGTGTATACATCAAAAGTCTTGACTGGATGATGTACATCCAAATGAACATTCAATTCAGCAATCAAATGGTTTATAAAATAATCATGGTCACCATCATCAACATCTATATCCCAATCACATTGATCAACAAACAAATTAGTTTTGACAGTGTCATAACCCTTGTACGATCTACCGGTAACCTTTTTAGTCTCACGGTTTTTCACAATCTTAGCTTGTTTTTTGATTACATAAACCGGTGCATGGTCGCCATACATATCGTTAACAACTCCTGCTGACTGTACATGGGTGCAATTAGTATAGACATGGTCAAGGGTTGACTTTCCATATGGATGATAGTGAGTAGGTTTGGTTTGTAAGTACTTTAGTTTACACAGTTTCAAAAAACGGAACATTGTCCTACATTTAGGACTATTTCTTTGCAGGGTGTTCACATTCAGGTCACCAGCTAACCACAATTCCCTATTTCTACAAATTGGCAATTTGATTAATTTCTTTAACATTTTATAACAATTGTTATAATTTGAATTTTTAGGTGGGCGATACAGTGTTAAAACAATGCGATATTTCTGTCCCGGGAATTTAGTCATAATTCCTAAACATTCCAAATCTTTGTGAATAAAAGTAAGTTCATCAATTACATTAGTAAATTCGGCATAGTGACTCGGTACATAACAACCTACTCCCCCACTCTTACGTCTTGCCACAAGACGATCTTGACGATAGAAAGTCATACCGGGAAGATCCACGGTCCAATCAGGATCACCTCCATTCAACCAAGTCTCCGTTACACTTATGTGATCCACGCACCAATTAATCTTTCTTATTTTCTCCATCTTGCTTCTAAGACTTTGAACATTCATATTCACAAGTTTAAAACCCTTACACTGACCGAGCTGTTCATAATTAAGGTATGTCATTTACACACACTCTCAACCCCCAACCATATCTCATACAAGTATCTTCTATACCTACATACCAACTTAAACCTAGTAAACACATTGGTGTAAACATAATGCCTCAGGCGCTACAGAGTAGGGCACAGAGTGCAGGGTTGCTTTGTGGAAATTCACGTTGCAGCCCTAGGTGCATAGATTATTAATACATTTAATTTAGACAGACATTCAATAGCCCTCAGTTCAGGCTTGTCACAATATAGTAATGAGCATACACTATAGGTCAAAATATGAATCGACCTTAAGTATAACAATAATAAACACAATCAAAGATTAGTATAAATCAATCGGTTAGTAAAGTTATTTCGTATTAAATATAAATACAATACATCAGCCGCCCCGTATTCAGATCGATCAGTATCATTATTATAAACTTTACAGTATATTGTGTGCCAAGCGCACATACACTGTTGTACAGGATACAAATGCTGTCAATGTTCCATGTACAGTCAAGATCACATACCGCTCTATCACATGAACACCAACTCAACTTCAAAAGACCTCGTCAATCATCAAAAATATAATTCAGTAGGTATAAACTTCTAGACATTATACATATTATTAGCATTATCAACACCATATTCAATATTGCAGTGAGTCAGAGAAGCTCTATGAACCATTCGATTCCATATTACATAATATGATGACCATAGTTCAATAGCCCATAGTTTTACTCAAAAGACATCCAAATTATATTTGTAAAAAATATTTGTAGATTATTCCAAGTTAAGAAACATATATCAAATGCTATTATCTGTCCACGCCCTGCTTAGAAGGTACAATTCAACCATTTACAGAGTACACATCTACATACCGGTTACGGAAACAAACATTGTAACCAGCAAAGAAATTACCAGGAGCTATTTGTCTCTCCACAGTTTAGCACTCATAAATTTAAATTAGTACTGTTCAATGAAAAAGGAAATTGAACCTATACCCGGATCAACATTAATTAATCATACAAGCTATCAACACATCTTGCAATCTGGTCAACAGTTATGCTGTGGTAGTCGTGGCTCGCTCTGACTCCATCATATAACCGGTAGTAGCTGTGTATCCACCGTCCAGTCACTGGACTCTTGTTGTGAACTATAGAGTCAATCCTGGGGGTATCAACTCCACGATTCTTGTTGAAGCGAAGCAGATGGCGGTTGATGCCATAGACCACACATTCAGCTAACTTCTGGTGCGCTGTCATTGTCTTATCCAGGTTGCAATAATCACCCTTAGAGTCCAGATTAGCCTTCATCAGCTTAATACCGTATAAGGTACCAATCAACACTGTTACTCTAGGTCTCAAAGTATGCGCAGTGTCAACCAAGTTAGACATTCCACACATAACGTCAGTGACTAGATTTGTAATGTTGTGACTACGCAGAACTGCACTTCGTGGACCAGGTCCCTTGTTGATCTTATTTACCTCATATTCAATATTGATAAAGTCATTCAGACCAGGAAGAATCACCATTACATCTACCGGCGTAGCATCAAGTAGTCGCATCGTCAACAAATCCGCCATGTTCTTTGTTGTTCCACCCTCCATTATCGTTACTCGTTGGAGACCGGGCAGTTTGGGATCAGCGTAGTCATCTAACCACTTCAGCCTACCATCCCCAATCACTTCCACAGTAGGATTACGTTGATACATTGCTATTCGTCCTCACAAAGACCTTCAATCGAGGAGTCTACGACTGCAATGTTTGATTTAACTAACAGCGTGTCGTCCTCGTCCTCCTCGTCCAAGCCAGACCGGCCATCAATCTCGTCTGAGCTCTCGCGCCCCGCGGTAGGGCGCGCGTCACTCTCCAAGCCGAGGTTTCGTCTCAGGTCAGTAGCTAGGGACGCCGCGCTGCCAACACTCTCCATCGTATGTTTGGTTGCATTTCGCGCCGCTCTGTGCTCGCCCTTCTCCAGCTGATCACGTAGTTCCACAAGTAGCTTGCCAAGTACATTTTGACCGCGATATTTACCCGTATTAAAGACCTTGTCACCAAATTTGGCCTTAGCCCCCCAAAAGTCATTTAAGGTGCATTCGATCAAATGTGAGCCTTTGGTGTTCAATAGTGCAGCCTTTTTGTCAGCATTCTTAGTGAATTTTCTCAATAGACACATGCGCATTGCTGGAACTTCCATTTTAACCCACTCATCGCTCGACTCACAATCATAGGCAGCTTTTTTGGCCTCCAGGCCCGTGGTGGTTTTTAAAACTGCATCAGCACGAACAAGGTCTCCGTTTTCTGTACATTTCAGATACTGAAACAACTGTTCACTGCTATGGAACTGCTGGCCCTCATACTCCAGTAGGCAGGGGTGAAAGTTGCTCAAAAATGAACGTGCCCCATTAAAAGTAATGCCTGCTGCCGTTGTTTTGTGGTGTAGTGGACCCCCTTTAGCTATTGCGGTCGCCTTAGCGATCCTTTCAGGTATTGATAGCAGCTTTGAGTCATTCACCTGGTTGTCATGGTTACCTCCACGAACCGCTTTCATAGGGTTCTTTTGCTTTCTTCTGCTTTCACTAGTATCCTTCACAGGTCTCTCACGCAGGACAATGCTAGATTTCGCTGGTTCTTTCTTCTGGGTGTTAGACTTTTTTGAAACCATGTCAGTCGCCGGTGAAGCTGTACTAGTTGCTGGCTGTAATACCACAGGTATTGGGGTTGATGTTTTGAACTGGGATTGACGCCTGTGTTTTTCAAACTCAGCAATACGCTCTTTAGGTAGCATGCAAACAGCAGAATCAGTTTCAGTCTGGGGACTTCCATCACCTGTCGATGTAGCACCTACCAGGTGTCTCGGTGAACTCCTCCAGTCCCTATCCAGATCGCTTGTCAGCCTTGAGTCAGGGGGACTTCTCATTGCCGCATCATGATCACCAGCCTGACCATGATTCCTATGTCCCCTCTGAGTGCTGCCACTCCCATTGTTGTAGCGTACTCTAGCCCCTCCTCTTATTACTTCTCTTCCCCTATTGAGCTCTTCGTCAGCACGGAAATTGGCTCTGTTCAGATTTCCTTGTTGCAGCTCTCTAGGCTTGAACCTATCAGGTATGCTATTGAGGTTGAAAGCATCATATATATCACCTTCAATCGCTATACTTGTACCCTTGAGTTGCACCTCACAGTTCAAAGTGGACACAGGTGTAACATAGCGTCATGAAATAGTACCAAATAAGGAAATCCTGACTATAGTATATCTTTGTTTTGTGTTTTTTAGACGCTATGGACATACACTAACTATTAATATCTATAGGCTACGTCATAGACATACTCTGAATATTCATATATATATATCCATCTTTTCATTTCAATTTGAAAACAAATAGGTCGGAGGGGGTATACTCACAACAAGTCGCATGGGAACAGCCTCAGGGATTTTGTAGATGATCCTGAAGAGTTTTAGGGCGAACAGAATGCCGAAGATGAGAAAGGCTGTGATGCCCACGAACTGTACCCAGCCGCCGCCAAATGCCGTCCCCCACACACAAGCACAGATAAACGTCACCAGGGCTATCACCTGAAAAGTAGACATTATCTAGATTAAACTGTTGCTTTGTAGGGTTAATATGCTGGTATATCATGTGAGGATTTTGTATAAATTTAGTCAAATAGAATTAATTTCGGCTATTTTCAAGTTCAAATTCAGTAAAATATCTATTGGATAGGCCTACATCATACATAGTATTTAGTCTCAATGATAGCCCGACTAACCACCAGTAATAAGTAGCGATAAAATAAAAATATGTGGCCAGGTGAGGGAAAACGTGCCTCCAGGGGGGGGGGGGGGTTTAGTACTGGTTTTGGCCACCAGGGGGCAGTATATGGGTAAAACACTGAAAAATATACTAAAAAATGCTCGAGACCAATTCTTCATGGGGAATCCAGTGATATGCTTAAAAGTATTTCATCTCCACTGAAAAAGTTCCATTTTTGGAATGCAAAATGAACATTTGTTGCCATGGAAAATTGGCATATATGGCAATTTCTGGTTGCCATGGAAACACTCGATTTTTCCAAATGGGAACTTTTTTGCCACAAATGTTTTTGAAAATTTCACAAGGACCTAAGGATCGAAAACAGACCTCAGAAATTCCCTCTAGAACCAATTTTATGATAAAAACTTCAGATGTCTTTGGTTATTTTTCAACAAAATTGTATTTTTTACATTATTAGTATTTATAATAGGATATAGTGGATTTAGAGCTTATCTGCCATTTTCAGTTGTTCACACCTCAAACAACACATCCCCCTCAAACAACACATATCAACCACATGTCATTTTTTATAATGAAGAGACAGTCATAGGATATACATGTGTGTTTGTCATGTAGAATCTACCCATAATAGAAGTTCATAAGGAATCAGCGGGATATGACTAAAAGTGTTGTACCATTGTTTATAAAATATATCAGCTTTCCGCTATCGTCAAAATGTACCCAACATGTAAATCGGATCTCGAAACATTTCGTACTGCAACCTTACACTTCCTGATAAAATTACATCACAGTCATAATAACATAGTTACGTGGATTCTGTCTTTATATACAAAGTAGTTGAATATATATATATGCTGCGGTACATTTAATAAATGTATTACAATATTCTCTGTTGGAATATTGGTCCTTGGTATATGTGTACCCCACCCCCTGTTTATGGTATATACAAGACATGTTACTACATGCACTGTTACAGTCAATACGTATAGTCCTTCACATTCATATAAATATGAACATAAAAACAACTATAAAAATAACCTGAGATATAAATATAGAGCTACTATAGTAAGCTACCTAAGGATTGGCCAGGAAATCCACGATCAACCCTGATAAGGAAGAAGCCCATCCAGGCACTAATATTATGTACAATGTCACCAGAATTAAACACCCCCTCCTACACCTAACCCCCGGCATAAACCGTTGCCAGGTGCCACGCCCTCTTCATCTATACCCCTCCATAGTAGGCTGAGATGGGGTGCGTTGTGGAGAGGGGTGTGGGGTAGGGGTGGCAGGAGACGCTGAAATAACCCTGCTAGTGGGAGCGAGCCGCTCGTTCTACCTGTATGACGTCCCTGTCATCTCTACCCCACACAAACAACTCTCAGTGGGGGACCAGGTGTCAAGTCTATTAATAATTCAACACTCCCTCAATGGGAAATTGAATTTCTTGCTGTTCACAGTGTAGGCTTATTGGGCGTTGTATGTCAATAGTTGCGACTATTTTTCTGTCTTCTATTTGCACTGACCTGTGCAATGAATGACTATATACATGTACCTTCGCAGCCACAGCTATTTAGTCAACATGAAATGATAGTTAGATTTTTTAAAATTTTAGAACCACTTTCCACTTTTATTGTACTTATGGAATAACTGTGCACATATTGGCGGTGTGACAATGTCATTGTGTGATATCGGACTGTATCAATTTCGGGTATCACTACCACTACCACTGTGTGCCTGTAGATGGGTCAACATTGACCAGGCGACCTGTACGACCTTGTATGTATACAATAACATATGCGACCTGGCGACCTTTGGACAAAGTTGGCTACAGCATAAATATTCTAAAAAGTGACCTTACGACTTTAGTTCCTTAATTTCGGACATTTCCCGACCTGAGGGTGGAACACCCACTGTAATACAGGAGACACAATACACATGCACACTATAGAGCCTGCTCATTGTTATATACATTAGTAGATTGATCTGACACCAGCTTGTCTACTACATACATATCTGCAGTATTTTACGGTGACACTGAGCGCCCCATGGCACAATGCCACACACCCCTTTGGTACAGGGAGCTGCTCAGAGCGTCTCGCGGCGGCTCAGGACACCAAAGGTACACCTCCCCGCTCCAGCCAGCTTCAAAAGGATGTCACTTCCGCTCCAGCTCCTGCAGGTACCAGCGGTAGATAAAACATTGACCGGGTTCACTTAGCCTCAGCACACACAGAATGTACACGTGTGTATCTATAGGCCGCTGTACAGCATTGGTGGTGGGGGAGGGGGGTATATCAGCATCGGCCAGCGTCTATCCTACCAGGTAGATCATACATTGGGCTGGGAGTCCGAGACTGGGGGTATATAGTTGCAGAAAGGGAGAACTCGTGTACATATTTTAGACCTAACCCTTTAAGGTTCGCATAGTGATTTAATGTGCTTACTCTTTGTCGTCAAGATGCATTTAGTGCAGTCCTGGCGAGTCTGCTCGCAGGGCTGCATTCATGCATCATGCCGATCATTGGTTACTACTTTAGTAGTGCATCAAGCCATGCAGGAGGGTCGGCATGGTGCTTGAATGCGCTGCTGGCTAGTTACTAGCCAAGGATACTTTCATGCCTCACGACGATAAATGGATAGTGCATTAAATCACCATGTACTTTTTTCTTGCCGCCCCCCCTATGTTGTTAAATTATGATAACTCCCAAAGTATACATTGTAGCCATATGTTTAAGTCTCACAGCTTCCAATCAATCGGAGACCTATAGTTTAGTCATGAAAGGGTATCATACATGTAGCAGGAAAGGGTACCATGCAGGCGTTGTTGTACAACTTGTAGCAGTTAAAACTAATGATAACCACCGACCACAGGGCATAAATCGGTCGTATATGACTAAAATTGCCATACATCTCCTATAGGTTGTGTATATACTGGCATATATACGGCCGGTTTATGCTCTGTGCATGGTGGCCATCATTACACATTTCCTCTGTATAGTGTAGTACACACGTAGGGGTCTACCACAATAATTAGATGATACTGCTGCTGTGCAGACTTTCAATACCATCCATAGAAATGTGCAGTCTATATAGCCGTGTCACCAACTAGAATATTGTATTTCTAACTGGGGTCATATAGAACTGATTCTATAGAGAGCCTGCCACATACTATTTGGAACTCACAATGATGCACCACACGTAGATGTACCGGGTACTTATATATCAGTATTAGCATATATGCTATATTATTATGATGGGATCAATTATGTGACAAAACGAGGGGTAGGCATGCAATGGGTGACCCAGTCGTTTTACTTCTACGTCCGTACCCATATTGCCATATTGCTTAGAACCCCCGGTTAGAACCCAAAGTTAACAGCTAGGTCAGCTGTGCTCCATGTTCTAAGTGCATAGGCTCATCTGTGCATGCATAATTATGACATGTATACATGTATACACATATGACGGTATACTAGTATGTGTTTGAACTTGATTCATCCACGATAAATGAAGTGCTTTTCATGTTAGTCGATCCTATCAGGGAATGCCATCCTTTGATACTCCTTCTAGGTCATTTTCCTTTCGAAATATACATATCGGTTGTTTATATCGGTTTATACTTTATCGGTGTCTTTCTGAATTATCTCTGAGTACATTCTGTGTATAGGGTAACTGATCTCCCTATCCTACATCTGTGTTCTAGATCTTCCAACATGTGTTTCTCCCTTTCTCCCCTCAGCAACAACATGCACTATACTATATACAGCACTATATGTGTATATAGGTATGATTCTACACATGTCTCAATGAGTTGTATCCGGGTCATGTCCATGTGTACACTTGTGTCTTGGTCCAACTCCAATTGAAGCCTGTCAACTTGCCAACATATTGACATTGCCAAGACACAGATATATCATGGGCTCATTAAAAAAGTGGACATGACTGTAACCTCAGCAACTGGACAATTTTTCTAAGCACTGGGATCTGTATGGGCCTACAACTGCATAATTATGATTATAACATTAATAATTATGTGTGTTAATATTAACTCTGACATTTTTCGTCATGATGCACCAATGCAGCCACTCCCGAAGGGTCCGCATGATGCACCAATGCAGCACCGGCGAGTTACTCGCCAGGGCTGCATGCATGCATCATGACGACCAATGGCATGATGTATTAAGGCATCATGCCGTCCTTAAATGATTAAGAGACGTTGTCAGTGCTAGCTGTTGATTTTTTTATAATATTGTCTGCTTGAATACTTTGTGTTGAGATCAGGTTAGAAGGGCACCACTTTTGGACACTCTCCAAGAAGCTCCAGGACAATGAAACTGTGACTGACTGACTGACTGCAGGTGATTGTGTGTGGTATGGGGGGGGGGGGGGTGTCGGCTATTTCACATGACTCTGTACTACTCTGCTACTCTACTATTATCAAGGCCTTCTTGCCTTTTCCATCACCAATGGATATTCAACGCAGGAGTAAACATGTATACTTCTGCTATACACGCAATTAAAGCTGCATTATTTGATATTTAAAGCCGCATTAAAGTTGACTGTGGGGCATACATCATCTATCGTTTTGTCTGTATGGAAAATGGTTTCATTTTCGTAAGTATCCAACTAAATGAAGATGAGGAAAAAAACTGGAACATTAAATTACTCACAGCTTCAGCGATTTTAAAGATGGAGTCAAGCGTCGTGACGTAAGGTACGTCCAGCCCTATACTCGTATCTGCAGACGACATTTTGTAGATCCTTCAGCAGATTTGGCACCAACTACAAAACCATGACATATTAACACTGCACATGTACATGATGATACTTATTATTATACCAGATATCTGGGCTAATGTGCTTCAGTATACGCTATTGGTGCTTCTATGATGTTGGATAGTGAAAGATGGCAGGCATGCTTAGCTACTCCCCCTTGCTCTAGCAATTCCTTATCATCTGCTACTGGTAGTGTTATCACCGTTGTATTAATCTACACTAAAATGTGTTATCAAATGATCGACATCATGACCTTATGATACCATATTAGAGTGCCAGAATTAAATGGGACTTACACGTATTGTTGCTTTAGTATATCCGTGTATGTATGCCTTCCCTGCTGATGTTTTCCCAACAGAGACTGTTTCCACATCAACCCTAATAACCACAGCTCCAATCGTTCTTGCCTCCCACTCGGCTGACACACACCGACAGATCCTAGGGCTCCCAAGGGTAAACCCATCCACGCCTATTATAGCTATACTGTTTAAAGCATGGTAGGCCATAAACCAGACATCCATGGATACCATTAAACGGACTTGTGAAGATTAAATTAATGGAATTGGTATATTGATAAAGGCATTACAAACGAACCGTGTAGAAATTGTAACATGGACTACGCATGATGTTTTTTTTCAAATAGGCACATATTGTTATTAATGAAAATCATTTGGATGGATGAACTCATAGCTAACACTGAATTATGTCAAGTTTAATTCTTCAATCCATTTTAGAAAAATAATGATGAATACTTCAAGATGTGATCTATAGGCCCATATATACATGCATGTAGTAGCTGTAGCAGGGATGTTATACTGAAACTAAGATGAGCGTGTCACTGTCAGTGACCCCCCATGTAGAGAGCCCCGCTGACAGATAGTCTCACCTGTGTTGGTACTGTAAACCCCACCTGGTGTGCTCAGATTACTGGTGGGTTCACACATGCACTTAGTACACCTGTGCACGGTGCAGTTTATGGTGTTATTAATCAGGAGGATATGGTATTACCAGGGATATATTTATGATTGGTACTTTTTAAAATTCATATACCCAGTAAACAAATAACGTTATACACCATTTTATAACGTTATATAACGTTATATGTCAACGTTTTTCTAAGGCTCTTTAGTATGACATAACGTTATGTAAAATTTAAAACGTTATTTTGACGTAAAATAACGTTATTTTGTTAGCTGGGTACGAGCTACAGACATAGTTTATTTCATGTTTGAATTTGTCAAAACGTGCCATAGATAACCCATATCTGTATCTACGATACTACTTATATTAGTATATGGGATGTAGGCAAGGCATTGCTTTCTGTTCAGACATTGTAGTATCGGGACAACTGTAATAAGCGATCAGGATGAACTGATGGACTTCTAATTACAACTATATATAGCCAGTGTATAATACTATCGTGAATGATAGCTGAGGTGGCTAACGTGTATTGTTCCGAAACAAATTCAGTAACGATCTAGTCATTGTACACCACGCAAGGTGCACGTTTATATTCTGCTACAGGTAAGATACAATACGGAAATTCTATTGTGCAGTAATGAAATCAATCCCGCCTGGCACCTACAAAGCTGAGTCGGGGATGTGTGGGTGGGTGGGTGAAGGATCCTGTGTCAGATTGTGATTCGTCTTGAAGGGGGGAAGGTAAAATATTTGGCATATTTTCAATAAAAGGCATCTGCATGTTCAAAGAATTGGGGAGGGGCAAGAATAAAAATGAGGGTAAGGGGTGGGTGAAAAATCTAAAAGAGGATGGTAGGCGAAAATCGACTACTTACTGTTGTTAAAGTTCAATAATGACCGCTCCCTGAACTATATTTATGCAAACTAGAAAATGTCGCATTAAAGCGCTGAGCTTCAAAGTATAATATCTTCTACAAGTAACAGAGAGTAGAGGTTATTAAGCACTAAACTATGGTCTTAAATAAGTGTCGGTTTCCGAGACAACTAGCGGGAAAAAAACATCTAATTATATGGTTTATAAATGCCGGGGGACGCGATGGCATTACAAAGTATTAGAGAGTTTACTCGAAAACGGACACATGCTGAAATTGGGAAGTTATCATCCCAAAAGCATAATGTTTATCAGTGTTTTGTGGGTGGTATTGGTTGCTGATAACACACGTTGGTGCTAAGTCCTTATCCAAATGGTGCCTAGACTATGCTATCTCTATTATCTATCACTGTATATACTCCGTCATATCCAGATATAGAACTGTAATAGTGTCAGGGGTTAGAGGTCTATATAGCACAGGGGGTCAAGAGATAGGCATATAGGTCTACTATTAATGTAGTGTTGCCTCACAGAAATCAGCTGATCACCGGTCACCAACACCAAGAATCATCCTCATTTAATTAGAAACTATGATAATTATCCAAACAAAATCTACATTTATATATTAACCAAAATATCATATATTTGATCCTTTACTTTAGGGCATAACCTATTTACTACGATAAGTTGTCTTTGCATACATTGTTTTGATTGAGTCTTCTTACAAATGTTAGAGATAAAGCTCAACCAAAAGAATGTATGCAAAGAAAAATCCTTTCTGTATCACGTTGTTCCCTGAAGATACTGATAGACTCAATAACGTTTATTTTGTACACATTCTGTTCATCCGTGACATACCCTAGTAGCAAGCCCGCACGGGGCCAATTTGGTTTTAGCTCGGATTGGCTGTTTGAAGTCGGGCAAAACTGACCTGGGTTTCATGTTGGGCAAATGGCTGGGCTGAAGTGTGGGCCCGATCGGGCTGCCCATTTTGGGCTCAGATCAGTTTCAAAGCGGGCTGCCCGATTTGGGCTCAGATCAGTTTCAAAGAGGGCTACCCGCTTTGGGTTCATGTTGGCCAGATGACAGGAATCCCGTCCAAAACCCGTTCTGAGCCCAATTCGGGCAGCCCACTTGGGGCCACACCAAAACCCAGTGCCCTAAACCAACGGGCGCCCGTCGGTTAGCCCACTCCGGGCCAATGAGGGCTGAGGTTGGGTTTGGACAGGGCAACTGGTCTAATAGTTCTGATGATTGACACCAGATGTCACTACTATACAATATCTAGAGTTTTCCAACAAAGCCAGATGAAATTGACATTATATAATAATACAATAAAATGTTAAAGTGATGTAGAATAGGAAACAATAAATAGATGTTCTCACAGTTTGGAAATAAGATAGAATATATATTTGAATGATGAAAAGGAGGTTCTCTAAGCAGCTATCCAGTGTAAACACTATTTCTGTGGCATTACAATCTTAATACAAGACTCATGTGCCCCATGTAGGTATGAACTATGGCTTTGAAGGCCAATGTGCACCATAGACACTTGTCTATGCTGCATGTGGCTCAAACCTGATGATAATAGGCCTGCTTGATACTTCCATTATTGGGTAGGAAGAGTATAATTATGCCTTGGGTTGATTAGCAGGACCTAGGATATCTGGTTCAACAAATACAAGAAATCATTGGAGAATGATTGAATAGATTCTAAAAACCCATAATTTTCCGATCTTAGCTGCTTTCAACCCGTCCAAAAACCGATCTAAGCCCGCTTTCAACCCGTCCAAAAACCGATCTGAACCCACTTTCAGCCCGTCCAAAAACCAATCTGAGCCCAAAGTGGGAAGCCCGTCCAAAAACTGATCTGAGCCCAAAGTGGGCTTCCCGTCCAAAACCCGATCTGCGCCCAACATGGGAAGCCTGCACGGGGCCAGACCAAAGCCCAGTGCCCTAAACCAACGGGAGCCCGTCGGTTAGCCCACTCCGGGCCAGACTTGCAAACACAGTCTGGCCCCGTCCGGGGCCATAGTGTGTTTGCTACTAGGGTAGTTTACCCCATCCCTTCCAGTTCCAGATACATGTAGGGTAGATTCACCACTTTCGGACGCTCGTTGGCATTTCAAACGTGACCCCCTGTCTCTGAGCTATACCTTCGTTAATATTCAACACAGAACTAGTATCAGGCTACATGTGGAAAGATGGACATTGAAACTTTATAACTATCCAAAAACTGACGCATTCTATGAAGTTTTAAATGAAATATTTCACATCAAAGTTAGGGAATTTTATGTCTCAATTTCACCTGATGTCGGACACTTTAGAATTATCTGTCTTTTAACTAGTAATGTTGAATGATCTGTCTTACTACTATAACAGATATGACATAATTTATTAAGGGTGAGCATATTATCAAAGGTACTATATATATCTACATTAGAAATATATGTTTAATCTCATTAAACCTGCCTCATATAGAAAATCGATATAATCTTCCTTTATGTACACATAATGTGACATTTTCTGGCTAATGGCATTTGGAAATATATCTTTAGTAATATGGATTTCATAATATTTACTTGACAGGTTAAAGCATTGCTTCCTCTATAATCAGGATACAGAGAAAGAAACAGTACATGGTGCTGTCCGGCACAAGGTGTAATTATATCAATTATTTGAAAGGTCTTCAAATATTTTTTCCTTGTAATTATCATGTACTTTTTTCTACAATCGTCTTTGAAATGCATATATATTACTTTCTCGGTTCAGACACATTGCCTGAATGTACATACTACAGCAGGATTTAGCATGATAGCTCACTGTCCGACTTGGGGTACATGAAAATGATACAAATTCTGCATGACCTCATTTCCCCAAAACAGGCTTACTTCAGGACATTATCAGGCACAACTTACACAGGGCTGGATGTTTCTATTTTCCGTTATTGGTAAGATAGATACTTCCTGTATACTGTTAAACTCACACATATGGCATAGAACATACCATATATTACGCATTTTAATGTTAAAAGTGTCCGACTTAAGGTATGTGTCCGTCTTTGGGTGAATCTACCCTAATACTGAATTGCAAGAGTGGTACTACGCTGTATCATGGCCCCATCTGGTGGTAAATAATGGAACTGTAGTATCTCATGCCCAATGGTGATAAACTATCCAGTCTAACTGCAATATGCAAGAAGGGATGAATATGGAACTGGGTGCTTTGACATTTACAAGTAGGGCTTATAATATTATATTATGCAGTCCCAATGAATACCCAGCAAATGGTCACCTTTAGCCACCTTTGGCCAACTTTGGTCATGCCGAATTTGGTCATGACCAAACCTGACCAAAGTTGCCGAATTTGGTCAGGACCAAACCTGACCAAATATCCCTTCAGGCTACTTTTCAACTGATTGATTATAATTTTTAAATATCTAGGGTTCAGCTCTCAGTGCAGGTGATATTTTTAATCATCCATATGAGAGGAAAATGTATTTTGCAGGTGGCTGTAGATAAATCAAAAAGAGGAGGCTTGAACAAGGATCGAACTCACAACCTGCTGTGTTGGAGCCATATTGGGAAGTACCTCTAGGCTATTTCTCAACTAATTTGGCTCCCTGCCCACTGAGGCGTAACCAAGTGCTGCACATACCTATGTTGACCAAATTTGGCAGGTTTGGCTATGACCAAATTTGGCCAGTTTGGTGAGGTTTGGCCATGAAAAAATTTGGCAGCCAGTAAGCCAATATTTGTGAGGCTGGCTAAAGGTGACCAAAATTTGCTGAGTATATCTTGCATTTATCTTGCGTATAGGCCTACTCCCTAATGCGCTACCTGACGGGCAGAAGTCAACATACCAGAATAGGCTTGACACGCTCTTATTCAATATCCATTTTTAGTGCTTAAGAAATATTTCAACACACTTATATGTTAATGTTCAAGATTGGTGCTTATTCAACCCCTGGCGCTTAACCCTTTATGGCCGAGCATCAACTATAGCTGATGCCATGGCTGGCCGAGCATTGGCTATACTATAGTCATCATAACTCTATGGGATTTAGCAAAGGCTCTGCCCAGGGAAAGTTCCTGTAAACATTCCCCGTCCCCCACGGCTGATCTATCAAATCTTTGCCGGCCTTAAAGGGTTAAATGTGACGGTATGGTATAGATTCTACATAAACAACGTTCTTGACCGTATGGGAGACGGCACATACTGTCTTTATGCTGATGATTTGGCTATCAGTGGTGTTTCAATCAAAAAAAATTGACTGTGAATATGGATGAAACCAAAGTTGTGTGGTTTTGACTCAACACAGAAACTCTCTAGGGCTAAGGGCAGGATTTTCAATATTGGTGGACTGGTTGCAGAGGTCATGGACAATTACACTTATCTTAGTTGTGAATCTGCACTCAATTACCTAAGTAGCAAAGTCATATACTTTTCAGGCTAGGAAAGCAGAGGGATTATATGTCTGAAAATGTGTGTGGATGTGTACTCATCCACAGTCCTGAGCCTCTTTGACTCCGCTAGTTTTGCCCAAGATGGGCCAAATGGGGGTAATTTAAGAAGCTGGATCGCCTACAACTCTGTGGGATGTGAATATGTTACAAGGGAAAGGCTAATGCTGAGGCTGAGGCTGTGCTGAGGCTGAGGCTGAGGCTGAGGCTGAGGCTGAGGCTGAGGCTGAGGCTGAGGCTGAGGCTGAGGCTGAGGCTGAGGCTGAGGCCCAGATGTATGAGAAGTCCCTTGTGCGATGCTTACCCAGAAGGAGACAAGATCTGCTGCTTAGCAACATGTAGAAGTTGTCTAGTAGGGAGGAGTGGGTTGATGCATCAGTGCCCCGACCTGGGATGAGATCTGAGAACAAGATCAAGTTTAAAAGTCCAACGGTGAGGAATTGTGGTTATGCAAACTCTCCTCTATACAGGGGGGGGGGACTATTTTGTGGGATAATTTGGGTGATTTGTTTCGCCATAGTAAGGACTGGAGGCTCATTCAGAACAACTGACGTGGTGGTAGGGAAATGGTGACGTGTCGAATCCTGTTTTATGACCAATAGTAAAATCTATTTCACAAGATTTCCTATACAAATGTATAAAAAACTAATGTTAATAGCACATTCTGCCAGCTACAAATACCCTCGTCAATTGCAAATATTGCAATATTGACGAAAATTGCAATATGACGACTGACGAGTCTGTTCTGAGCCAGAGCCTCCAAGTTGATACTAATGACCTTGAATGATTTGACCAAGAAAAATCCCAAACCCCAAAGTAGCCCTACCAAATGACCTTGAGTGAGTGGGAGGTTTCGATGTGAGAATACATCTGGTTCACGTCAGCTGGTTGGTTTGCATACCTAAAAAGTCTTTCTCTGATGGATTCTTTGTTGTTACTAGGGGTTCTCTATTGTTTGGAGGAGGAAGTTGTAATTACTCTATCCACTCATTCAACCAAGGGACTTGCTGCAGACAACTGGATGGGAAGATGTAATGACTTCAATGAAGGGATCTGTGGCAAAAGGACTAGAAAGTTGTGACTTCCTCGTCCTTCCATGAATCACTTAAGATATTTATTTCACTGTTGAAATGCCTGGTAATGCATTCTATTGAAGGTGAAACCCATCATTTTAAGATGTTTAACTAGCCCTCCCCCCTGGTAATTGTTTGTGGTATGATGTGGTATGATCTATTATGCAACATAATAAAGGGATAAAGATCATAGATCTCATTTTATCTCAAGTTTGATTGAAGAATAAGATAGACAAGATAGACATGTAACTATGGATTTCTAGGCTCCCAGACCAGGATATAAAATAGTTGGCTGGATGAAGGATTAAATTGTGCTATGCAAAAATGGCTGTTTAAAAGTGTTTAAAAATTCTAAACACATAATCAAAAGTGTTTAGAAATCTAAACACTTATCTAAACACTTTTTCGTGAAGTGTTTAGAAATTTAAATACTTCTTACCTAAACACTTGCATATACCTTACTATAGAAATGTTTAGAATAACGGACACAATAAGTGTGTAGATAAGTGTTTAGTATCTAAACACCTTTTTTTTTTACAATGATTGGCTTAGATATGTGACTAAGTAGGAATACGGTTAGGTAGGTTCTGGACTGTTAGTAACTGGTTATTTGGAGTAGTTGGTATGGGTTTGAAAGACCTTGATATCGTCTGCATAACTGAAAGCTGGTTGAATGAGAGTCACATGGACAGTAATTTGTACATCCCTGGTTATTGCTTAATTCGACTAGATAGACCTATCGAGCTAGGTAAAACTGGAGGAGGCATAATATTACTGTGGTGCTTGAAATGTGCATGCTGACTAAAGACCTTGAATGTACATCTTTTACAGTAACAATACTGAACAGGAGATGCATGATTATAATAACAGCTTACAGACCATCGAGGGGAAAACTTAAGGAAATTCTAGGTCATTCTAAATCACGAAATACATCGAAGTTCAAATTTCTTACAAGTTTCTTGAGGAAGAGAAGATATGGCTACTACACAGATCCAACACATTATCATGAATTTAGATAGTCGATGCTCGATCATGTCTACACAAATAGTACTAAAGTCATGAGTCAAGGGTTGATCACTGATACTTTAAGTGATAATACTCCCCTGTATGTTGTGAGGAAACACAAGAGTGTGGAAAAAACACAAAATAAAATAAAGCGGACAAAAACTACAATAAAGGAGACACTAGCAACTTTGCTAGAACTCAGGACTGGGACGATGTATTTGGTGAGACACTGGTAGAGGCAGCCTATGACAACTTCCTTAAGACAACTGAAAACTACTTGGATGAAGCACATCAATACGTGAGCTTACAGTGAAACAGAGAAGTTTTTACTGGTATCTTCCCGAAGAAATGGAAATTAGCAACAGTAGTTCCACTTCCAAAAGGTGGAGATCAAAAACTGGTGGAGAATTGGAGACCTGTTAGTTTATTGAATATCTTCTCAAAACTCAGTGAGAAGCTGATGCACAAGCAGCTGATATGTTACATACTGGAGAACGACCTAATCTCACAATATCAGTTTGGTTGCTTATCGGAACGATCAACATCAGGTGCCATCCTAGGAATGACAACAGTAATGTATGAAGCCAGAAATAGAGGTAACATCACCTCCACTGTGTTCATGGACTATCGGAAAGCGTTTGTTACTGTCTCACACGTGATATTACTGCAGAAATTGAAGAAACTATGGGGGTTTCATAGTTTCCTGGTAGAAAGATCACAGAAAGGCCTGGTCAATGGAACCTTGTCGGATGAAGGTATGGTGCCCCTAGGGGTACCCCAAGGGTCAGTAATCGGCCCACTTCTTTTCATAATATACACGAATGACATGTTTAAAGAGGTTGAGAATACAAGAATGTCCATGTATGCAGATGACCTCGCTACAATGGCGAGTGGAAAGACTACAGATGCTGTAAGAAATCTACTGCAATTGGATGTGAATAGAATTGACGTTGGTGTGCGGAAAACAAACTAACCGTAAATACTGAAAAAACGGTAGTTTTTTTGTGTTTTTTTGACGTAGATTTATTGGATTTAATCACCTTTTTACAGGCAAAAACTAGCTTGGGTGCATTGCCCTTCTGCCGCCAGCACCCCTACCTATACAGAAACAGCTTAACGGTCTTAATGCATGAAACAAATGGCTATGTCATTCACATTAATATTATACGATTGATTTGAATAGATTTAAGGAATAAACAAAATTGTTCCTATTCTGTTACAATCAGAAAATAATGAATATAATTGATGAGATGAGATGAGATGTACGGTATAAAGTTGATGAGACCATTATGTCACATTCATGAAGCAACGCGGATAGTCCTTTTTTATCGCTAGCTTAAATTTCCAAAGGGTTTCTATGAGTGTATATTCCGGTCTAAGTTCATTCCAGTGGGCAATGCCTCTATATAATGCACTGCGTAAGACAATGGGCCTCATAGAGTGTGGTACCTTTAACCTTTTCCCTTGTTGTCTTCTGGTGGGTAAATGTCTATCATCCACAAGGTCAGGATCAAGAGTTAAAGAGAAAGCATAATATAATAGATGTCTATCACGTCTCTCATTAAGTTTACTACAGTCAGCCTTGGTATGCATTTGATCAATAGTTAACACAGGATTTTTTTCTAACTTGACCTTGTAAACAACACGTAGGCCCTTATTTTGTATCCTTTGTAAATCAGCATTCTCCCCTTATTATCCCTATCCCAGATAAAATCAGCATAATCGATTGTGGGAAGAACCATGGATTTATATACAGTTAGAGACGCATCAACATCCACATGATCTCTTATTTTACGTGATTGACTTATCTTATTTCTAACATTAGCCATGACATTACTACGATGCTCAGTAAATTTTAGCTCGGGGTCTAGAGTTAGACCTAGGTATTGAAAAGTGTTAACTCTTTCTAGAAGGACATTATTCATAGTAAAAACAGGATCAATTTTTTCCAAATTATTGTAAATCATCCACTTGGTTTTTTTTCTCATTAACTGTTAAGCTATTCAGTTTGCACCAAGCTGCTAACTTATTAAGAGATGTTTGCATTTTATCAGGGTTATGTACAGATATAACGGCATCGTCAGCATAAAGACATTTTGTAAAATCATCAATCTCAGGCAATGAATTTATATAAATAGAGAATAATACAGGACCTAGGACTGAACCCTGTGGAACGCCATAAACAACTTCTTTATACTGTGAAATACAATCATTAGCTATTGTACACTGTTTCCTATTGGTTAGATAGCTATTGAACCATTTGCAAGTATTTTCGTCAAGTCCAAAACTAGTTAATTTTTTTAGCATAATAAGGTGGGAAACTGTGTCAAAGGCCTTCTTGTAGTCCAGGTAGAGAGATATGGTGGGTTTATTATTAATTACATTATGTATTATGTTATTAAGGTGGGAAGTTATAGCAGAGATGGTCGAGTGACCAGCCCTGTATCCGTGCTGGAACGGGGTGAGGAGGCTATGTTCTTTCATATATGCTTGCAATCTAGTACAAATAACCTTTTCCAATAGTTTACCAGGCAGGGGTAACAGACTTATAGGCCTTAAATCACTAACATCCAATGAATTAGACTTTTTGGGGATCGGTACTACTGTCGCTGCCTTCCACTGAGTCGGAAAATGGCTATGTTCTAAACAACGATTAAACAGAATCATAATAATATCAGGAACAATTAAAAAGGCATCCTTAAGAACATGTGACTTAATATGTTTTATGCTGGATGGCTTGGTTTCTTTGATACCTTTAATAACCTTGACAGTGTCTAAATAGCTAAGCGGCAGTAACAGACTCGTCTTGTACAGAGGGACATTGGCTGGGGAAGTGTAGTTATTATTTATATCGACAGGTGGCAGCAGGCTGGCGAGGTCTGATCCAATATTGGCAAAGAAAGAGTTAATGTATCCTGAACATTCATTTGGTGGAATCATGTCTTTAGTTATACTATTTCTCAATTTGAGGAAGGTGGATTTAGTCTTTACCGGTAGTAATTTTCTTATACCTTGCCAAAATTTTTTAGGGTCATCTTTCCTATGTATTAACAGAGAATTAATTTTTTCTTTACGACTATTAAAAATTAAAGATTCAACTCTATTTCTGTGGAAGTCTGCTATACGCCAGTCATCAATGTCCCCTGTCAACCTTGCGTCAGAGTAGAGAGCGTCTCTATACTGCATACATTGTACAATATCAGGCGTTAGCCATTCTGGAGTGTATACCGGTAAGACCATCGTCTTTACAGGGCATAAAGCATCTAGACATGCTCGTATCACACTATGTATACTATCCCAAAGCAAATCTGGGTCAGTTATATTAATTACATCATCCCATTTAACCTGCAGTAGCATGTTTTTGAATGTCAATGTAACATAGTTTTTATAAGAACGGGCTTTTATGACCTTTTTCTTTATCTTAGTACGCTCACATTTAATCAGAATGAAAATGGGTGTGTGATCTGCAATATGAAAATCGATGGTACCAAACTCACAAACATTGTGAATTCTATCATTTATATATATATGATCCAGTAAGGTTCCAGACTTAGGGCGTGTAATTTCATTAATAAGTTGACACATGTCATAAGTGGTACAGAAATTTTCTACGTCAGAATCCTCAATTTCTTTTCTAGACAGCAGGTCAACATTAATGTCGCCCATGATAACAATTTTTCTATTTTTAGTAACATTTTTCAATAACTCAGACATTTTAATATATAGTGACTGCATGCTATCTTTGTCCTTATTAGGAGGCCTGTAACATGTGTATATTTTATACTTAATTTTTCCTATCTCAACGTCAACACATAAGATTTCATATTTGGCATGTATACAACTAGCTTCACGGTCAATGACTGCAGTGTAGGTGTCTCTGAGGTATAGCATAAGCCCCCCTGCTGTTTTATCAAGAATAGGATATCTATCTAATCTGAAAAACTGATAGCCAGGTAAATGCATCATGGTATCTGTTATTGTGGGATTTAACCAAGATTCACACACCCCAGTAATATCCGTATGAGAAATAAACTTTTTTATATTAACACGCTTTGGATATGCTGATCTAGCATTAATACAGGTGAAAAGCAACCCTTTCTCCTTACTTATTCTATCAAGAAAAACCATTATGTATCCATGAGGGCGTCAAGGCGTTACATTCTCTGATGAAATGAAATGAATGATTGATGATAACGATTTCTGTATATCCGCACAGGTAGGCCATGACTTCAATAAGAGCAATGCGTCCATTAATATAAACTGGTTTAAAAGAAGGGAATAACCATATACATGTGGCTGTATGGATATACATGAAAAGGGGATTAATAGCTGTTGATGATATCTAATTAATTAGATTGGGTTTTACATTTATAAATTATTATTAGTACCGGTAAGATCTATGCACTTTTACGTGTGCGCTATGTCTGGCTACACTCAGCTGATCTCTTACATAAAAGCTGTGTTGGCACGAGCACCTAGGGGTTGCCCGCTGTTTACATAGTTAACAATGCACTTCAGTTCTCCATACACACCTATATAATAGCGGGACATTGACCCACTTCCCTACTAGGCTATTTAGACATTCTGTATACATGCATTAGCATTGGTTACCATGTGCCTTAGCGCATCAAATATGTTCATATTATGAAATGACCAGTAAGGAGACTACACACATTGATATTTTTCTGTCTTATCATTACATACATAGGGGTAATATATATTATATTACAGCCGTAATACATGTATATTACAGTTTTGGTGGTGTCTTCTTGCCGCCAAGGTAGTTCTTGATCCGACTGGACAGCCGATACTGTCCTTTGTTTTCTTGTGCGGGTTCAATTTGCTTTCACGTATATTCACCCTGGAGGTGCTGCTCCTGCCCTCACCCGCGTCTTGTTCTGGGGACCTTCTGACGCTAACAGGGGTTGTGACGTGTGTAGCTTTTTGTTCAAATCAAATGTTATGTGGAGACATTCGTCAAGACTGCCCTTGGAGGATCAACACGACAGACAGCCATAACTATTTACTTTATTTGTCAGAACACCCAAGACATATATTAAAAGTTATATCCTACTCACAATTCCTAAGGGTACGCCGCACTTGCTTAACAGTTTCCGAACTTAGACGCAATGCACTAATGCTATACACCCACTTCCTCCGCAGGGGATACCCAAAAGACTTAGTTTTCAAGGCCAAAATAAAATAGACCAGGCCTACTAATACTCAGTAATAGTCAAAGAAAAGCCCTCTGATAAAGAGAAGGCCATCTCCTGCATCATCACACACAACCCAGCAAACCTTCCTATCCGGTCAATTATAACACTCAACTGGGACCAATTGCTGAAATCCAAACTGACAAGAGTGTATCATAATGCAAACCTTTTTTCGGGAAACAGAAAAACAAGTCACTTAATGACGAACTAGTATGGGCTTCAAAGAGCTCACAACCTAGCAGGACCAACCAATAACCCACAGATACCCGCCCTTGAAGAATAAATATTTATTGTTAAACACTTTCTGTCTGTTAATGGACCAGTTATCAATTTTATTCTCTCACTAAAATATAAAGAGCATACCTTTTCACCTATTTAAATAAGAGGAAGCTATGCTAACAGTCACGCCTGATGAGAACTAAGCTTGAGACCACACATGTATATTTCTATAAACACAGAACTACTGGGGTATCTGAAATCCTGGCCTCAATGACTATGCTTGGAGAATAATCTAAAATCCAGCACTGACACTCTCCATCATGTTTTAACATGCAAGTGTGTGATTGGTCGAGAGCCAGCATCCAGAACAAGGCTCTGCCATATGATTGGCTGAAGCCCTGTTGCCATAATTTATCTTACTGGATGCACCCCAGTGGGCACAAAATCAAGTCTAATGTTGAATCAACATTGAAACAACATTGAATCAACATTGGCAACCATGTATCAATGTTGATTCAATGCTCTTTGCCCATTGGGACAGAGCTTGAAAGCTCACTTTGTGGTAGGGTAAAGACGAGACAGTATCTGATACCGTTCTCTCCTATAACTCGCGCTAGGGGCCTAAGTTTTTTGGGTTTTGTATTTGCTCCTATGCAACCAGTAAAGTCGTTGATGTAGCCTTCTAAAAACCTATTACTTTAGAAGTGGGATTCATCTGGGCTGGCCCAGGGACCTTTTTCATGAAAGTGAAAGTGTCAACAGTTGATAAAAGGAGTAATAAACCTCCCAGAATTTTGGAGCAACCCGCCTGGGCCCCACTGACAACGCAAGACAAATTAAGTAGCCAAAATCTCATGTCTAGGCCCAGCCCACTTATCCTCATGGGGCTCATATGCCATATATTGACTGGGTTATATGAATGTAGCATTGGTATTCCTTAATCATTTCTGTAGTGATGACCAGTATAATGAGGGAGGGTTGGCGGACCTTTGCGGAAATCTCTTGTCGCCAATTTGGTCTAGAGGGATCCGCGATTTTCAGGTCACCCCTCCGGCTCCATAGTCTAAACATATTTACCCCCCACCCCATGTTGTTAAAAAATGAACATTCCAGAAAGGGTTTTAACTTGCACCTCTCCCAAATCCAAAACCACTGTTAAATTATGACTACTCCATAAAGTATCTCACTTTCTACACGCTTTCTAAAGGTTTCAGTGTAGGCATATATACCGTGTCCTCTATCACATTAGTGGGGGCGTACATTATCCTGCCTTGCCATTCCAGAAGGATTACAATGTATATGGCCCTGAACCTCTTCCAAATGTCGGATATATAGGCCTTCGCCAACGCTCCTTTTCCCTCTCTTTCACGTTTTCTCTGTCAGGGGGAGCCAACAGTCCTCATCAAGAGTTGTCAGCCACCTCCCCCGCAAAGTTCCTGCCACTCCCTTTCATTTCCCGCCCAATCCCAGCGTGTTTCTCAGCAATCAATTGAGCAGACGACAATGAAATAAAGAAGTGTCTCTGTTCCTGCCCCAGGCTGACATGTGATTTGCCGCTGTACCCTCACGTGGATCATGGGATTGTTGACTTTGAGCTTCAAGGACTGTGGAATAAAAAAAAAGAGAGGGCACAAAGTTCTTCAGCTCTAATCACTTAAAACATAATTTCGGAGATGTAGAACATTTATGCTGAGTATGCAGTTTCCTGAATAGTCTAGATTTGTCCAGTCAGCAAAAGAAAAGTATTTCTGGGGAATATACTGAGAGTAAGAACTGGCAGATAAACCTAAATGATAGTTAAATATTGCCGTTTTAAGGGCTAAAAAGAGTGTTTCCGGTCACTCGACCCTACCTAGAAAAACAGGACGGACTTCTTTTGGACATTTTTGGATATTTTGTTTAAAGCATAGGGAAATTTTAAAGAAGGAAGACAAAAAGGTGTGCCCGCGCCTACCCCATTTCAGCATCCTACAGTATAATAAATGATCATACCTACCTATTCATTTATCAATTTGATAGTGTAATCCATTGTATTGTATTATATAATGTTGTCTTCTGTATATATGGGAACAAACCTATACAAGATAGGTTTCCACATAGGCTAAATAATCATCTCTTAGAATTTATATACATTGGCCTTCAATCCTAGTACACCTGTTTCCCAAGATGGCTGACCCTGGACTATTATGTGTGTGTGATGTGGTATAGCGAGGCCTTGACCCCACTGAGGTCACCCACCTGGGAGCTGTTTCTCCACAAAGTACGGACGTCCGCAAATTACAGTAAAAAGAAACAAAATAAAAATGATAAATACAATATTTTTTCTGGCCCTTATACATACAAATACTGACGTTCGCAACTTACGGAATTGATGAACAGGAACAGTATAGGCCAATTCCACAAATTGCGGACGTCCGCACTTTGTGGATAAACGGCACCCAGGGAAGGGCTGGGGAACATAGACATGTATGTGAGATGAGGGATGTCTGTAACAATTGATAAACTCTCAATATAAGTTTGTTTTTTCACTAACTGGGTGTTCATAGCAGACTGTTTTATCTAATGAGCTTCAGGGACTATATTCAGTAAATCCTGATTTGAGGTGAATAAATGTGCTAGCTTAATAACATTGGGACATTTCAATTAAGACAACACTCTCACCACCAAGGTTCGTACTAGATGTTTTGACCTGTGGATCCTTAGTGTACAGTGGCCCAGGAGGGTCAAATCTTTTTGTAAATTTGAAATTGCAAATTCACTTCAACTTGCAAAAATCAACTTGAGTTGAAAGTGATAGCTCTGTCAATTCAGGAACAACAGCTAGTGACAGGTATCTTTTAGCATTGTAGGTCACTCCATGGTGTAAAAGTGGTGCACAAGGGTGCACAAATGCGAACAAGTGTGCACAAGTGGTGTATAAGTGGTACACAAGTGTGCACAAGTGGTATACAAGTGTGCACAAGTGATACACAAGTGTACACAAAAGTGCAAAAGTGACATACAAGTGTGCACAAGTGGTGCACAAGTGTGCATTAGTGTGCACAAGTGTGCACAAGTGGTACACAAGGGTGCACAAGTGGTACACAAGGGTGCACAAGTGGTACACAAGGGTGCACAAGTGTGCATAAGTGGTACACAAGTGTGCACAAGTGATAGACAAGTGTACACAAGTGTGCACAAGTGACATATAAGTGTGCACAAGTGGTGCAAAAGTGTGCATAAGTGTGCACAAGTTGTGCACACTTGTGCACCATTGTGCATCACTTGTGCACACTTGTGCATCCCTTGTGCACCCTTGTGTACCACTTGTGTACCATTATGTACCACTTGTGCACACTTGTATGTCACTTGTGCACACGTGTGTACCACTTGTGCACACTTGTGTACCACTTGTGCACACTTGTGTACAACTTGTGCACCATTGTGCATCACTTGTGCACACTTGTGCATCCCTTGTGCACCCTTGTGTACCACTTGTGTACCATTATGTACCACTTGTGCACACTTATATGTCACTTGTGCACACTTGTGTACCACTTGTGCACACTTGTTTACAACTTGTGCACCATTGTGCATCACTTGTGCACACTTGTGCATCACTTGTTCACACTTGTGTACCACTTGTGCACACTTGTGCACCATTGTACACCACGTGTGCACCACTTGTGCACACTTGTGAACCATTGTATACCACATGTGCACAACGTGTGCACACTTGTGCACCACTTGTGCACTACTTGTGTACACTTGAGCATACTTGAGCATACTTGTGCATCACTTGTGCACACTTGTATGTCACTTGTACACACTTGTATGTCACTTGTACACACTTGTGTACACTTGTGCATCACTTGTGCACACTTGTGTACCACTTGTGCACACTTGTGCACCCTTGTGTACCACTTGTGCACCCTTGTGTACCATTTGTGCACACTTGTGCACACTTATAAATGCACATTTGTGCACCACTTGTGCACACTTGTATGTCACTTGTGCACTTTTGTGTACACTTGTGTACCACTTGTGCACACTTGTGTACCACTTGTGCACACTTGTGCACACTTGTGTACCACTTGTGCATCACTTGTGCACACTTGTGCACCACTTGTGCACACTTGTGTACCACTTGTACACACTTATGTACCACTTGTACACACTTGTGCACCCTTGTGTACCACTTTTACACCATGGAGTGACCTACAGTGCTAAAAGATACCTGTCACTAGCTGTTGTTCCTGAATTGACAGTTGACAGTTGACAGTAAGTGACTGAAGTTGGAGTTTTCACTTTCTACTTTGACATTTGCATTGTTTTTGGTTTGATGTAGTGTTGAAAGATAGCAGGCACAAGTAACTTTACTTGAATTGACAGTTGACAGGTGACAGTAAATGGTTGAAGTTGGAGTTTTCACTTTCAACTCAAGTTGATTTTTTGCAAGTTGAAGTGAATTTGCAATTTCAAATTTACAAAAAGATTTGACCCTCCTGGGCCACTGTATTAGTGACCATACCGCTTCAAGATCATAAGGATAGCTCTGCTTTCTGGATTCTTGAATCAACAAAGACTTTTAAGAATGTCAAAATAATATTCATATTCCAACTTCTTTGTGCAAACTAGCAACATCTCCACAATATTTTAGATATAAACGTTTTCTTTCAAATCTTTTCAAGTCAAGGAAGTTTATTCCAAAGATGTGAGTGATGTCCGCTCGTTTTTCCAATGACAGTCCAGTCGCACCCTTTAGTCCCACAGCCATCGAAGATTGGTTAAGAAATAGTTAGACTGGATGGGTGACGACGGATGGCTGCATGAGGAAGGGAATATAATCAAACCTACAGTACAAGTAATACATTCCAGTCCTTTAAAACTGGAGATAGCCCACGTGCTTGGCTCTTATCACGATGCAGGATGGCAAGTGAGCTCTTTGACGACAACCAGGTTCGAGCTCTAGGAGTGCCACCATCGCTAAAACACAACCCAATGACAAGTGCAAAATCTACCCAATACCCCTTGACTCACACGACGCTCACACCATTGATATTTGAGCCTTTTCAAATAGTTGCCAAATTACACAAGGGCTCGGTCAGTCTATTGTCAGCAGGGTTTGGGTGGTGGATTGGCAGAGCGGTCGGAATATCCAGTGGGCACAGAACATTGAATCAACATTGATAAGTGGTTGTCAATGTTGATTCAATGTTGATTCAACATTTAACTGAATTTTGTGCCCACTGGGATAGGGGTGAGATTTGGACCAGTTTCTAGAGGAGAGCTCTGTCACTCTACACAATAGGTGTTTGCTAAATGATTTTAGACTATGTGTTAATAGTTTTCTTGCTTCGAAATAATAATAGTTTGATAATCCCATACAAAGTGACTAAATATACGCCTCGAATATCTTTTGGATTGCTTTCTATCAAACTATTGATAAATGTTTTTTCATCATGAAAGTCCAGTTCTTTACTTAGAATTGCTGGATGGAAGACGATCACTTCTTTTTGTGATAAGGCAATAAGACACTTTCAAAGCTCAAGGCTAAAACTCACTTCACTCCATGAGCCTCAGTCCACATTTCACTCAGTGTTGCCAAATGAAATATTGTCGCCAATTAATGTTTTAGACTGTTGAGTGGTATAATGATCATACAGAATAGTTCTTATCGAATATAGCCTGTACTATTTTCGTCAACTTATCATAGAAATTGGTAATGTCACATAGCAGATAGAAATTGTCTCCACCAAGACATGATGTGTCGTAATGGAAACCACACACGAGTGCCCGTGTATGTTCACAGTCTGGTTATGTATATATAGCCAGACATCACTGCCTACTTCATAATCTTCCCTTTTCAGTGATATGCTAGCCAGCTAAAACAATCATGATGACCTCATCATTCATCAGGACACACTTAGGCCTATACACTTCAATAAAGTAAAAACCAATCATAACCCAAGTTGAATGTCAGGTTTCTGCTCCTTATGAACTACTCACGTCAGCTACATCAACTGACAATGCTGATGTGATAACATCCTGCCTCATGATGTCACTACTTTAGGAAAATACACCTATCGTATAGGGTTTCCCAGCACGACAGGTCACGAGAAAACATGGGAGAAGTGTCTATATCCATGTACACTCATGCAGGCAGTTACAGAAGGCAATTAGGGTCCAATATATTGTACCAAAAAAATGGGATAGAAATACATTTGAATTTAGGGGATTATTATTTTTGATAACTAGATCATTTTTAAACACTTGCTGTTGCGGTCAAACGGATATCATGGGCAGTGTCAAACTCACATGATGGAGACATATGCTCTAGGAGACCAGAATGTAAACTGTCCTCAGGTCAAAATCACCACTCTGATGGAAACTGACCCGCTATATGCCCCCTCCTAGAAAGTTGACCCCTAGGAAAATTGGTCCAATCAGGCCAATTACTCCAAACAGACCAATTGTCCTTTGGGTCGACTGTCCTTTGGGTCGATCTTCCTTTGGGTCGACTGTCCTTTGGGTCGATTGTCCTTTGGGTCAATTGTCCTTTGGGCCAATTGGCCTTTGGGCCAATCGTCCTTTTTAGCCAATTGTTCTTTGGGCCAATTTTCCTTCGGGCCAAAGGTCTCTCGGGCCAGTGCTCCTTCAGGCCAATTGTCTTGCGGGCCAATAGATTAACTATCACAAGCTTTCACAAGGGCCAAGGTGCATTTTTTTCTGGGATGGGCTGCTTGATGTCCAGTGGCCAATAACCAAGAATATAATTTTCCCATGGCCAATTTTCAGGTAGGCCACACTGACACCAAGGGTCAATTTCCAAATAATATCCTGCAGGTGTCCAGATGGCCAGACCAAAAAGAAATGTTGGTCAATGGATTTCGCGCACCTAATTTTAGGAAAAGATTTATTTCGAAAAAAAGGCAATGGATTTCGCTCGCCTCTTTTTTCCAAAAATTGAGAAACTTTTTTTACTTCCCTTTCTCTCTTGATTCTCGCAGATTAACCAATTAAAAAAGAGAAAAAATTCGCTCACTCGTACCATTTTTTCAAAACTGAATTCCATTGACAAACTTTTTTTTTGGGGTGACCTATAATTATTAATGTATGTCATGTCAATGTTTAAGAACTATTGGGTTGGATCGGTTTGACAGCAATAATAATAATTATTCTTTCTTTTTTTGACTCTTTGAAAGAAGTTTCCAAGTTATTATTTATTATAAAATACATAGCCCTCATACTCATAGACTTCTGCATGTACTCAGCTCTATTAATACACTGAGTAACTCTCTAAAATGCTGCTGACTTGGTGTATGGGCAGTATCCATGGTTATCTGTATGGGGTTTGATATAGAAGCTAGGGGGAGTTAAGTGAGTGGGTGGTAGTAGTAATGTATGTACGTCAAACTGCTACGTCACCCATTGGACTGGCCTATGGTTGGTTGGGAGGTGGGCTGATACCCACAAGGCATGCTTCACAGACCCACAGACCACATGGCCATTCATACTGTGGTCTTCCCTCCTCCAGCACAGCCTGCACCTAACTCACAGCCACAGCCCACCTCACACCACTCCACCTGCCTCCATACCATCTCCACAGGAGGATAAAGCTACCTCTCTACAGGAAGTACTCCTACAGTCCTAAAACTAACTGAGAAGGGAGATCTCTACCAAGCCTAAATTCCCAGTTGCATTGACAGAACAACATAAAGAGACAGTTGCTCTGATATGATAAAAAGAAGTGATTGCTCAGCGTGAAAGTTACACTTTGGTTATCATACCACTGTAAAGGACTTGGATGATGGACGTGTTGGTTGTGTTACTGGTGTTCGTCCTATCATGTACAACAGCAGCAGCAGCCCCCACATGTGGGGTAAGTATTCATTAAGTTAACTTTTATTCATGACTGGATGCACTATAAAAACATTCGTTTTACTAAAATAACATGGAAGAGGGATAATATAATTATAGTTAAGTGTATAGCATGTATTTGACATCAGAGCAATTGTCACTTGTGTGGGATCAAGAAGTCACAAAAGAGCATAACATGAATTGCAGGGATTCACAGGGTAGGGGAGGATGTGTTTAAACCACCAGACATGTGGCAGCGCCGAATATCTGCTAATGTCAAATGGTATAAAAGCTTTCTGTTTTCTCACATGTCCTAGCATAATCGGATTCTCTAGAGCTCATTTAGAAATAAAAAGTCGATTGGTGTTCCGGCATTGCTCTATCACCTGCAATATCTGAAATATATGATGATATAGGAGACCCCGGAGGGGGATTTAGACCTGGGATAAGGGGTCAGACAGTTTTATTGTTTCTTAAACAGTTTTTACCATGGGGAAATCATCCACCCGATTATATATAGAAACCCACTGGCTTGTTTGCTGAAAAAAAGAAGTAAGATTGTTTTTCCGCCCTCCAAGACTGGTTGACATTTTGTGTCCCGCTTGATGTCAAAATATTACCCCCCCCCATCCCTGCACTACCCATGTAAAGCTGACATCCACCTGTTGGCCCTTCATCCAAAAAAAAACCTTTTGCACAGATTTTCAAGGGAAATATAACCCCTTTTCGTGGAATGACGCTGACTGTTCAGGATCATTGTTTTCAACCATCCCATTTCCAATATTCAGAGGCAAAACTAATGAAGGTATACAAATGTATATATATATATATATATATATATATATATATATATATATATATATATATAATATTATGCGCATAAACAAGGGAAATTCTCCAAAATATGGTACTGTATACCACCCATGACAGACTCTATTAACCCCCTCTCTCCAGATACCCATTTAGAGATGGTAAGAAAAGTACCATATTATCGCGTGTTTTTAGTTTTTTTTTGTATTTTTTATAAAAAAAAAATTTTTTGGGGGGGGTTGCAGGTGGATATACCCCTTGCTTATACAGAGTACAGGGAACGCGCCACTTCGTAAAAAAAAAGAGTTGAAGTGTTATAATTCGACTATAGGTCAACTCGAATGACGCTCGACCCTACCTTTAATTCGACATCGGTTTCCCATAGCCTGCTTCAGATTTTACTATGGACATCTATCAACATAACCTATCAATATAATATTTTTATATGTCATAAGTGTTTATATTCAGCTCCTCATGCTCAGAATGACACGGTGTATATATTGGGTAGGCTGGTTATAGTTGTTGAGAGGGATGGTAATAATAGGGAACACGGAATACCAACACAAAGGTGTCCCATTCTGCACAACACAAAGGACTTGACTTCACCGTCCAAACTCTTTAAGAATGTAGTAACCAGTGGTCGGGATGGTGTCAGCTTGGGGGGGGGGGGGGGTTTCCCTAGACCACCACCTATATATCCCCTCCACTGTGTCTGCACAGATCTATAACATATCATTACACAGAAGAAGCTAAGGTCATCTTTCTCTCAGCTTAAGGACACTGGATACTATCTCAGAAAACCATAGAAACTACTTGAGAATCGCTACATATCTTCCTATATATATAAATAGTACAGAAAAAAAATATGAAAGAGATTTATGGTGCCATACCAGAGTAAAATCACCCCACCTGGTGGGACCTTTTACAGATATCCTAGACATCATTTCAACCTAAAACAAGGCATCAAGATGTTTATCATAACAGTAAATTACTTTAGTTAGGTGACTTAGGATATTTCTCAGGATCCTAGAGGTAATTCACATATTATATCTCAATAGGGTTGAAACTATTGAGTTAGATATTGGGGACTTGCTTGACAATTGCAAGATAATCCCTTCATTAAAAGGAATCAACCCATAGATTCTTCACCAAAGTCTGTCAGAACATGGCTATATATGATAGGTGTAATATATCAAAAGAACAGCAGCAATTATGGTGCCAATCTTTAGCAAATTGACAAGAACCACCTGACAAGCTACATCATTAGATGATATTCCACTTGTAGTCATCAGATCCTACATATATATCTGAACAGTGCTTACAGACACTTGCCCGGTTAGCTCAGTCAGTAGCATGCCTGCCTGTTGATTCATAGGTTGTGAGTTCAAGCCTCTCTTGGGGAAAACTGAAAAAGTTTTTCAAACTAGACATGCTAAGTACCACTGACCATAACATTAGCAGTCCTCACAGACACATGTCTGGTTAGCTCAGTAGGTAGCAAGTTTGCCCGTAAATCCTGAGATCCTAAGTTCAAGGCTCTCTTGGAGAAAACTACTAAAATATTTTCCAAATTGGTGTTTGCATGCGCATCCACCAGGTGGAGCTCGGGTGCCCCGAAACAGTTTCTGAAGGTTCTCAAAGCATCCACAGGGGGGCACTTAGATTGTATACAGTATCCTTAAGAGTCCTACACTTGACATCACCGCCCCGTGCTCGACACCTTCAATCATATCCCTGCCTCCCATTTCTCAATCTCCTGTTCATTCTTCATTTTGCTGCTTCCCCTCTTGAATTCTCCCTCGTCTCACCCTCTCTCCCCACCCCACCCTACCACCGACCCTACAATAGAAATTGAAAGCGCTACTACAACCTAGAAAAACATGATGGTGATGACCGGTCTCCCCCTACTTCACTCACATTCCAAATTCAGAGGGATCGTATGCCTGGTTTTTCTTTCCGGGTAGTGTAAACATCATAGCTTGGGGAAACTCCCACTTTCAAAGATCAGAGAGTCGACTCATCTGTCTAACAAGGTTCCTGATTGTGCGATTCCATCCGCAACGAGGAACAGAATTCCTCTGATACCATATTCAAATACAGCAGCAACCTCATCATTCACCATACACTATACTGAGACAATAACCAGTAACACCACACTTGTCATTCTATTGGGGTATATATAAAATATAGTCAGTATTGAAGAGGCTTTCACATCCGTGGGAACTCTTTAGCATATGGAGACTCTTAGGCCTCCTTTAGAAAGTTGAGAAATTGCCCCATTACATCGCATGGAAAGAATTAAAAATTCAACCACCTCGGATTTTCTGACTGTGTAACCCAGAACTCTCCCTAATCCATAAGACCATTGAATTGTTCGTTTAAACTTAACTGTTGTGCGCCCTAGTAGGTACAAGGTTCTTTGTTTAGCAATAATAGCATGCTATTGGCATGAAGCTTTTCGTAGGGTAACACTTTCCATTATTTGGATTCATCATCTCATTTGGTGACAAAATGCTATATTTCCTTCCGCCAAAACAACAATGCTATATTTCCTTCCGCCAAAACAACAACATATTTTGATTTATGATGCTGATGATACCCACCATAGCCTAAGTGGGCATGCCCTTGAGCATAATTATACATCCGTATATACAGATGATTGCCTAGGGCAGGGCCAAGTGTGTTCTTGTTTCACAACATACAAAATATCATGTTTACTCATAATAAGATGTAGTCATCTCCATGGAGCTCCCGGTAAACCGAAAGACATACACACGTATAGGGTAGATTCACCTCGAGTCGGACACATACCTTGAGACGGACACTTGAAATTGTGTCGATTTACGCATCCTAATCTCTTTATTTGAAAACATGAAGGTGAAGATTAGGTGTTCTTTTTTCCAATGAAGAACCACTGGAAGTCTTATCATATATGAATGACTAGAAAATTAATGTCAGTGTCAATCTCAGAATAATTATGTGTCCGATCAGAGATGCATCTCTCTTGTTCGATTCATGGTGAATCTACCCTATATATATATATATATATATATATATATATATATGTGTGTGTCCCAGGTGTTCACTTATAGCACCCCCCGCCCTGCTGTGAGCTGCCTGAGGAGGGCCTGTTACACTTGTAATTACCTGAGACTGGGACTGTAATCAACCACAACCACACCTGTGTAATTATCCACCAGTTCTGTGGTGGTGCCACCTGACGACATCATCATCTCATCATCACTTACCCAGGTCCACAGCTCCATGCATAATGATACGCTGGACGAGTCACAATAAGTGGTAGCATTTATCCCTAATTGACATTGTAAAGCGATGGATACATACAGAGATGTATAGCCTGATTAATTCCCAGCTTGTGCTTTTAGCGGAGAGCACAATATCATTTTGTAAACTATTGATAGTCGCGGACACGTCTTGTAGGAATTATCTCTCTTTATTTACACTCATTAATTGTTCACTCTACTATTTCTGAGATCCAAAGTTCCAAGCTGTGCGTTTGGAGGGGAGGGGGGGGGGTGGCCTCTTAAAGTGTCCGGCCGGAAACTGTATGAGACGCTGCCAATATTCCTGTTAACCAACTTCCGTTTGACAGCGTGGGTGTCAAAATGTATGGGTGATTGTGAGACATATCTATAACCATACTTTGCCTGTACTTATACCGGTAGTTATAGACTGCAGTCCTTTTCTTTTTAAGAAACCCTAGCCTCTGCACTCTGCAGGTATTACAGCAATTGGATAGTTAATTATGTAGGATGCCAGAACTGTAGACCAGAAGGGCTAAAGAGAAGGTTGATCTGACAATCAACTAGATGCATGTTGTTGAGACATATATGGCATGTATTTTACGTTTAGTCGTGCTTTGTCAGAGTAAGGGGTATCTCAGCAATAGCGTGTGAATGCCTGGAACGACTGTCTGGAACTAAGCACTTGGCCATTAATTTTATCTGTTAATCTATTCTTTGGATGCACTATCTTAAACTAAAACATGAAATAAAATGAAGCATCATATGCATGTATATAACCTTAGGCCAAAAAAAAAAGGTGTGTTTCAGGCAACCCGACCCTAGATTCAAAAAAGGGCCGACCCTAGCATTTTTTTTCCCAATTTTGGAGATTTTAATTTTTTTTAATTTTTATTGTTTATTTTTCTCTATTTTTGCAAATTCTTTCAAGAAAAACAAGCTCCCAGTGACCTCAGAGGCCTGAATAATTGATTAACTTCAGAAAATGGCTTTTTTAAGAGGAATATGCAATAACTTCTTGATATTCCTAGTCAATAGAGGAATTATTGAATCATTCTGGTGAGTCGCGAGTCGATTTCTCCATTCGTGACTCATTCCTGGTTCTCTCTATGTTTAAAAAAAAAGAAAAAAAAAAAAGAAATCCGACCTACCTACCCTAGAAATTCTGACCATGTTGCCTGAAACACACCTTTTTTTTTTGGCCTTATCCCATATTATGTCTTTTTAGTTCATAGTATTGGGTAGTACACATTTGCCTTCATACATTAGCCATACCTTTTTATATGAGTAGGCAAGCGATGAGATGGTGCAGCGGCCTGGCGATAGGCATATGCCCATCAGTTATACACGACAAGCATTTGTCAAGGGGAACATATCTACCATTCTGTTTCCCTTTTCTGTAACAAGTTCCTGGTCCAAATACTGACATAAATAATGCATATATATGTATACGTGTTTGACCTTCGTGTATATGCACCTGGATGGCACCACTTGGCATGACCTGTGACCACAATGCACTTGTTGTTCTGCTAGACCAACACAGGCATAGAACTCCCATTTTTGAATTCACATGTATTTTTCAAATGTAACATTAAATCATGGAATCATGTCAAAATAATGTCCACCCTCTATGGTGTGTTAGAATACTCAGGACCCTGACTGGCATCAAACTGTAGTTTATTCTTGCCTTTTACCCCTGCACTTAAGATGTCATGCAATCAAAATGGTTCCCTAATCAGGTTACATTGGATGTGGCGGCACTGGTGGCGGAAACCTGCCATAGAATGGCGCCAGTGTCGTAAAACAGTGCCGTGTTGTCTTCGTCCTACTGACCCAAACAGGGCATGTCGTAAAAGAGTCCATGTACACGCGCCCTGGCAGTGATTGCACGCTTGATTATAGTGGAAAAGCTTCCATTACCAGAGTCCTGATGTGTTTTTCATGGTTTGCTAATGTAGCACATTCAGATCTTATCACCAAAGGGCTGATGGAAAGGAGAACTTATCACGAGGGCCTTTATATAAACGTAAAGCTAGTTTTGAATCATCATAATGAAAAGTGGTCCTTGGCCTAAACGATCGCTTGTGGATAATCTGATTTAGAAAATACCCATGTGAAACTACATTTTCCATTGTTTTCCCATAACCGCACCACAACGGTTTATCACAGCAATGTATCAGTGTGTATTGCTGAGATGAAAAGATGACACACCACCAGGGACAAACAGTAAAGATAACAAGCACTGAACATTGTGATGTAATGATCAGGCTCTGATTTAGAGAAGATCAATATATTATGCTGTACATGCATCAACAAGCATGATGGCATACAATGCCCATATAGATAAAAAATAATGTCAATATAATCATGGCCGAGTGTTAAGGTATATGTGTGTAGAGGGGTGTTCAAACATTTAACTAAAATTTGATCTGCCACCTCAAATATTATGCAGATGCCTATCACAATGCATACATATTTGTGTATTATCTATTCAAAGTGCTCTGTAGCACAAACTAAGCATGCTGACATGCCTCACACTGCACGACCCATCCGACTTAAGTAACTTTAAGCAAAACCTCCAGTTGATTAATGGCCTTCTTTAAGTAGCATGAAGCAGTTGATTAATGGCCTTCTTTAAGTAGCATGAATCAACTTTAAACGAACTTTAATCCTGGGGGAAATTAAAGTTGCCTGGAGTTGCTTCAAGCTGCTTAAAGAAGGTCATAAATCAAATCTAAACTTTGCCTAAAGTTGCTCAAATCGGATGGTTCATGCAATGTCACGTTGTCAGGCCATTAGTCATGACTAAACGTATGTCTAGTATGGTATATGCCAGCCCCTCAGAAGGATGTGTACCTGCATAGTATGACATACCTTGTAACACCTCACCACCTCCCAATACCATATAGAGTCCAGACTGACACATCCACGACTGTATACCATGCATACTTGCTGGACAATGACCTAGACACATGAGATACCTTAGATGTGATGGTCCAAATGTCCGCAACCTACAACAATTATACAAATTGTATGCATGTAATCTATTATTAAAGGTTATTGTGCCAGTACCTTAATGATGACCTTCTGATGTTTATTACACACAGGTTGAATAGCTGATACTGCATTATTGTTAACAATGTTTTCTTTTTGTGTTCTTAGAAGGGGACCAACATTGCTACCAGCGAGGGCGTGCAGATTGAGGCTGTGAATGGAAGTCGGGTGGAGTTGGGACCTCTAGGGAAGCCAAACATCATTAAATCTGGGTAAGCAGAGCCCACATTTAATATGTACGTTAAATGCACTCAAAGACGAATGTGTTTCTGTAAGGATAATTTCACCCTTATGTTAGCCATTCTCTACTAAGCTTGTCTTTATTTTGTGATCTGATGAATGAAAGACATAATGAGTTGTTTAATAAATATAGCACTTGGTTATCAGGATCAAAGCGAGCATCTTGCAATGAGAGACATGCCAAACATATTCCATATCTCCAGCTTTCCACAGAGCTTCCCATCTGAACTTTTGGCTTCAAATCACACCAAGATAGCTTACTCAAGTGTTTTGAAGGGTGTGGTCTGCAAATGCCTTTGGCAAGAGCTCTCCTCTGCTTTTCCACTTGGCTCTGAGACTCTCATATGAGATATATGAATATTCCACCCACGTTTGCCATTAGCAACAGATGTTTTTCTCAAGATACTTCTTAACATACCCAGAGTGCTGTATGATAACCGGAAGTGAGGTCGGTATGTCTGCTATGTGCTGTTAGTCGGCCACAAAATTGACTTTAGCCCACAAAAGATCATTTTGATAGATAAAGACCGACGTGCAGGCCACGTAAACTCACACAAGATAACCATAACAACTTTCAACTAAAACATATCAAAATAAGAATGCATACATTATATAGCTTTGTATTCCATCATTATCAAAGAGCCAATTGACCATCATGTATGCCTTAAATAGTGAAAAAACAACAACATTCTTTCCTAAATGCCTAATTGCCATACATTGTTGTACTCATTTGTTTCATTGCTTTAACAGGTCCACTATCACAGTCAGTTTTCGGCCTCAGTCTACGTGGGGCCTGGTATTTGCAGCACTAGATGAGCGTTCTAATGATATGGTGGCAGCCTACATCCAGGATGGACACCTGGCCTTTGCCAGACGCTGTCAGAAGTTCCACTACGTCGGCATCGGCAAGAGACTGGAGATGGGCAGGTGGTACACAGTAAGTAGCATCGGCTTGAAACGGGAGGGAATGGTCATTTACTGCTAACTGGGGAGGGTGGAGGCTGGTAATGTGGGATTTCTCCCAGCAGCCCCACCAACTGGGTTGTCAGATTTTACGGTCTGATAGTTGAAGAAATTAGGGCCCCTCCTTATTTTGATATTAAAATGTGAATGGCCTGTTCCTGGTTGCTGGTAAGACATGTAGGCATTCCAGATTAGCGCCAACATGCCTGCTGTAATCAGCCAATCATTTTTTTCCTCATACCAAAATCCCAACCGCTCACATATATGGGAAACAATTTGCAGTCCCTAATGCAGTTATGTGGACGGCAATTATTTATCCAAAAAGCGATGCCTTCTAACTGAACCTATTTGATTCTAGTGAAAGGCACAGTAATCTATATATTTCCCCCACAGGTGGAATACCATCACTTGCCAAGAGGGGGTACGATGCACGTGGATGGCAGAAACCACTACCGGGAGTACCCAATGTGGGGGTGCCAGGACCTGTCAAGGGTCTATTTTGGTGGTGTCCCCGCCCAGCTCCAACGCAAGGTTTACTGGAAGGTAAGTCTATATCTAATGTAGACCTCATAAATAGTAGATCAAGGTGATTTTGTCAACATAGTCTTGTTCGAACAGCATTATAAACTTGTTTACCTAGTGGGCTCAAATATACAATTCAACGTTGAGTTAATGTTTAAAAGTGGTTGATCCATAGTAATCAAGCAAACATCAACGTTGATTCAAGCTTTTGTGTCCACCGGGTAATGTGTCATATTTGTTATTATGTGCTGAAATAATACAAGATCACACAGTATGCTTAGCACACTATAGATGAAGTTCATATTCTTCAGTCGAATACAAGAACGGCATACATGTAATAATAAAAGTGGTGACAGTCTATTGGAATAAAAGCTAACATCATAGTTGCTACCATCCACGTTTAAACAGTGTCTTATAAGCGGTTATTTAATGCACTTTTCAGCAAGCTCGACAACATTTTTACGGCTGTTTAAGGGATGCCAAACTGGATGGCACATTCCCTGACGTAACCCCACGCTACCAGATTGTCTCTACATGTCGGCATGACCGTCGCACTCATGTGCAAACAAACCGACCATAAAGGGACCAAGGATTATAGAGAATCTATTACAAGTACTTAGTATTATGAATTGTTAAGTGTGATATTGGTTGAGTTGTTGCATACACATTTTATGTGAATTGTGTCAGCCCCTTTTAACCCGCAGATCTCGGTACCCCTCCACCGACAGTCAGGGCGCAGTCGGGACAGGTACTCAGCCCTATTTATAGGAGAGCTGGGGCGTTAAGAACTAATGAAGAAATGTTTGCCTCATGTTCACTATAATGAGGGCGATTCGAGCCATATATAGGCCGATTACACTGTTACACTCCTTATCTAAATGCGTAGATATCTGTAATATGGTTTGGATATACATGCATGCACACAATACATGTATAGTGGTATCGCAATATTAAGGAGAAAATATGACACTGACCGTTGAGTAGTTGGGCTGGAACCTACCAGGTGGAGAATGAGTGCATTGTGAACCAGTGCTTATTAATAATTAGACATGCACCCCATTATGTCCATACTCCAGTGTATCCATACATGCTATAATGTAGATCACTTCGTGATGTACGGACATTCAATTACACTTACTGCTCCAGGGAATTAATACCCTTGTAACTAAAGGTCCCGAATCTGTTGTGTATACTGTATAATTGTACTGTAATATAATAATGTGCATAGAGAACAGTACATTAACTTGTACATGTATAATCAGTGTAAATAATGGATTAAAATCATCTATGTCATATCAAAACCAGGATAGATATAGCAGACAAGCTATGCTTTTATTAGGACTATCTGACTATGCCAAGCAGGCATATTGTTTACAGTAATATCATTTTGATTGAGTACGGGGAGGTCCATATTCTTTTGTACGATGTACTGGTTTAATGAGTTAAGTACAATATGTGAACAGCCTTTGTATCGAATGTAAATCATGCCATTCCTTATAATACTCAAAGGGTTTTCGTTTAGAAATATAATGGGTGATGGACAAACTTACATCATTGTCCATGATTTAAAATCCCATTAAAGGAGTTGAATTTTGTTGAATAGGTTGACTTTGTTGCTTGGAATAACGAATTTTTTGATCTGACAATTAAAACGTTGTAAAGAGCTAAGAGGCTATTGAACTTTTTTAAAAGAGTATCGGTTACATTGTTGTTTATGTGTTCGTGTACATAGTTGATATAATGTGGATGCTATTGAAGACCGTCAATTCAAAAATGGTGAAGTCATTGGAAAATATTACAATCCATTTGCATTTTAAATTTCCTACTCAATAAATCTCTGTCGACAGAATGAAAAGAAGCATAGATCTGTTGCCTATTTTATTTCATGAACTATCATACTCTACACACAAGTTTACAGTTTATACACGCTTAGAACTCTAGGTGAAATGGGCTCATGGATATTGCTGGCAGTCATTACCATATAGTTCTAATCTAATGGCAATAAAGTTCATTTCTATTGAACTACTCCCCCCCCCCCCATTTCTCTTAATTCGAAAAAATAACAAATGATTGCAGTATTTTTGATGAGAAAATACCCACCCACAATAATATTATATCATGAAAATAAGATAAAAAGCTCTTCACTATCTACGGGAAAAGATCAATATATGAGCCGATGTAAGAAGAGAAGTGTTCATTCTCATGGATGATGGTGACTGGAGCTATGACATTCTTCCACTCGCTTGGTATGGGGAGGAGCTCATTCTGAACCAGAGCAGGAGGAGGAGGAGTCAGCTGTAGGGTCCTCTGGTGGCAGAACTACCAGTAACTTCTGGGTGAAGATGTAGAGGGCATCTGACGGAGAAAGTAGGAACTATTATCGACTACCTTTACACAAGTAGAGCTCATGATATCTTATTGAATTAAAAGTACTTCCTCCTCCTTATAGCAGAGCATACAATCACATTAATCAAAATATAATCAATAATGGGCCATCCCCTATTTAGAGCCTTCAAGTTGATCAAAGCAATGATAAGTACATTCAATGCATGGATGACAAACTTAAATATACATTTTTCAAATATAATAATATTATTTTTCCTAGTTACTATGGAGAGGATACAGAACAATTCACTGCTTGACCCTTTCCAATACTTCCAGAATCTAAAGGATTAACGACAAACGGAATGTTTGCCTATCTCTAGATTGACTCACCTCTGAATTTAATGAGGATCTTGGGCTTGTATTCCCATTTCACAAATACTAAATATATAGGTATGCCTCCAAGTCCAATGACCAGCCCAATAGCGTTGTTAGCAGGATCTTTCACTAGCCCCAGAACGGCCAGGGCTACCAGAAGGGCCAGGGACACGGTGGGAACTACCAAAGGGATCTGTTTAGTACAAAAATAAGTAATAGTTAGTACATCTGTCGAAGGATGGGGCCCAGATGACAAAAAGAAACGTTTCCAAACGTCTCACATGGAAAACCTTTGAATACAAGTTTGTTTTGACGTTTGGAAACTGAGGATGGGTCCAAGATCATTATTCTTGAAAATGACTCAGAAGTCCAACCTATATTTATGGTCTGGTCATGTAGGGAACCATTTAAAATTGTTTCCTCTATCGATTACTTAGCCAAAATAAGTCTATTGCCTTTACTACAGGATTCTATGGATCCTTGAACAGCTAATAGATATCCTACATGTAGTAACAAATGTATAGGTAAAATGATACGCTTTTATCATTGTAGTTGAGGTAGGAGTAGGAATTCATTTATGGGTGGCTCTGTTTATAAGCAACCAATGGCTCCCGGGTGACCACCTTTGATTTTATTCTAAATCGGTATTCTGATAGCCCAATGTATGCCAAGTATCATCTGTGAATATGGCTTGGATATTCTGAGCGGTTCCAGAGATCTGACCCATTATGTGCAGGGTGGTGAGTTCTCCAAATGGAGTTCTTAGAGCTGGTCCATTTTCAGAAGTCTGTTATATGAAAACTATGACAGCTGGAAAGTCACAGCTATAGCAATTAACTTATCTTTATATGGACAGCCCATATGAGGAGCAAGATGGCAGATAGCCTTCACCTTGTAGGAGCAGGAGTACTCCAAAGTCAAGTGGAAATGAGGTATATATTGAAAAGTACAAATATTTGATACTTCACTACAAGTATATTTATGAGTAAATCACATGGTTATGTCTTTAAATAATCACGAGATATAAAGTACTATAGGCCCTATGGACATATGCCCCTAAATAGACAATACAGGGGGCACTGGGGGTGCTCAAAGTAGTGTCAGTTATCTAAATGTCCCAAGTTTGGCAGCCATTATGGCTATGTGGGTCAACTTTGAACAATGTAAAATAATTTCTCCAGGACAAAGTACATCAGAAACTTTAAAGTGTATGTAGTGGCTAACTGGTTCCGTGTTTTCTTCTTATCGAAATAATTTCTTGAATAAGTAAAATATTGGCCAAATCATCTAATACCACAAACCCTGGTGGCCATCTTGCCATATGGATAGCCTCTAAATAATGTGTTATATTTTTTTCATGAGACATCACATCTTTATGTATCAAGTACATATAATGCCTTACTGGTTCCATGTAATTTTCTTGTTAAAATGTTTTTTTGAAAAAATATAATGTTGGCTTTGCATCAGAATATGCCAACTTTGGTAGTTATTATGCCTATGTGGAACAACTTGAAACAATATGAAATATTTTTTCCCTAAGAAAGTATATCTGTATGTATCAAGTGGGCATACTGCCTACCTGGTTCTGTGTACCTTTCTTATTAAATAGATGTTTTGAAAAAATATAATTTTTGCCCTGCGTCTGAATGTTCCAGCTTTGGTGGCCATTTTTCCTATGTGGAACAACTTTAATCAAAGTACAATAATTTTGCCTTAAGGATGCACATCATCATATTCAAAATGCAAATAATGCCTAAATGGTTCCATGCTTTTTTTCTGAATGAAATGGTCCATTTGATAAATAAAATATTTGGCCCATACGACAATGACCCAACTTTGGTGGCCATGATGAATATGTCACTTTAAACAATATTAATGTACAATGTTTTCTCTAAGACATCATCATGTTTCAAGTGTGTGTAGTGTAATAGCTAAGTTGTTCCATTTTCCTGAAAATTGCAAAACAGTGTTGGTGATTTTGCTTTTGTGTAAACAAGATTTTGAAGTTGCGTGAACAAGAAGGAAAAAGTAGAAAATAATAGTACGGTTGTTTAGGGATGTTCAGGTTGATCAACATTGCCAAGATAGCCACCAAATACTAGTCATTTTCATGACTGGGCCAACATCTTTTAATTCCATCCAGCATTTAAATTAAGGAGAGTACATGCAACCCATCAAGCAGTATTCTGAAACAAAACCTGGTTTGAAGTTGTTGCATATAGTGATAGGCATTACTGCACCTGAGATATATAGAAGTGCTTTCTCAGGAAAAAAATATTACACAAGGTTTAAATTTGTTCCACATAGCCATAATGGCTACTAAAGCTGGACTATTCTGATGCAGGGCCAACATTATATTTTCTCAAAAAAACATTTTAACATGAAGAGTACACAGAACCAGTCAGGCATTATATGCAATTGAGATATCTACATATGCATTCTCAAGAAAAAAATATTACACATTTTTTCGAGTTGTTACACATGGGCATAATGACTACCAAAACTGGCACATTTTGATACACAGCCAACATAATATTTTTTCAAAAAAACATTTCAATAAGGAAAGTACATGGAACCAGTTTAGTGATCATATGTACTTGATACATATAGATGTGCTTTCTCAGGAAAAAAATTAAACACAGTTTTTACAGTTGTTCCACATGGCAAGATAGCGACCAAGGTTTAAGGATTTTGATGATTTAGCCAATATTTCATTTATTCAAGAAATTAATTTGATAAGAAAAAAACACGGAACCAGTTAGCCACTACACACACCTTAAATTTACTGACGTACTTTGTCCAGGAAAAATTATTTTACATTGTTTAAAGTTGACCCACATAGCCATAATGGCTGCCAAACTGGGGACATTTAGACAACTGAGCCTACTTTGAGCACCCCCAGCGCCCCCTGTATTGTCTTATTTGGGGGTATAAGTCTATAGAGCCTATAGTACTGTATATCCCATGATTGATTAAAGACATAAGCATGTAGTTTGCTCATTTCTCTACTTGCAGTGAAGTTTCAAATAGTTGTACTTTTCCATATTTACATCATTTCCACTTGACTTTGGAGTGCTCCTGCTCTTATAAGGTGAAGGTTATCTGCCATCTTGCTCCTTATATCCATTGTCAATATAAAGATAAGTTAGTTGCTATAGATGTGACTTTCCAGCTGTCATAGTTATTATATAACAGACTTCTGAAAATGGACCAGCTCTAAGAACTCCATTTGGTGAACTCACCACCCTGCACATAATGGGTCAGATCTCTGGAACCGCTCAAATTATCCAAGCCATATTTACTAATGATACTTGGGACATATTTATCCATCATTCTAATGACTTAGGAGCAAATTGAAGATGGTCACCCGGGAGGATCTTCCATTTTTGGTAGCTTATAAATGGACTCACCCTTATAGTAGTTTTGAGCAGTCTCTAATTTTGCCAACAGATGGCCTCTGTGTAGCTACCTGCATGTCTCTCCACATACATCTTGCTAAAGAGGATAATGAAATAGTGTGTGGAGCTATGTTAATCAGGAAATTGTGTGTTATATTTTCTTTTTTTTTCTTTTTTCAGACGAACTGGTAGGCTTACTAACTTCAAATTGAGTTCTGTTCAAGTTCAAAATGTGTACACATGTACAATGTATCTATTTATCGAAGTAACTTCCCTTTGTTCTATATCACAGTTGGCTGGGAGAACAAAAGAAACTTTTTGTCTCTACAACATGTACAAACCAATCACTGGGTATAAGTCAGATATGGATACACGTGAGAAGCTGAATATTGTGTTGAAAGCCTTGAACAATGGTAATTATCTTCGCACCTTTGACAATTACCCTGTCCTTGGCCTATAACACTTACACAGCGACTCACTTGTACCATATCTACTACATACCACGTGATCAGAAGTAACATAACATTTTCTTATAATGTATTGGCTACCATTACGCTGAATTAAGGTCTTCAGGGTAAACCATATCCTTAGGAACAAGTCTTTACTCACCCTGAAAGGTCTTTTCCTCCTGGGTTCCTTCCACCTCATGTAGAGGAGGAGGGCAAGGGCAATAGCGGACATGACACAGGACACAAACCCTAGGTACTCCAAAAGTGACACGGCCTCCCCCGATATGATAAAGGCACAAGTCAACAAACACTGCAAAGGAAGCGCTGTACACAGTTAATGGCTACATCTAAGGCAAATGCAACATAGAATCAAGCATTGTCTGAATATTTTTCAAAGAGAGCGTGGAAAGGCTGGAAAACACAGAGTCAGGCACGTTATCAAAATGACTCCATTGGTTTTGCTATAATATCATCATCATCATTATCCAACCGGGTGTAAAAGAAAACATGAAAGCTAGAAAAATGCAATGTCATATATGCATTCGCTAGTAGCTGGGTGTAGATGATGTAAAAATGGTGCTATTAAAGGGTTAACAGAGGATTCAGCTTGCACAGAAAGGTTATGTAACGTAACCATACATGAATGTATTGTTATCCTCTCTATAATAGCTTATGTATGAAAGAGCTTTCTTGTTTATTTATTTTTGATTAAATAAACTAGGCAATTGGCTGGTGGCCAAAAATATCCTTTATCAAATAAACTCTTTATGACTTACTGATATGCAGACTGCTGGTGTTGGAGTGAGGTACTTGACGTGGATCATGGAAAGAACAGACGGAAAAGACCCGTCACGGGCAGCTGTATAGGTCACTCTGTAGAGGACAAAAACGGGGTTTTATGTGCATGTATCTTAAAAGAGTCTTTAGTGCATGCATATAGAGAGGCCAATTCGCTTTGCTCATCACTTTCTTTTTGCATTGGATTGGAGAGGAATTTCCCATCTCAGAGCTTTAAAAAATGCATAGGATTTACAAGTATATAGACAGAGCTGCACGCTAAAGTCACCGAGTGAGTGGTTATTCTCGTACTGCACACTGGCCGCAGGCCTAGTGCAGTACTGGACAGGCACCTAGAGTGGAATAAACACAGACAAGGTGACTTTAAAGTGACGCTCTGTATTTATTCCAAGGTTTTCCATGAATAATAGTCAAAAACTACCTTTAATTGGTGAAAAAAAAACATGAAATTAAACTTCCTCATGGGTCACGTGACCCTCGGAGCGTGAAATACGGCCACAGCTCGAAATACGGCCTAGGGTTATTGCACGCTCCTCTGGAGAACGGCCCTCCCATTGCTTTAGCGTATTCGCCATGAAATCATGGGTATTAGTCAATGCTAACTTAAATGTTAGTGAAAGTGACTAACTTATCACATTTTAGTAAATCGAACTAAGAATTCACTAACTTTTGACTTACTTTTAACTAACCAGCTACTCATAGGAATTCCACACCAGGTGGCAGCAGAAGTACATTATGAGACTTCTTTTTATATGACAAGATTGTAATTGCTTTTGTTATGTTTCTGGGCAAAATCTACTTTTTTAAATGTAAAATCTTTCCAAAAGCACACACCCCCCTTTCAAAATCCTGCATCCGCTACTGTAAGACCATTACTTACTAATTACTAATAATTTAATTACCAATAATTTCAGGCAATCCAGGACAATGCTAACTTTTAGCTAAGCATTAGCAGTAAAAACGCTGAGATAGGACAGGAACTTTGGGCATGCGTTTTTTGCTAATGGTTGTACAAAAGTGAGTCGAACCTACTCACTTTTGACTAACATTTGAGATACATTATTTTCAGTGTAATTGTGATCCCCCCTCCATTTTCATACGCCACTGCATCTGGTGACATTTAACCCTTTTTTGTATGAATCAAATAAGCAGAATCTTTCAAAAAGAGATTTTTAATTTAAAAACCTGATGTCATTGTTTCATTTCTATTTTTTTGGGCTTTACATTTCTGCCATGATAACCCTTGTGAAAATAGTTATGTTGTCCTTAAACCTTAATACTGGGGGATCATAATGTCTCACACATGGTATCCATCACTGCATGTGTTTGCTTCCCTTCCGTTCTAAACATGTTTACAAAGTATGTGTATACTATGTGGACAGAAAATGGGTGCAAATAATATGCTTGTATGACTTTCTCAGAACTATCACCCCCTCTAGTTCACTGGGGTGTCTATTAGGATACGTCACAGCTTCTGGGCTATTCCCATGGGCGTCATGTCATGTCTGACTGTGTGCACCACATGTATGTTGTTAACAAAACAGGAGACTCCACCATAGGGACATCAAGGCAGCATTAACATTGGCTAAAGTACTACACTCTCACATATGGACCTTTATTAGGGCCTACATGTGTGCGATGAAAGGATCCGTAAAAAATGGGGGGAAATGAGATATTTAACGTGTAAGAGTAGTATTAGTGTAACACTGCCATTGTACATCATACAGTTGTACATTGAAGTGAGTTGGTTGCTCGGAATGTGTATGATATTAGTAGTATACCATATACTATCATAGGTGATATATTATGGCAATCTGTCCAAACCTTGAGCCACCAAAGATAGATCCATTTAGTGCGCCAATAGTGGAACAGGCCACAAAAACAGGGATGACGACAGCAAACCTTCCCATGGCAATACGACCAAAGTCCTGTAGTAATAATAAAGGAAAATGTGTCAAAACTATAAACTTGGTCAAAGTGCCATGTGGGGACATGCTGGTCTGTCTGGGGGTACCAATTACATTGTAGATGAACTGGGGTGTGTGCAATTGGCACCATACACTATAAAGGCCTCACACTGTGTTTTAGTGGCAAATGCTTGACTATGGTATTACATGTATATTCAATTTCCTATCTGTAATGCGGGGTAGCCGTATAGATGGTATAGTCAACAATAACAGAGTTATAACAGTTTAACACAATTATTATAATTCAATTGAGAAAGGAAAAGTGACAAGTCATCTACCAACCACAGCTACGGCGTTGGACGCCATCATATCGTCCACCGTCATGACGGAGAAGTAGGCGATGTTAGTCAGCAGGTAAATGACGATGACGAGCAGAAAAGAGATGATGGTGGCACGGGGTACGATTCTGTAGAATACACAAGGGGTTTAAATGACTGAGAGCCAATACTAATCCCATTGATGATATCAACACTGCATGTGATGCCGTTTGATGCCGTCCTTTTGAGACCTTTCTAAAAGGGTATGATTAATGTACCATGCAGTATTTAATATAACTTCATATTAAAACCTTTCCTATTGAATCGTTAGCTAGAGTATGGTTATTATATCAACGATAAACAACACATCGAATCCAATATGTTAAATACTATAATATAGTTAACAGGCTGGAATTATGATACTTACTTGTGAGGACTTTTTACTTCTTCCATCAACATAAATATATATTGCCTAGAAATGATATTCAGTAGGTTGATTAAAATACTTTGCATTGATATTCAAGCATGTGCTTTAAACCAAGGGCAGATTTACCAAAGACTAACAAATACATCATATTCTAACTCAAACTGAGCTATAGAGGGACCGAGTATACAGGTATATTATGACCCCCCCCCCCCCCTCCTAAAAAGGGTGTCTTTAAGGCAACATGGTCCAAAGAATCACTACATCGACTCCTGTATCATCAAGATAGACTCACTGATTCCTCCAGTAACTAGAAATATCATGAAATTGTTGGATGTTATTGTTAAAAGGCTATTTTCTCAGGTCAGACAATTCACTAGGCCACTAAATTGAGTTGGAGCTTGTTTTTCCCGACCAAAAATGTGTCAGAAAAAAATAGATATTTATCAAAAGAACTATAGGGTCTGGTTGGCATAAGGACAGGTATCAATTATCATTTCTAAATTTAGTTTAGTATCGCAGGTTTTATCAACGACTACATTCGTTATCAGTAAAGTCTACTTACCATCCACCAAATGTGAAGATCCCAGAGTACACAGCGATAGCAATAGCTCCGGGGTCACTATTTGTATTCTTAAATCCTGATGCGATAACTGTTGTTTTGCCTGTCGTAATAAATAAGAATTAACCCAAACCAATGTATGGCTATGGTACATTATTTTTATACATGAAAGGGATATAATCATCAACAAGCCTTTGTAGAAATTGCAATTGGTTTTCTTGAAGAGGCCGCGGGTGTTTGTGTGTGTGTCGGAGGAGCGGGGAGGGTATGATAAGGGAGTTACCTTGGAAAATTGAAATGAAGTTCAGACTAGCAAAGCATTAATAGGTTATTCAGACCTACCTTTGGCTATCTGTATAAATCCAGCAATGATAATGGCGAGCAGGAGCCCGATCTTGGCAAACATGAAGAATGTCTGAGCTCTAGCAACATAGCGGACATAAAAGGAGTTCAGGAATACGATGGCAACTGAAATAATGGGTAGAAACAGAACATCGTCATGGATTATATATCCGCGGAAAATGAAATGAACGTGAGTTTGAACCCTAGTGCTTCAAGGCGTTATATTCATTCACCAACACGTCTATAGCGAGTAAGTAAAGGGCACTGCATAATGCATCATGCCGACCCTTTTGCAATTAAGTAATTACTTTGTTTGTATTTTTCAAAAGTATGGTACTGTAAAAGTGCATTTAAGGTCTGCCCTATCGCCCAGTGTATCAATTAACTCATACTAAGGGTCGGCATGATACATGAATGAATGCACCCTCAGAAAAGTGAGAGTCATTGTCGCTAAAACTACCCTCACCTGAGAGTCAGGCAGTGCCTGACTCTCAGGTGAGGGTAGTGCCTGACTCTCAGGTGAGGGTAGTTTTAGCGACAATGACTCTCACTTTTCTGTGTGTGCACTGATATTCCCAGGCTCCCTATACGCCCGACCTCTCAGTCACTAGTGCCTAATCTAGTTAGTCATTTTTTGGCTCCCTATACGACCAACCTAGGTCAGTTATTATTGTCAGGTTGGTCAGTACTGACCAACCCACCTTAGTCTTTTTATTTCCAGGGGGAGCCACTGAGTGGTCATGACAGGTGGCCCCAACCAGTGGTATACAAATACAACACACCAATGATGAACCTAGGTTAGCAACTACTGACTGACCCCGCGGTTATTTTTGAATATTACTTTGCCATTATGACTAAGACTCATATGACCAACCTAGGATAATCTGTACTGACTAACCCTTTCAATCTATGGATTTTCAGTGTGTGCCGCACTGGTGAATTACTCGCCTCTTCACATTTATGTACATGTATCCTAGTGTATCAAAGAGGCACTGTGCATCAGCGGGCTATGCTGTTGTCAAATGGTTAATTAATGCTACTGTTGTGTAGTATTGGGCACCCCTGCACTGATAATCTAAATGATCCGAACCTTAGTCTATAGTGGCTATCCTAGGTTAGTCATAGGGGTGCTGGTCAGAATGATGAACTGATATTCAAAAATGACGGAGGCAAAACTAAATATGACTAAGGCCTTACTCATCCGAATACATGTAGGCCTACTCATAGGAAGGGAATGACTAAGGTGGGTCATTCACTACTGACTATGCCTGATAGTACTAATTAGCGATAAGCAAGGTTGGTCGCTTAGGGAGCCGGAACATGACTAATTAGGTGCATCCCTATTGACTAAGTTCTGGAGCTTAAAGATTATCTGTGTGGTACATGTACTTGAGTTACAGAGACTGAGAGTGGCGACGACCTACCTGCTTGGTTTCATCAGATACAGCAGCAGCTGATCATAATTGGTATATAACATTATAGTGAATTGGCATTGACAAGATTGCGGCAAAGGACTTAAACAAGTACTGTACATGAATAGATTTTTTTTGTTCTCAATGAACACGTGTTTGCTATTGTGTACCGCTAAGAGAAGAATTTCCCGATTAGCGAGAGAGAATATATGATATGAGGTCTGTGATGGGTATCTCAATATGTACTGGTTTTTGGATGCAAATAAATCATAAAGTCTTCATGCCCTATCACTTTATTAAAATCCAACTTGTAATATACAGTTCCAATCATAATCTTAAGGCGTTTTGAGAGCATTTATATAAGCTAAAACTATCAACGCCATTTTGTCGTCCAATTTTCGGACCTATTGACACAATTATCTGATATAACCATATCTAAATTCGAGCTCAACTATACACTTTGGCGTTGTTTAACTGTACCAGATCTGTGAAAATAGACCCCAATTAGGCGTAGTGGAGTCCCAGCTTAATTTAGGCCTCGAGATTATACTGTGCTGGAATCGACTCGTGAACTGTATCAGCAACTCGTGAAGCCATGACATTGATTCCTGGACCATGGCTCACGAAATGCATATGCAAACCTACATGTATATCTTATGTTAATTACTTTTACTGAAACGTGTACAGATCCATGGTCTGCCCACGTGATCTGAATCACACCACGTGAGGTGTGTCATCAGCAAGTATGATAACACGGTTATACTGTTGACCCATGGATGAGGTCATTCAGAAGGGTAAGCCTTGAGATGACAAAACATCTTTTCTTGCTCAAAAATACAATTCAGGTATATATGATATATAGCCACTCACCGACGACACAAATACCGAGCAGCTTAATGGCTAGGGGAGGCGGGGAGCAGTCCGGGAAGAAGGGCTGGAAGATGTAGATGGACGTGGTCAGTGCCAGCAGTGCAAAGAAGGCTGGGTTTATCGCCACGAACATCATCACCGCGTACACGAAGGCCAGCCACTGCCCGATCGTCTGCCGGAAGTAGACATACTCGGCGCCGGACGTCTGGAACATGATGCCCAGCTCACAGTAGCTGAGGGCCATACAGAGGGTCAGTAACCCGGACCCGGCCCACACACACAAGGACAGCCCGATGGAGCCGCAATGGTACGTGATGGACACCGGCGACACGAAGATACCTGAGCCGATGATGATGCCCGCCATGATGGAAGTAGCGTGCAGAAGGTTGAGCTCCTTCTTGAGCGCCACGCGCTCACCGGAAGTGCCATTGTCGTCTGCCTCTCCCAGTTTGGTCGATGCCGCGGCGTTCGTGCTTTTCCGACCGCTGTTGTTATTGTTCGCCGTGTGGTGGTCGTCGCTGATATCGGGCAGCGAGGAATACTGCGTTTTCGCCATGTCCCTTTATGTTAAATGTGATTATTAAAGGAGAATGTGGATTTAAATTGTACTTCTCTGTTATCTCTGTCTCTTTGACTTTTTTTTGTCAGATGCTAAAGTGCCTTTCCGTTCCCACGGCTATCCTGCAGAGCGTGTCCTGAAGGCGTGAGTGAGGTTGGAAATACCGATATAATGTAAAAACGCTGTTCGTCTGTTCCACAAGCTACCAAGGGAAGAATCTATAAAGTCTGCTTCCTTGGCTTTCCTATAACATTATATTCCTTTGATGGAAAACGTAGCATCCTGCGTCGATATCCCCAAAACGCCTCTGCAAATGAATAATAGTTGTAGCTCCTGAATTCCTCCAGAACTCTGATGTCAGATAACCCTACATATGTGACGTGCGTCCCAGCAGACGACAATCACACACTGGTGTGGTGGGGAGAACCTGTCTGATCTGGTGCTGTGCTTCACGGAAACTGACGGCGGTGGATGCTCCGGCAGTCTCCCACGTTGTAGCCAGGACCTTTGACACCTTTGGCCTTAAAGCGGGTTACTGAGGAGGTCAGATAGATACTCTCCTATCGGATCATTACCCAGTGATAAGAACCCTTCTCCATCTCATTCAAGATTATAATCAGTTATTAATCTATATATAATGGTAGTTGAGGCTGGTTCGAGTATTATAGGCCCATAAGGTCATTCGTATATATTAAAATGTGTATACCTATATAGGTTTTATTCTTATGGGGATATATGGAGATAGTAACATGTCAAAAATACTAGGTCGCGTTATGATTGAATGAGCATCGGAGATTTGATTGAAACGATAAACAGCGCACCTTTAACTATTAATTTTATTAGGAAAATGTAAAATGATCAGGCCCCCACATGTACTATTATGAGCTATTATGCGTACCATGTGCAACACACAGTTGGTCCGTGTCAGTAGTAGGCCCTATGTCATTCAGCCGGCCCACTGCCAGTTACCCCACTTATCGGGTGCCAATCATCATTACAAGGGCGCAATGGTGGCATCCCTACATTGAACCCCCATGCTGTGAGCTTTATTCAATGTAAAACAGATTTAGAGTAACCCCACGGGAAAGCAATATGTTTTCAACGTAATCTTGTTTCCACATGCCTTTGCTGTCACAGGTTTGAGAAAACATGCTTCTTTCTCCAAGTCTCATAAACTCAAGTCCCATTATTGTATAATTATGGATATATGTTACTTTAATGAGCAACATATCAGTCAGATGGCGGTTGACTCGTGTACGACTTACACCGATTCAACTACACTGATAGACACACCCAAAAATTATTTTCTCATTCCCCAAAAAATAATCTTGTTTGAAGTAAAATAAACTTACAGTTAAAAAGCTTAGCTGTGTTTAAAATACTTAGAGTAAGAAGAAAGAAATTCTTAAATCAAGAATCTCATTCTGAAATCAAAATAATGATATCATTTCCTGACATATTTCTCAATATAAGAAAAGCTTCCTCATGGAACAGACTTTACTTTCTAGAAAAAGGATTTGGTTAAGTAAGTTTTAGTTTCTTATTCGAGTAAACAAGATTGGTGTTTTCGCCTGGGTGCTGTTTCTCCACATGATACGAAGGGTCCTTATGACAGAAAAGGGGTCCGTATGATATAAATGTGTATAAAACGTCATACACATATATCACACCTTTTCTGTCATACGGACCCTCCGTAGTTGGGTTGAGTTTTGTATATTTTATGGGCTAAAGATAATCTGCAGTACATACAAGGAGTTGTTTCTATTAAAGCTGTGTTCAATGTTAATTACATTAGCACATCCAGGTGCTCATATAATGTTCAAAATGAAGTTTTATATTTGCAAATTGATTTATGTCTTATCAGTCAATATTTAAATGACGAGTGACTTCATTTTAGTCTTTTTTCAAAGCTTTCATGAAGCCTTCTTTTGTTGCCTGATGTTGTGTTTGGTAGTCCAGTTCTTTCCAAATGTCTACGCCCCTGTAGAGTTGGCCTCTAGCATAGACATCCTTTTTCAACTGAGCTAGTTTGACACGGATCTTTACGTTTCCCCTGAGTGCCCTCACTGGTTGCAGTGTGTTGTTTTCATCCTGTGTGTGGTCATAAATCATCCCTAGCAGCTGCATGTCCCTCCGTTCTTTCAGCAGGGCCAGGTTATGCAGCTTGTGTAGGTCATCTACATGTGCATCACGGGTATTCCTTATTTGCTCACATATCCGCATAGCGTCATTCTGCAGGACTTACAGTTTCGGTGCTAGCCATCAGTGGCCATCCAGGTCCACCATCAATGATGAATGAGCAATATTCCATGATTGGCCTTATCACTGTGATGTAGATCCTCAATGTCGTTGTTGGGCTGGTGTTGGCTCGTATATTGAACAGCTGATCCAGTCTTCTCCTAAAATCATGTGGAGAAACAGCACCCAGGGAAGGAGGTGTTATTGTATTCAATTCGAAAGATAGACAATGTCTTGCAAAAGTTCATCAGATTAAATGCAGCATTTTGTAGCTGAAATAGAAATTAAAGCAAACAGACCTTTATTCAAAGGCATTTCACTTCATGTATGGAAGAGGTAATCCTCACCTTTATTTAAATGATATTATTACCAACCAAATAGTGTCTCATATATTTTTTACTATTAGTTATTATATTTCATTTACTAGAACAAGGGTTCTTACATCAAATAAATCCCCAATATATTGCATAGTGGTGACCTCTTGTGGCACAATATGTAACTAATCTGGGCTCCGACGGGTAGCCCTGCAAAAGAATTACTAAACACAGATATGGGCAAACCCAGCTGCCTCAAGTAAAGTCTGGGGCAAACATAGAAACGGGAATCGGACACAACGCAGACCAGTCGCAGACTGGATTTTCTTGAGATTGGGTGGCAGTCCGTCCCAAGTGTGCAACCCCCTCCTACCCAGTCGTCCCCCAATCTGTGAGAAACCTTGCCTGTTGTCAGCCTATCATTCCTCAGACCGTCCGTGGACAGTCTGAAAATATCCGGGGAGGGGGGGGGGGGCACTTGATTTTTTTTTGACACAGGTGTGCGGCTGGACCTTTGACAGCCCTTACCCTTGTCATGGCGATTTTTACCCCAAAATCCTACCCTTGTCATGGCATTTTTGGCGAAAGCTCCTAGGGTTGGGGAAAAAAGTAATAAAATAGACTATGTTTGGTCAAATCTCCTGAAGAAATTGACTCACGTGCGAAATTTTTGATGTTTTAGTGAAAAATTGGCCATTTTTGGACAGTCTGGCAATTTTTCTTGAAAAGTGGACCTTTGTCATGGAGAATTTTGAAGAAAAAGTACCCTTACCAGCCGCACACATATGTATACAAAATATACCAAGTGACCCCCCCCCCCCCCCCCCCCCCGAGAGAAATATCTAAAGGCTGGCGCAAACAGCATGGATCGTACGCCTTTATAGTCTAGTCTGCATCGCGTCTGCATCCGATCCAGGCTGTTTGCGCCAACCTTGATTTGATTTGAATATTTTTATTTGGCAATAAATTATCACAGTTACACGAGGGGCGTTTTTTAATTTATGCCAACATTTGATGCAATATTAAAGTTCACAACTTTCAATTAAACTGTCCATGGGGATCTTTTGATCTCGATCGCTGTCGATCAGTGACCACTATCAGTAAGATACTATATAGTCAGTGGGTCTAGTGGTGCCAGGTTTGCCTTTATTAATGAGGATAGGAACAGGTCCTTCGTGGCCATGTGCTGTTGCACCGACGTCAGTCTGTTCCACAGCCAGGCTCCCCGACTTATTGGGCTTTTCAGGTATATGTCCTTTCCTCTTTTGCGTGTTTTGATTACAATTTTGGCGTTTCCACGTAACAGCCTTACAGGCATGACCATATTGTCCGGGTTCCGCGAGAGCTTGTACATCATCATGAGGAGATGCCTGTGTATCCTCTCGCCGACCCCTTCCAGTGCCGCTTCCTTGTGTAGGTCCACTACATTCGCGTCCCTGGCGACCCGAATGTTGTCGCAGATATGCAGGCAATCATTTTGGAGTGTCTGGAACTTGGTTATAGCCCACGCCGGTGAGCTGTCGGTCAGAATCGGGCATTGTTCCAATCACGGCAAGAGCATCTGTTTATATACCATCAGGGTAGTTTCCCTGTCTGTGCTTTTTCTCGTTCTGCACATCTGGGGGATTTTTGAATGAACTGTGCTGATTACTTTCTTGATTTGAGGTGAGAAACTTAGTTGTTTGTCCACAATGACCCCGAGGTAATTGAAACTTTCAACTACCCTCAGGGGTTGGTTGTTCAGAGTGATGTCTCTGTTAAAGAAGTCGTGACTACTGTTTCAGTGATAGGCCCACAGGATCTTTGTCTTGTCAGTGTTAACAGTCAGTTGCGTGCATCTACACCAAGCCCCTATGGCCGTCGTGTCTTATTGTAGCAGAGCTGTGATCTGGCATCGTTGTGTTAGATAGCTTCTTGTCCATTCCAGTGCGTTACCACATACTCCATAGTCGAACAGTTTGGCGAGTAGTATTGAGTGATTGACAGTATCGAACGCCTTGCGGAGGTCGAGAAAGACCTCTGCAGAGGGCCACCCTCGGTTGAGGGACTCGTAGCTTGTTTGTCAGGCCGTAGATGGCATCCATTGTTCCGCGTCCCGGGATGAACCCATACTGTCTTCTAGACAGATGGTTATGTGCCTGTAGGTGCCCTAGAAGTTCCTGGTGGATCATCTTCTCGCAGATATTGGAACAGGCTGCCAGCAGGCAGACCGGCTGCCAGTTCCCTACCAGGCTCAGATCGCCAGACTTGGGCACTGGTATGATTTTTCCCTGCTTCCACTGCATCGGGAATCGTGATGTGTTTATGCTCAGATTGATGATCTTGGTTGCAATCGGTGGGCGGGCTAGTAGTGCGTCCTTTAGAACGCATCCTTGCATGTGTTCCACCCTGGAGGCTTTCTTAGCGTCCATTTTCTTTACTGCTTTGGATACTTGGGTATCCATACACATTTCTAGTAGCATTTGTTCATGATCAGGTGTGGTGACTGGTATAGTAGATGTGGCTGGGTCATTTGCAAATGCCTCTGCTAGATTTCCACCAACTGTGCTGTAAAAGGTATTTACGTAATCTGCTGTTTCGTCGTGACTGATTCTATGACCATTGTGGTCCTTCAGGGACACCTCTATTTCTTCCTCTTTGCTGTTCACAACTGTTTCAAGATAGCCCAACATTTTCCGGAATCGTTCTTGTGTCTGTGCAGTTCTTGTAGTATGTGAGTCCTTCCATCAATACACATCGTCGTGCTGATCTTTCTCATCAGTCTTCGAGCGGTGGCGGTATGCCGATTGTAGTCTTGGTGATTAATCTTCCTCGCTCTTTTGAGGGCCTTACATCGCAGACGGACCAGCTTCTTGACCTTCCCGTCAAATGTTGGGTACTTTAACTCTCTGACAGAGGTTCGGATTGGGTGATATTTATCAAGATACCTGATTAGTTTGTCTAGTAATAGGCTGTAGGCCTCGTCGGGGGTACCAGCGTCATCACGGGCAGACCAGTCTCTCCTTTTTACGTAGTCTTGTAGCTGTTCTTTGTCATACTGTTTGTATGACCGTCCTATAATTTCTTGCGCCGTTTTCTTGCAGACTTCTGTTTCTTGATGACGTACACCGGTACATGATCACTTAAGCGGTCATTTAATAGGCCGCTGCTTGACACTTTGTCACAGTTTGTATAGATGTGATCTAACACCGACCTAAATTGCATGTGGGCCCTATAGGGACTAATGCTGTCTGGGTATCCACTTCTCGATGTCAACACTGTGTTTTATTCCATGTGGAGAAACAAAGTTACTATGCTTAAGTACTAGAACCGCCGTTCTCCGCACCCCCATGGAGAAACTGATGCTCATTCTCCACAGCTCCACTGCGCCTCGTGTGATATGACCCAAGGTCCCACTCATGGAGAAACCTGTCGTTCAGACAGATTATCGTGGACCTCTGTCTATGTATCTTGTTCTACAAAGGATCGTTTTTGTTCCATTTACATTCCACAGCCTTTAAAACACAAAATAATGGAAGGAATCTGATTAGGGCATTATTTATGGTCATAACCATAGCCTATACAATACTCATAGTTTTAACATAATATTTTCACTAAATTAAACATATTTATATGTTTGCCTATTGCACCCCACTTAAGACACTGTATGTACATGTGGTGAGCCTGCACTGAAATTTCCTGTCAATAAAAACGAACTGAGTAAGTCGATTCTTGGATCCCCATTATGCCCAACCCTGTCAGTCAGTTAAGTCAACAGCGACTAATCCACTTTAGTGTTTTTGTTTCTAGGAATGTTGGGCTTAGTCATTATGAAATGCTTATTAGTGAAAGAATTACAGAAAAACTAGAAGGAACTACGTGTATCTCTGACTGTTATACCTCATTCATGGGTAAGCCTATTGGGTCACCAAATTCCAAGCCCAGTCACTGCGCTCTCCTTAGTACATGTACACAAACTGTGTTCGCTATTCTAAAAAAGACACCCACTATCTAACGGATTTTAGACAGAAAATGGCAGATGACACCTAGCTCAGAAAATGGGCTTTTGTAGAAAAATACTTTTCCGTTAAAAAGAACACCCTTTAATGACAAGACGCTGACATTATTTTGCTGCCTTCCTTTTCCTTAAGTAAAAGAAGCAGCTAAATAATAATTATACCCCCTCTTTGGAAAAAAGAGATAAAAAATCCTTTTCCTTTTTAGGGAACACGGGTTGTATACATATACACAGTTGATCAGTACAACCACTCAGCCGTTCTCCGCACCCCCGTGGAGAAACTGATGCTCATTCTCCACAGCTCCACTGCGCCTCGTGTGATATGACCCAAGGTCCCACTCATGGAGAAACCTGTCGTTCAGACAGATTATCGTGGACCTCTGTCTATGTATCTTGTTCTACAAAGGATCGTTTTTGTTCCATTTACATTCCACAGCCTTTAAAACACAAAATAATGGAAGGAATCTGATTAGGGCATTATTTATGGTCATAACCATAGCCTATACAATACTCATAGTTTTAACATAATATTTTCACTAAATTAAACATATTTATATGTTTGCCTATTGCACCCCACTTAAGGCACTGTATGTACATGTGGTGAGCCTGCACTGAAATTTCCTGTCAATAAAAACGAACTGAGTAAGTCGATTCTTGGATCCCCATTATGCCCAACCCTGTCAGTCAGTTAAGTCAACAGCGACTAATCCACTTTAGTGTTTTTGTTTCTAGGAATGTTGGGCTTAGTCATTATGAAATGCTTATTAGTGAAAGAATTACAGAAAAACTAGAAGGAACTACGTGTATCTCTGACTGTTATACCTCATTCATGGGTAAGCCTATTGGGTCACCAAATTCCAAGCCCAGTCACTGCGCTCTCCTTAGTACATGTACACAAACTGTGTTCGCTATTCTAAAAAAGACACCCACTATCTAACGGATTTTAGACAGAAAATGGCAGATGACACCTAGCTCAGAAAATGGGCTTTTGTAGAAAAATACTTTTCCGTTAAAAAGAACACCCTTTAATGACAAGACGCTGACATTATTTTGCTGCCTTCCTTTTCCTTAAGTAAAAGAAGCAGCTAAATAATAATTATACCCCCTCTTTGGAAAAAAGAGATAAAAAATCCTTTTCCTTTTTAGGGAACACAGGTTGTATACATATACACAGTTGATCAGTACAACCACTCAGCCTACAGAGATCTCTGGTCTCCCTTTTAACAGTTGACACAAGTGCAGGATATACATACACAGATCTTCAGGTTGGAATAAAAGAGGGGGAATATTGATATTAAAAAAATGCATTACAACTAGGCTAACATGGTCGATCTCAGAAGTTGTGACTCCAGCTCTCCCAGCATAGTATCCCCAGTCACCATATACTAAGTGTGCAGTAGAGCACAGAGTTCCGCCATGGAGAGTGGATGGTATAAGGCACTCCCACCACAAACAAAGAGACATGGCACTACTTGTGCAGATGTAGGTCATCATCATCGTGATGTAGTAGTGGCCGTGGGATGGTTAACGGTAGGCTCTTTCATATTGCAGTTCTTGGATAAAAAGGTAGATAATACATCTTTCTCACATACCCTAAATAGATCTATTTAACAGCTGAATTCTAGAGCATAAACGAATTTACATTTAAGCCCATGGGAAAGATCTAAATGAGAGTTGACCCGCCCCCCACACCACACACATACTTCTGCAAACATACACCCATGGATCATAGCCTGAAACGCCCTTTATTAAAATGGTTTGTACTGCTAGAACGTTAGACTCGAAAGCATTTAGTGGACCTTCCCTGTGTTTTCCTGATTTCCTTGATCTATACTTCCTAACATAAGTATAGCCTGTATTTCTAGCCTAAGGCAGTGGATAGAGGATGGCTACTGGACAGATGTGTCCTTATCTGGATGGACAACTGTGTGTTATCAGTAAGTATGTGTATGGTCAGTCGTCTGGATATCTATATTGCATTTATAGAAGAATCACCCAAATTAATGTTGTTGTAGTTTAACATGGCAGCCTGGTTCCAATAACGATTGAAAATGTGTGGTGGTATGCATTTACAGAGTTTTGGCATTTATCAAATTCTTACACATTACCCGCATCCTGTGTATAACCCGCATTCCCAACTCAGGAATAAGCTATAACCTGCACTGGAGTCCTGATTATTATTTTTTTTTTTTTGGGGGGGGGGGGTGTACAACTGCTAACTGTATCAATCCTGCTAACTGTTGTAATTACACTTAGCATACAACCATCCAACTGCTAACTGTATCAAAAGACTGCTAACTGTATCAATTTATGTGTATCAAAAGCGGGCTATCTGTATTAAGGAAAATTAACAATTCTTCCCTTGCTAAGTGTATCAAAACTGTTCCTTTTTTCTTAAAGTGAATTTGTTTCCTTTGCATATTTAGTTGTAATGCATGAAAGTGTTTAAGTGCATTTTAGGTTAAATATTTCAAATGTGGGAAATTCAAAATGGCCTCCCATAGAACTTCTTTTGATACAGTTAAGGAGACTTAGCAGTTGGTAAAGCTGTGCTGAGTGTATCAATTAGCACTATCTGGTAAAAATGTATGGTAGCCATCTTGGATTTTGGCAAAAGTGCAATATTGGAAAACATGTAAACCAACTATGTGTTTATTCTATAAGTTTTTAACTTCCTCTTTCGATTTTGGAAAAGCTGCAGTCTTTACTCTTCTATTGCCCACTAAATTGCAATTTTGACCCAATAAATAAATTGATTCCATAGCCAAAGAAATCTATTCCTAGTATATTACGCTATATTCCTATTATGATACAGATAGCATTTATTGATACAGATAGCAGTTGGATGTCCCTATAACAGACATTCTTGAGTTTACTACAGATAGCACGAGTTACTACACATAGCAGCTGGATGGTTGTCACACTTAGCAATATTTTGATACAGCTAGCAGTTGGATGGTTGAATGTTAAGTGTAATTACTACAGTAAGCAGGATTGATACACTTAGCAGTTGTACAGGGGGGGGGGGGGTAGTACACTTTTTAAACCCTCATATTAGGCCTATGTCCATAGGACGACAAAGGATTATTCTTATCCTTTACCAATACTAAACAAGCTGAGCTACCTAACCCAAGGCCATTGGTTTACAGACTTCACTTCTGAAAAAAACGTTCAACTTTCTTTTTTTGTGTACAGAATATGTACCTGAAAAGGTGGAGCAAGCAACAATTTATCTTTTAATTGCAAACTGACAAAATTTCCCAATAAACTCCCAGCAGCATAAATATTTGTTGAACCTTGGGAATCGATCAAATATTTAGATATTCAGCCATATCCTCAAATACTTGATACATGATATAGCAAATAGAAGAACAAAAATAAATCCAGTTCGGGTTTTATATGTATGCTTAATTACAAACATGTATCTGAAATGTTCAAAACACAAAAGCTTATTTAGAGCCACTGGACCAGATATAAAATGAATGAAAAGGATCACTTAAGTACAGTCTATGATTCATTTTGTAGGATGGAATGGAGCAGTGTACACAAGGCCAGTGACTCCTTCTGATCGATGGGAAACCCTCAGTGTAAGCGACCAAGCACCATCCAATAGCATAATCAGACCTGAGGCATGGACACAAGCCACAGGGATAAAATCACTATCAAAAACATTGATATCAGCTTTAAATAAGAAAAGCTCTCCAAGCCTAGGGACTGAGGACAGACACATTATAGACACCATGTGCCAGATGATGGAGACAGTAACCATAGACCTGAGTTCCAGATTCACAATGTTTGACAAATGTCGTCTGTTTAAGACTGGCAGTGTATTTGAAGGTGTAAAGCTTGGGGCTCCTGATGAGTTTGACTTCATGATAGACCTTCCATCCCTTGGAGAACATTCTCAACTGAAGGTCCAAGAGGAGCCACCCCAGCCAAATGCATGTCACCTTGTCACTGTCAATCTAAGTAACAGCGATATTTTCAGGGACCTTTTTCCTAACTCTCATAAGATCATAGTTGAGAAGTCCAAATACTGTCCTGTGGTTCGAAACACTTGGTACCGCCGACTTTTCGATACCATTGGAGACTGCATGAAGGGAGCTCTGTTAGAGGGCTGGCATTGGGAACCAGTTAATGAGATGCAGAAATGGAGTTTGGACAGTGGGAAAGTGTTCACCTACAACCTGAGGTGGGAAGGGGAGAGGTACCCCAGGCTCCATGTGAGTGTAGACATTGTCCTCACAATCCCTCTAAATGAAACCCCTGAGTTCATACACCAGCAGGAGAAAGGGATGTCATGGAAAGGTGGGGCTACTAAAGAAGCACCAGGATGGGGCACCAACCTTAGCATTGATGTCAACCAGGACATGGTGTTTACAGATGACCCTGAACTGAGAGTAATTATGTCACAACCCGGAGTTAGAAAGGTTAGACTGACAACATCTGTCATTGAATCCATCATCTTGAATGATGCAGGTCAAGGAGAGGCTAAGGTAGTATTAAGGATGGCTAAACTCTTGGCCTTGAGATGTATTGGTTGTCATTTAGACAAGAACACCCATCGCCTCACGTCGCGTGTGCCAACTTACTGGATAAAAACAATCTGGCTCTATCTACTTCCAAGGTATCCAATGGATGCCTGGGTGGGATGGCAGAACCAACAGGACCGGCTGCTGGAAATCCTCATCACCCTCCTACAATGCATGAATGTTAAATGGCTGTCCAATTTCTTCATGCCAGGGTACAATGTCATGAAAATAAAGGGCATGTCGTCTATAGCACTTGGTGTCTCCTCACAGAACCATGTGACTGAACTCTATAAAGGACTCCACCAGTGTATTGAATCCATCCATGCAGGGGGCACAATCCCAAGGCCTGTCACCAGTGAAGCCACACTGACCAACATGAAGTTGAAAACTCTCTTCTTTTATGTTTCCAGACAGAGAAATGTATGGGGTAGTAATTTAACCGATGACCAGGAGATGTGCAGAAAGGATGCAGGAAGCAGGGATTCTTCTACTCTGGAAGCAGGTCTAAGAGGTTACATCACCACCCACTTCCCAGAGAGGTTTCAGTTGACATACGAGGGAGATGAGTGGAGTCTCTATGAGGGGAAGGACAAGGTAGATGTGATGACAGATTATGAGGACATTGTGAAGGGGAACTACTTGCAGGGCCAGGAGGGGCAAACCTCTAAGTCACCAAGCAAAATGGGAAAAGTATTGTCTAGAGTAGCTACCTTGTTCAAGAAGAGCTGAGTGGGAGAGGTGCCAAATCCTACCTCAAATATGAGATAATAATACATATTTCAACTCAATGTCTGTCATGATAAGTACCTTATCTTCCAGGCAGAATTGAATTGACGTTAGATACTTAACTATTCAACGCAGGTTTTCAACCAACTGGTAACAAACGACTTCATGCACAAAATTTTAATACTCTATCCTTCAGGCTTATATGAGGCTTATATAGTAAGGAAATCGTTGAAATGCTGCAATAATATGTTTATACACATTCATTGGAAACATAAGTAACATTTTATATATTTATATATGGCACTTACTATGCACAGTACAGCTATTTAAACTCAAAGTTATATATATATATGTATATATATATATACATATATATATATATATATATATATATATATATATATATATATATATATATATATTACATTCACTCTAAAACAGTGATTTGTTTAGTAAATGGAGTTAAAAGTTAAAAGTTTTAAAGCTGGAAAATGTTTAGTTCTATACTGTGATATGGTGTTCGGTTTGTAGTTCTATACATATGCTTATATTATACTCATGGTAGGGGATAGCCATAAATTCGCAACACTCACAATGAGTGTCATCACGTAAATTACTTATCATAACCATCAGAAAGTAACCAATGGGTATGTTTAACTTTATGACTTTGAAAATATGGCTATATGCGTTTTTATATTCCACCATGTGGGTGTCTCGAGCAGCCAGAAAAGTACCTCCATGAACCTAACCAATGCTAACTGCTACCTCGTTGACTAAACAAGTGTTTAATATCTAAACAGGTATAATTATTTAATGAGTAAACACCTAAACATGTTTAGACATTTAGATTGAAGGCTCAGTCTCATGAGTTTGTAACAGTTGAAGCGTCTTTGACCGGGTGTCGTCTTTGAACGGGTGTCGTCTTTGACCGGGTGTCGTCTTTGACCAGGGAGTTATAAGATGGAATAAATGAGGCTTATATAGTAAGGAAATCGTTGAAATGCTGCAATAATATGTTTATACACATTCATTGGAAACATAAGTAACATTTTATATATTTATATATGGCACTTACTATGCACAGTACAGCTATTTAAACTCAAAGTTATATATAAAGTGACGTCTTTGACCAGGCAGAGGAAAATGATAATAATTATAATGTTCTATTATGCATAGTATGGTCAGTATATGAATATAACAAAATTCACTTATGTTTTCTAAAAACGTGTATCAATATATGGGTGTACTATTTACCCGCTTTTCCTATTACATAGGCCTTATTTCTGCCATTTTAATGCTGCCTGGTCAAAGACGACACCCGGTCAAAGACGTTTCAACTGTTACAAACTCATGAGACTGAGCCTGAATGTGTTTAAAGTATAAACTGTCATCTTTAAACTTGTTTAAGATAAAGTGTTTAGGTTATTTGGCGTTTATTTTTCAACACAGTTTTTACGGTGTTGTTAGGGTAAAGGCACCCTGAGTCGGACAGATACCTTGAGTCGGACACAATTTGCTTAGGATTACATAGTTAACACAAATAATTCACCTGTTATGCAAACTAAATATGAAAATTCAAGTGTTCTTTCGTCTAATAAACACATGTAACCACATATAACTCACATCCTACATGGGCCTATGACTGTCTGAATATGAGGTGTTTTTGCAAATTTCTCAACATGAAACTCAAGAGGAAATTGGAAATTTGGTTTCCTTATTCTGTCTGTTCTGGCTTTCCCTTTATATTTATACCATTTCTAAGCATAATTATAATAATATATGTATCTTCTGCAAAGGTTCACATCAATAAATGCAACTATATTACCCACAATGCTTTACGAGGGGGTACATCAAAGCAGCATCAAATTGCACCTAAAGTCGGACACCAATTACAGCCAGACTTGGACACTCTATGCTTATGTGGGATGTGGGTTTGAATCTCAATAGTTCCAGTTCAAAGAGTCGATAGTGGAGAGGAATTATGTCATTGACAGTCAATAGTGGAAAATATTGACAGTTCTTCAAGTAAACTGTCAATAGTGGAGGCCTACAACTGATATTAAACTTCTGATTACAGTTTTGATAGTGGCCTTCTATTGACCTTGGTCCCATGCTGCTATATCGCATTACAGTTTTTACAAACATATTGCTTATGTTGCTATATATCATACTATAGTGCTTACAAGCATACTGCTTATATAGCTAAGTAAAACTCTGTGAACCAATGCAAGCACAAAGTGTCCGACTCTAGGATCATTTCTAGCATGAGGTGTCCGACTTTAGGTGCAGTTTGATGTTTTGAAATCAACATTTGAGATGGAGATTCATTCATACTTAAATGATGAGATTTATTGCAATTCCCTCTGAAATAGATACTGCCAGACAATATGCATCCAATAGTGCAACCAATGTTACAATTGGTACATTTTAAGGGGGTCAATTGCAACATACAAAAGGGGTCACATTTTCCTTGGCCAGGAGCGTCCGAAACGGGTGCCTTTACCCTACTTATGATATCAAATATCATTTTCATGAAGGCCTTGTTTGGGTTAACTCTTTATGGGCCTGTACCCAGACTATACAGTAATTGAAATCGGCATGTACACTTGTGATTGTAATAATTATGTGGATGTAAAATTAACAATGGCATACGAGAAGTTGGGCAGGGTACCCCCCCCCCCGCCCCCCAAACATAGAGAAAGGTGGACTTAATATGTTTGGACCCCCAACGGACACTACACCATGATATATAATTCCCAGACTTTAACCGTAATCAGAATTACAGTGAGCTCAAATACACCTTTCTATGCAACTCCAACAAAAGTGTGTATATGTATCATCATGCGCATAAGTTGATGCTTAAAAACTGGTTGGAGCCCTAGGCCCATAATGAAGATTTGCTTCCTACGCCTCTGGGGAAGATCTACACGTATCCTAGATGTTTCTACCTATACCAAGGCATGTCTCGTTTACTCTTCTACTATCAGTTTATCTGTACAACAGTAGAGGTCAGCACGCACGATATTCCTTGAATCAGAAAAATGTGGCAGAAGGCCTCTCGCTTGGTGTTGTTGTAATAGTGCGGTACACCAGCGATATAAATTACAGCGATATAAAGTACTATACCCCATGCTTATAACAGCGATATAGGGATTAAGTTGCAATATTGACACATCTTGTTAATCTGCTGATATTGAAATCTGAATAGAATGTATAAGGTAATAATCATAAGGACAATGTGTTTTGAATGTGTCAGATGTTGAATCTATCTAGTCGTTGTATATGCACTCATATACTGTCCCTTATTTTCTTGATTTTGTAATGCATATTCATTCATAAATGATATGCCCTGGGTATATCAAAACGCAGCTATATATCATTGGACTCGCACACATACAGGTGCGCTATGTAAAGTACATGTATATCTATATCTATATATCTATATATATCTATATCTATATATATCTATATCTATATCTATATATATATATATATATATATATATATATATATATATATATTATATATATATATATATATATATATATATATATATATATATATATATATACAGATGATGAATATAAGCTGTTATTGTTGAATATTATATCAATTGTCCTTGCAGGTGGCACATGCAAATAGGTGAATTGTCATGCAGAAACATACACTGTGAATAGTTAGTGTAGGTACACAGTAGAAATTACTGTATAATCTACTATAGAATAGATTTACAGTAGAATCTACTGTTTACCTACATTAAACTGAACACCTACAGAAATGGCAACCGACTTTTTACAGTGTATGGACATATGGATAATAGTTTCGTTTTCATTGACACACATTTTACATGACACAGAGGCATCCACATTATAGGTGTGGAGTTTGCTCATTCCGTTTGGCCTACAGTCAGATTAATAAACTTGGTTAGACTAATCAGCCATTAGACAGAGGTGCAAAATTATACTTTATACACTTGTTCACCGCTCTATTTGGATGTGATTATCATAACTGCTTTAGAGTTTATAGGTCCACCCATATAGGATTGTAACGGGCAGCTGCGACTGTTATGTTATTTGTATATCTATTCTATGTGGTTGTTATGATTGAACATAAGACGGTTCTATTACTTTTCATAACATGTTTTATTCATTCCTTAAAGAGTACCGACGGTTCGTTACATATACCGTTGTTTATCATATACGGTTATATACCGAGGTTAACAATGTTACCGATGATAAATTGTCATTAAGGGGTACATAATGTATTACATACTTCTCAACACTAGGTGGCTCTGCTGGTATGGTCATGTGACCCCAACAGGCCTGTATATAAGGTGGACTGCTCTCCATGAGAAGGCAGTCAGGTTTGGTACTTGTTAAGGCACACACCACCCTGCACTCCGGGTTGAATACGCTATGCTATAGTTTGTTTACCCTCTAGTATTATTCTGATCATGTTCTGATACCTGATGTAACCGCCGGTCATCTCAGAGATAATACTTGGCCGCTATCAAATAAAGCTTAATTGTACTGTGTCCGGTTGTTGTTCTTTAAATAGAGTCACTACCCAGTGAACAAAGAACGTTTTTTAACGTTCTGAAACGTTACAAAGTATAACGTTATTTTACGTTATAAGTATAACGTTATTTCACCTTGTCATATGGTTACCTAAAACGTTTGTATTCATAACGTTATATTACGTTATTTAACGTTTTTATATGATAGATTTATCACGAAAATGATGGAAACCAATACTATGTATCTAATGAATTAATGGATAACTTATAGAGTACTAGAAAAAGGGGGCACCGCCATTTTCTTTCTTTCTCTTTTGCTTTTCTTCTTTTTTCTTTTCATATCAGAATAGCCAAAGAAATAAAAAAAATTGTATCAGGCATATCAAAACGTCTGCTCTACATGGGATTCGAACCCAGGGTCTTGAGATCTAAACCAGAAGTGCCACGTACTCAAGGACCTTGCCATGTTCTCATGGACCTTAGCCTGACTGGTTTGTGATAGGATTACATTGTATTCTCACATATATATATTGACGAAATTGCTATAAATAATAGGGACCTTTAGCAACCACGTATAAGCTCATTAAAGGTATTAAACGCAGACGTAGCAGTGCTGAAAGGATAGGGTACGTCTGTGTTAAGTGAGCTACGTCGGGTTTGCTAAAGGTCCCTAGTAACTACATGTCTTTATAATTCTGGCCATAACTCCAATTCTACTTGGAGTATCCACATAATTATTTCGGCTATGTAGTCCCCATATACCCTTATCACTGTCTGCAAACCATTTTACAGAGAAACACGCTTGATTTTGTAAAGAAATTGCTAGAAATATTGATATAAATAGGAGATGATTCTAGAAATTATGAGAAGGTAACAAGTGTGTTTTGTCAGGTTTAGGAATATAAGCCTGCCCCGTGTATAAGCCTGCCCCATGTATAAGCCTGGTCAGTTTTCCACTTAGTGGTTGTAAAAGCCCAGGCTAATACACTGGGAAATACGGTAGTATCTATCCAGAAGATGCGTTTTGAACATGTGGTCCCAGGCATATTTGTTAGGTTTTAGGTCTTTGAAATATAAAAGATGATAATATGATTAGAATATGCCTATGTGGGATGAATATATGTTCCTCTTCAAAAAGATGTAACATATTCGATGGTATAATGGTGAGAACATTTGTCTTGTAATACTAAGGTCGTGGGTTCTAATCCCATAACAACCTGCCCCTGATTTTACTAAATACGCCATAGGATATTCTGATGCAATAAAAATGTCCCACTGGTGGCATGTAGTAGAACTTCCTTAAGTGTGCGATTTATATCTTCATTTTATTTCAAAGTTATGTGCTATAATAATAACAACCAAATTTTAATGTAACTGATTAAGTACAGCAGAGTTTCAGTGTGGTATTTACCATGTAAATGGATTGTCGTAATAATAGTCTTCGCAAAAAAAAAGTAAAATAACATTTTTTAAACATTAATTAACAGTAAAAACCCATCCTTTAAAAAACGTAAAATAACATTATAATAACGTTGCACATTATAACGTTTTTCTGTAACGTTAATATACGCAAAATTGAGTCAACGAATTTGCGTAAAATAACGTTATTTTCCCGTTTTTTTCAAACGTTTTCCAGCCCTTCAGGGAACGTTTTCCCAACGTTATATAACGTTTTCTTGTTTACTGGGTAGTAGCCTAGACCAACTACAGGATGTTATGAACCATGTTCTTTGTTCCTACATTTAATGATATAGCTTGCATTTTGGTCATCTTGGGTGAAACCAGTGCACCCATCTCATAGTGACCTCAAGAGTGTACACTCACTAATCACTGATGACCCCAAGTTCCTGTGTCCATCTCAGCATAATGTTAGGAAATTCCCACAACTCCAAATTCAGACTGGAGGATCCCTCCTCCAGTCAGTTGAGAGTAGTCTGCCCTTCAGACCAGAGGGACTTCTAAGGCAGCTAAACACCCGTACTCTCTGTTCATATGTATATGTATATATGAATATTATATATATATATATATATATATATATATATATATATATATATATATATATATATATATATATATATATATTCACATAATACAGAACCACCAGGGACACTCTTGTATTCAACACCAGTATACCTCTCCACAGGGACCTTCAGGGACCTTTTTCAATAGACATAGATACTCATGTCCAACACTAAAACATAAATGGAAATGATTATTTCATTAAAGACTGCTCTGAAATACGAGTATAGAGCACGAGGCCCCATTTACATGGCATTAATATAATGTCTGTGTTACCGTGTAGATATAAAATATTTTCATGTTGGTCTGTAAAATGTCAAATGCCAATATTAGGCCTGTGTCCACTAGAATATTATAACACTGTTTTGTCGCCAACACTGTAGTGGCGAAGCCAAAACGGTTTTATCGGCGCGAAAACTGGTTTGTTGGCGTCAAAACGTGTTTTTCAGCGCTAAAACAGTGTTATATATCCTAGTGGACACGGGCCTATTGATACACACCTAGTCAACCAATTCAAACTCAGCATATTATAACTATGGCATTTAGGCCGCACGGAGGTGTTGTGAGTGGATCTATGTTAGGTAGAGTGTTTCAGCTCCAGGGTTCGAATCCCAGTGTGCATTTTTTCTCAAATACAAGCCCGTTGCATACAAATATTTCAACAATGCAATGTATCGAGTGATACTACTAATAGGCATATCATTCCTGACATTTCATTGTGTTGACTGAGAGCATGGATTACTAATTCATTAAAGAAAAAGCTTATACGAAAGACATTTGGGCTTAGCTCATATGCAAAAAGTCCTCTTGTAACTAGGTTAAAAGGCTTGTGGGTTAAAAGGCCTAAGGACGATGCTGTTGCGCCTTCATCGTCGTCCCATACTACAGTGTGATTGGACCATGCACGGAGATAAGAGGGTTCGTGCTCATTTGTCAGGCCGTCTGTCTACCTGATAAGACTTATCAAGGATAACAACAGTAGGTCACCTGGTTTAAACGTACAGGTAAGTCAGCCAGGTACAAAAGCCTATTTCATTACAGATGTTTTGAACAGCATTCCACTGTATTATAATGTGAGATTCACTATACAGCTTTAGATGGGTTGGTAACTATTTGATTGCTTTGAGCTGAAGATTTGGACTGCATTCATATGAGTGGATATTAAATCCCGGATATCTGCCTCTTACAATATAGCCACATTATCGCTCAGTGGATCCCCTCAAAATATACCAGCATGTATGTAGCTTTTCTTTACTATGTCAGTGCTTTCGTGCATACTTATTACGCTATTAATGTAGATGTCAGGGCAGCCACAGCAGATATTGATTAGGAAGACCAGCGGTACATCGATAACTTTAGGGGGAAAAAGATATGAGAACTGACAAGTATGTGAAAGTGGATGTGTTAGCGATACACCCTATTATGGGGACCAATTGTAATTGTGGTTCGCAGTCAAACTGGCTCTTACCCATCGTGTTACTGTATCTATAGAGGCCAAGGTATGGTGAAAATGGCTGATATTTGCGTGACATACTTTTTGTGAATGACCCCATGTACATTCCTTAGACTTACAGAAATGGAGTCCCTTAAGGCGTTATTCCTCCTCGCCATTCTGTTACCTGTTACATGGACGGAGAATGTTAAAGGTGAGTGATGAAACAAGCAGTGGGTTTAAACAGTGTACATCCATGATTCTGACGGCATTATTATATACACTATAATAATAGATACTGGTGTATTGTAGATGCAGTGGGGGTAAATAGTGCACTAATGGATGTCATCTCGGGGGAACGTGGACAAGAAAATCTTTCCAATCTTAAAACGGCCAATCTTAAAAACTTAACAATATTAAATTCAAGATTCCTAACACCAGGTAAATAGTGGCCTGACGACCTGGGCCATTTTACAGATGATTTTTCGACTTGGTACAATAATTCAAGTCACGGATAAACTGGCTACAGTATACATGTAAATGATATAAAAAAGTGACTTTGTGACTTGGGGCCCCTTAATCTCTGCGACTTTCCGGGGGAACCTCTGCACCCCATCATACTAGGTAGTCAAATATATGTATGCCATTGGGGTGCTAATCGGGGTAGAATAACTAAACAGTTTTTGGCCTCATTCCTCATTCCAGAATCCACCACCAATTTGAGGTCCTTTCGACTCATAAGCTTAAGGTTCTGGGCTGGGGTTGGGGCCTGGGGGAGGGAATGTAAAAGCATCACCATCGCTAATGATGATATTAACAATACACTCATGATTTCTACTTACAGGCAAGTTCCTGCTGATCAATGACATCCACTTGGACCCTACCTATGATACTTCTGGTGACTCGTGCAATCAGAAGCTGGCTGTAGGTGAGCGTGCTAAGTACGGCAACTATGACTGTGACGCCTCCCACACCCTGCTCTCCAGCGCCCTCTACAAGGCTGACCAGGAGAGCAGCATTGTGGACACGGACTTCATTGTCATGGCTGGGTAGGTCATAGGATAAATAAGCTGTGTGCTTAAAAAACATTTTCTTCATTATTATTATTATTATTATTATCATTATTATTATTATTATTATTATTATTATTATTATTATTATTATTATTATTATTATTACAAGCCAGAACCGAACACAAGTGTTCGGTTCTGGCTTGATCTCTCCATATAATCTTTAGATGATGATGATCAACTGAAATTAAAGGCATCCAAGGTAGTGGGGGATGACGAATAAGTTAGGGCAGTTGGTCAGATATTGTGCCAGTTGCTATAATGCTAGGCATAGAATGTTTGGAATTGCTGTTGTAACAGAATGGTACTAGCAACATGACAATAAAATACCCAGGGCTTGTATACTGGGAGTAGGTACGGTCAAATACCTTCTATTCCCACCTATTGTGCCGGTTGCTAGGCATGGAATGCTTGAAGTTGTTGTTGCTAGGTAACAGAGTGGTCCTAGCAATATGACAATAGTTCCATTAGAATCCCCAGGGCTTGTATACTGGGGGTAGGTATGGTCGAATACCTTCTATTCCCACTTATTGTGCCGGTTGCTAGGCATGGAATGTTTGGAATTGATGTTGCTAGGTAACAGAGTGGTCCTAGCAACATGACAATAGTTCCATTAGAATCCCCAGGGCTTGTATACTTGGGGTAGGTATGGTCAAATACCTTCTATTCCCACTTATTGTGCCGGTTGCTAGGCATAGAATGTTTGGAATTGATGTTGCTAGGTAACAGAGTGGTCCTAGCAACATGACAATAGTTCCATTAGAATCTCCAGGGCTCGTATACAGGGGGTAGGTATGGTCAAATACCTTCTATTCCCACTTATTGTGCCGGTTGCTAGGCATGGAATGTTTGGAATTGATGTTGCTAGGTAACAGAGTGGTCCTAGCAACATGACAACAGTTCCAATAGAATCCCCAGGGCATGTATACTGGAGGTAGATATGGTCAAATACTTTCTGTTCCCAATGATTGTGCCCTATTAGGGCAATTGTGCTTTTGGGTGATTGACAGGTGTGACCTCAGGTCATCGGCTGACCTGGGGTCACACCTGTCAATCATCTTCGGATTTTGATAGAATTTTCACCACAGCAATGAATGTAATAGGTACCCTACACTGGTATTTGAGGATTCAGCATAAATGTGAAGTAACATATAGGTAGAAATATATATTTTCTAGCTCTGTACGATAGGGGCAATGCCATTTAAAGAACAGGAGTTGCATAAAATCACTAAAACCTTTTTTGCATGATATCTATAAACACTTGTTTTAATTATTACAAGCCAGAACCGAACACAAGTGTTCGGTCCTGGCTTGAGCTCTAAATATATTCAAATAGGTTAGGGCAGTAGTCAGATATTGTGCCAGTTGCTATAATGCTGTGCATGGAATGTTTTGAACTGCTGTCCCTAGGTAATACTGGGGTCTTAGGAAATGGCTACAGTTCTAATAGAATCCCAGGGTCTGTTCACTGGGGGTAAGTATGATCATATACCTGTTATTCCCACCTATTGTGCCGGTTGCCAGGCAGGGAATGTTTGGAGTTGCTGTTGCTAGGTAACAGAGTAGTCCTAGCAACATAACAAAAGTCCCAATGGAATCCCCAGGGCCTGTATACTAGGGGTAGGTATGGTCAAATACCTTCTATTCCCACATATTGTGCTGTTGCTAGGCATGAAATGTTTGGAATTGCTGTTGCTAGGTAGCAAAGTGGTCCTAGCAACATGACAAGAATCCCAATAGAATCCCCAGGGTCTGTATACTGGGAGTAGGTATGGTAAAATACCCTCTGTTCCCAATGATTGTGCCTCTTTAGGGCAATTGTACTTTTGGGTGATTAACAGGTGTGACCCCAGGTCATCTGCTGACCTGGGGGTCACACCTGTCAATCATCTTAGGATTTTGATGAAATTTTCATCACATCAATGATTGCAATTTGAATAGGTGCCCTACACAGGCATTTGAGTATGCAGAAAACATGTAAAGTAACATAGGCATATGGGTAGAAAAATACATTTTCTAGCACTGTACTAAAGGGGGGATGCAATTTAAAAAAGATAAGGTGCTTAAAATCACGCAGACAATAGACCCTCGCTGCCACCTGACACCCTGAAGCTAATCAGGAAGAGACGCAGGATACTGAAGGCTACAAGACGAGTCAATCAGCGTCTTAGGAACATCAATGTTCGACGGGTGAAGAAACTATCCGGGGAGATAAAAAACCGAGCTAACCGTGATGCGAGGACGGAGGTAAGACAGGCCCTACAGCAACACAGAAACAACCCTAAAAGATTCTGGGCAACCCTGAATCGATTATGGAAAAGGAGGGAAGAATCCCAAGAAATCTCACTAAAGAAAGACGACGACACGCGCGTGGCACCAGCAGACACCAGTGACTACATCAACACCTTCTATTGTGCAGTTGGAGAGAAACTGGCCATGGCTCTCCCCCAACCACCCCCTACAGCGGTGCAAGGGATCGGCGCTCATGACAACAATGAAGTGCCTGTCCCCCCCTTAGAATTAGAGGAAGTCACCCTAGAGGAGGTCTTAAAGGAGATCAAAAGCATAGACATCTCAAAATCATCAGGAATCACTCACGTCAGGGCACAGGTGCTGAAAGACACCCTACTAGCGCGGCCTGAAGTAGGACAGCACCTAATCAACACTAGTATCAGAACATCAACTTTCCCGGAGTCCTGGAAGCTGGGTCGGGTCGTGCCACTAGCCAAATCAGGTGACCTCAGCAAGGTGGGCAACTGGAGGCCCGTCTGTCTCCTGAACCTATGTTCCAAGCTCTGTGAAAAGATCGTGCACCGCCAACTGCTTCAACACCTACTAGGAAATGACCTACTCTCTGACAGTCAGTACGGATTCATACCAGACAGGTCCACAGCCGACGCGGTATATCATCTAGTGAACGACCTGTACGAGGCACAGAATAGGGGAAGGCCTTCCGCGGTGGCATTCATCGATATGCGGAAGGCCTTCGATACGATAAGCCACCCCCGGTTACTGGACAAACTAAAAGTACTAGGGGCAGCCGACAGTACCGTTGAGTGGATCAGGAGTTACTTGCACCAACGCCAACAAGTCACAATCGCCAATGGTAGAGTCTCTGGCCCCAGGACGGTTCCCTACGGAGTGCCACAGGGGTCCGTCCTGGGTCCATTGCTGTTCCTCTGCTACATCAACAATGTGTGTTCTGTCGCTGTCAATTCCAAATGCTACATGTATGCCGACGACATGGCCCTGATGGTCAGCGGGAGCGACCCAGACCGAGTCCGCATGCTGCTACAGCATGACCTGGATGCAATCTCTAGCTGGTGCATCATGAACAAACTGACCGTCAACACAGAAAAAACCAAAATAATGTGGTCCTATGCCCCGAACCACAAACCCCCCGTGGACGAATTGCCACTGACCATGGATGGACGCAAACTGGACGTTGAGGCAACCTTCAACTACCTAGGAGTACTCATCGACGCCAACCTAAGTTTCAAGCCACAATGTCAGAAAGTGGTCAACCTGACCCAAGTGAGATTGAATCAATTAAGAGAAGTGCGCAAGCACACGGACGCAGCAACAACGGCGCTGGTCTATGTGCAAATGGTCAGGCCAATCATGGAATACTGTCCTTTTGTAATAGACGGAGGACCAGCCTGGGTCAGCGGCAAACTCCAGGTCTTACAAAACACCGGCCTACGGATATGCTCAAACATCAAGGACGCGAGGGATGCAGATGTAGATGCCCTCCACAAAGAGTATACACTGGAAAAGCTGGAGACTCGACGTAACCGGCAGCTGCTGCAGTTGATGTACAAGCGCAGTAGGTCAATGGGCAATCTAGTAGCCCCAACCCGTGCGCTCCGAGGCAACAACAAACTGAAGCTAAAGACTGCACGACCCGTGAAAGACATCTACAAGAAAAGCCCCGCCTACCGGGGAATGAAATTCTGGGACAGGTGTCATCACACAAGACATCACCAAGAGAACAAGGCAAAGTTCACGTCGTCACTAACGGATGGTGAACTAGCCCCACTACCGAGGGACTAGGGGATACCCTGATAAACCCACACACATACACACATTAAACTGATCTTTAAATGACAACCTATGATCGATTGGGACTGTGAGATTCCATATCAGCTCGAAATGACTCTGAGCCATATTATTCATTAATCATTTATTTGTTATACTTTTGATATAAAATGGTGATACGGGAAGAACTCTCCTAAAATTGAGATGTATTTTGCCATAATAAAACAATTAAACTCAAACTCAAAACCTAATTTGCATGATATCTATAAACACTTGTTTTAATTAATTAATAATTAATTGTTAGGTTTAAATTATCATTACCGGTATATCAACTAACTAAAATGACAGTCATTAAACACGTCTTCATGGTATCATTATCCGGCTTTTGAAATCTGCCCAGGTGAAATATGTCCGCTGTAGAACCTGATATGCTATGATGAATCCATTCTTGTTGTTGTAGAGACATGGTAACACACATTAGGGAGGAGTTTAAGGAGTCGTTCACCATTAACAACACACTGAACATCATCAACACCACGGCTTTCATGTTGAAGGAGCACCTGAAGAGTGGGATACCCATCTTACCCATGTTGGGGAACCATGACTACCTCCCTAGGGACCAGCTGCCTGTAGACCCCAACGACAAGGTGTACCACCAGATTGCAGACATCCTCTGTCCTCTGTTCATTGGCCATGGATGCACACGCTTCAAGCAGAGTATGTATAATTAAGCCGTTTTGGCTTTTTATTATTCAAAATGATTATGATCTTTAGTCACTTTAGTTTACAAGCATTGTAAGTTCATTGGCCATGGATGCACACGCTTCAGGCAGAGTATGTATAGTTAATCCGTATTAGCTTTTTATTATTCAAAGTGATTATAATCTTTAGTCACTTCAGTTTACAAGCATCACATTCCTTCCTTGAAATATAATCACATAGCTCATAGCTCATGATGATGGTGATGATTTCTATAACATCCCCTCATCTTCGATTTTAATGGTATATATTGAATAGCAGTTTTTGCAGGGTACATTCATCGTTCGTGACTATCCAGGCTATCGCTACCAGACAAAATTTGAGTGTATAGAATAAGGTCTGGGACCTAGGCTATTTTTGCAATGATAGAATCAATGTATACTGTCAGTCAACAGGGTATTAATCTTGATGCGCATAGGGTCTCCCTGTAAATCCATCGTTAAGCCTTCTATAATCAAGTCTACATAACCATTGCTTATATCACTATAGACATTGCACTTATCCCCCTGACCCCCATCATCGTATGACTATAGCAGCAATTGATAGAAAAATGCACAATAAAGTTATATACAAAGATAAAAGGGGTAATTGTTACAGATCAGTGACGTAGGAAAAGGGGGTCCAGGAGGGCCCGGGCCCCCTATCACTGAGGAGGGTGGCCTGAATATGTTTGGGCCCCCCAATATTTGTCAAGACCTGTAACATAATACACAAAATTTTCAAACCTTACCTCTCCCGCATAGGAAAAAGTCGGGACAGAGTGGACTGGGACTCCAAATCAGAACTAGAGGGGGCTCAAATGCTTCTTTTCCATACAGTCTAATATTAGTATGTATAACTATGATATAGCATCATGTATAAAAATCTATACTTAAAGTTGGTTGGAGGGGGCCCTCTGGGTCCCCTCAGTGAAGATTTGCTTCCTATACCTCTGCAGATTTATGATTTCGAACACTTTTGTCGGCCATCCTGGCCGCCATCTTGAATTAAATCATCGTTAAGATTCTGAATTGAAGTACATGACTTCTTTATTCAAAGCAGTCATAACGTGCTTGTGGGGTTTCTGCAAGGTCTTCAGCCGACTGTTGGACTACACCCTCAAAGGTATACATTGATCACACATATTTCTGATGGAAATTACTTTATTCCCATAGGTGGATTTTATTCCATGGTGATCAAAGAAAAGATGAAGGTTGTGATTTTGAACACCAATCTGTATTACGTCAACAACCACGCCATTACCAAGGGTGAGATTGATCCTGCCGGACAGTTTGCGTGGCTTGAGAACGAATTAAAAATGGCCAAAAATGCAAATCAGAAGGTAAATTATTTTTTATTTCAATCGCTGAAAAATGCGATGAAGCATCATATCAATAATTTTGGTCGGTGTAGATTTAATATATGGGTGGTTCTAACCAGTTGTTGACATATCAGGATTTTGGGGTTTAGCAGGCTATAATTATGTGGAAAGTCAATGAAACCAACATTTCTACAGCCTATCAGGTCAGGCTCATCTAGAGCTACAAGGGACACCATAGTTTTGACCATCTGTGACCAATATTAAAGCAGTCAGAGGCTGAAAACAGGCTAAATTAGGCCAAAAATGCAGTTTTATACAGATTTTTTTCAACAAATTTAAGTTGTAAACTATACTATGACAAGAATGGAAGAGGCATTTGACTTTTCTCATCATTTTCCTATAGGAAATGAATGAATAAAATACTGGATATGTTTAAATCATTCATTACACCAAAAAAATAAGGTCCTGGGTCATTGCATAAGTGTTGTGTACTTTTGAGGCTACGAGTCACTCACTTATCAGGCTAAAATATACCCCCCTAGCTTTTTTACATAAATACTACAGAAACTAACTACCAGCTGTATTGCAACACATAACTGCCCTGCATATATATGCAAAAAGAAAATTGTGAAAATATTGATAACTCTTGTCACAATGCTGAATTGAAAAGTAATTTGGTAAAGTTGTGTACTCTTTCTGAGACTACGAGTCACTCAGAAATAAAACAGATTATCATCACAGCTCCTTTGCTATTTATATATAACTATCAAATTCATACTCAAAGTAGCTCTATAATACGGGGAATCATCCTGTAAAAAAAATTCAATTATACATACATATCTACACAAGTAGAGCAGCGGGTGCTACGTGTCACGCAATTACGCATCACGCAACTACGCATCACGCATTTAAAGCCCAGATCTGTATTCCTTGGACCTAGAGCTTCAGTTTGATCTTTGTTGGGTGTAAATCGGACCATTATTAAGGGAGCTGTGAAAGGAAAATACCAAGGTAACAGAAATGGCATTATTTTCTCCAAGATAAAACAATTTACGTTTGTACGAATCACGCAACTACGCGTCACACAACTACGTGTCACGCATTTAAAGCCCAGAGTTGTATTCCATGGACCTAGAGCTTCATTTTGATCTTTGTTGGGTGTGAATCGGACTATTATTAAGGGAGCTGTGCAAGGGAATGGTTTTATTTTACATTTTCATTATTTCAAGGTGAAACTAGATCGATTCAATGGTGTAGCTTAGTAGATTTCCATTAAAATATATGCGAATTATGACTCAATTTGTACTCAAAATTATAACTGTAGTGTGCCTTAGAACACAATGGATCATGCTGTCATGGTTTAATCTCTAGAGACCTTGATAATTGTCCGATTTATAAGCTGTAAAAACTGGAAAATAGCTAATTATCTCCATCTCCGAGCCAGCTAGGGTGAAACTTTCTTAGGGCATTAAGGCTGTAGTGTCATTCATTAGAACCAAGGACCCACCCCCCTAGATAAGGGCCTGAAAGGAACTGTATTATGAATCCTAAGTGTGCAGATATGGCATCTTCAAGTGGAAATATCTCAGGTTCTACCCGGTCTAGAAAAAGAAAGTAAAGAATTGAATACTCCCCAATGCAATATCTAAAGGTGTAGTGTAATTAGGAAAACACCACCTTTAAATTTGCTTTCCCCTCCCTACCCCAAGCATTACTCACTACTCCCCATCATGTGGCATATATGAGGCTACGAGTCACTCATAAATGAACCCCTCTTCATAGACATGACAGAGACACTTAGGATATGGAGAGGCCCAAGACCCTTTTACCAGTTCACAGAAAATATGCCCAAATATAAGTTTAAGTAGAAATTAAAGATATTCTATAGGGTTCCACTTCCTAGAGAGATCTGGGGGGTAGCAGAGAAAAATTGGGCATTGACACCAATGCTGTCCAGCCTTGCACAATTTCACCCATTCTCTTAAAGAATGGAAAAAAAGTTATAGAAAACACTACCAGATATAAGAAAAGTATATAGATATGACCCACAATATCTTCTCTACACATCATATATGACTCCCATGGCTAAAGATATCTTGAGATAAATCTAAATGCTAGATCTATTGCTACAGAATAAGTGAGTGACTCGTAGCCTCACAGAGACTCAAGGATATTGACATAGGAACTTTGACTGGTTGCCATAGTTACAGTTTTAGGATTTAACTGTTCCAATTTCGTACATAATTGACCAAAGACCCCTACTATACTGAGGCAAAAGGATTTTTATCTGCTGATATATTTGAAAATTATCCCTCTATGGCTCTCCCAAAGGCCAAATGTCAACGATTGGTTAGAACCACCCATATAGGCTATTAATCTTACTTAGGCAAACAAAAGTATTTCAACCTCCCCCACCTCTTTTGAAATTTGTGGTTCCGTTCCTGATAACCATATTAGCCCTACATAAGGTGTGTGTCCAGTAGGATTTATAAGACTGTTTTAACACCGAAAACAAGTTTTGGCGCCGATAAAACGCTTTTGCCATCAAAACAGTCTCATAAATCCTAGTGGACACAGGCACATTGGAAAGCTTCTCCAAAACACAAATTGTAAAATAAAAACGCTGATCCTGTTGCTTTTAGGTTCATGTGTTTGCACACATTCCGCCAGGATTCTTGGAGACGGCTGTGAATGTGAGTATGTACAAGGAGCAGTACAACATCATGTTCAACAAGATCATGAGGGACTATTCCTCCACCATCATCGGGGTCTACAGCGGCCATACACACACCGACAGCTTCAGGGTCATCTACTCTGAAGGTAAACACAAATTAATTAAATTAAATTCTGTATTTCAGATTCATTTGAAGTACAACGATCCATAGCGTATATATAGCATACCAATATTAAAAAGGACGGAGATATGTTACATGTACATAAAATCCCTCTTGACTCTTTAAGGATGGCATGTCACTAAAAGATTACATTTGTCATCATGATGCACCAATGCAGCCTCGGTGAGTAACTCGCCGGTGCTGCATTGGTGCATCATACCGACCCTTCGGGAGTTCCTCAACCCCATAGGGTCGGCATGATGCTTGAATGATGCTTGCGAGCTACTTGCAAGGGCTGCATTCATGCATCATGACGACCAAGGCTTGATTCATTAATGCACTATACCATCCTTAAACGCTTAAATGCTCCAGTTATAATGTTTCAGGAAATGATAAAGTGATCCTGTCTATTACGACCCCTTAATCAGCAAAGGAACAATTAGAATGGTTCTTTGGTCTTAAGTTACATATTACAAGTAAACTGATGCAACATAATTATTTTCATTACAGGTGATAATCCTCATCCGCTGGTACCTGTCCTGATCGCTCCCTCGGTGACTCCACAGCGTTGGGTGAGTCCTACAGGCTACAAAGCCTTGGGCCGGAACCCTGCCATCAGGACGGTACACTACACCACCAGTTCAGACATGACCCTGAAGGACGTCAAACAGTTCTATCTCCCACTGCATCAGGCTAACACCCAGACGGGCACAGTGGAGTGGCAGCAGGAGTACACCTTCACCAAGTCATATGATGTCTCCGACCTCAGCGCACAGTCCCTGCACGCCCTCGCCGACAAGTTGAAGAAAACAGGCAGCAACTTCTTCCACAAGTACTTCGACTTGAACTCGGTGAGCATCCACGAGAACGCTGACAAGCCCAGAGATGGCAAGTACTACTGTGACTGTGCCTGTAAGGTACAGCACTTGTGTGGGATCACCAAGGTAGACCATGCAGACTACACCAAGTGTATGATCCAGGATATGGGAGAGTCTTGCCCTGGCTCTGGCTCTAACTCTCTTGTCTTCTTCCTCTGTCTGCCAGTGGTGGCGCTTGTAGTTAGTTTGCTCAACGTCTTCAACTGATAACGTTTTCTTGTTCAAATTGCTGTCATTGAGAATTCGTGCATCAACAAAAGACTCACCGCGAATCAGCAATAGCATCATTATTTTAAATGCGCTTATGAACTAAAGAATAACTATGTTCAGACAAAGGTTCATAGGAGTTTTTCGTCACTGAGGGTTATCCTATGAGGCGAAGCCGAGCGAGATAACTCCCAGTGGTGAACAATTCAAATGTCCCTTTGTATTTATTTCATGTAACTGTGAACTACGTTTAACAAAAGATCAATTTCAAATTAAAAGAAATAATATATTTTATGTCTTGTTATGAGATTTGATGACTTTGTTTACCGCGTGAGATGCTGAAGAGGGTTATTGAACAGGAGTATGAGATTTGATTAAGTCAATGTGAATACTATATTCACCTTGAAATAAAGCAGCCATATGTGGTGTACAAAAAAGATAGGGGACGGGTGATAAGATTCATAAGAAAACAGAGCCTGCCGTTCAAAGACATTTCAAGATGAATCTTCAGGATGGTGTGTTCTTTACTATGGATGAAATGCACAATTCAGGATGTAGTTCTAATTTGCATTCTGATGTCTGTACCATTGGCTTATTATAGACATACACTGAACTGATTAATAATGTATGAATGATGGCTCAGTTTGCTGAGTGCTGTATGGGTGCTGACTCAGTTTGCTGAGTGCTGTATGGGTGCTGACTCAGTTTGCTGAGTACTGTATGGGTGCTGACTCAGTTTGCTGAGTGCTGTATATGGGTGCTGACTCAGTTTGCTGAGTGCTGTATATGGGTGCTGACTCAGTTTGCTGAGTGCTGTATGGGTGATGATTCCATTTGATACATAAAGATACGATCTATATCAAATCTGTTCAGGCCATGTATTAGATCGGCCTTTTTTCTGAAGGTGCATGCAATCGTATCGTATAATTATGGAGAAATGGACGATTTAATCATAATTTACATACTGATTCATCAAGGTCCTCTGTCTGTCATTTTGTCTGAGATTAATAAAAACTTTTGAAAATCAAATATATAGTGTCTACCAGTCTGCTTATTCTGAGGAAAACATTGACTGCCTGCTTTTTGTTTCCCGCATGACCACGTACTTCCTTACAGCTCCTGGATGATTACTGATAAATACTAATTATTTTCTTAAACCTATAAATTCTCCCAAACAGACTCGTAAGAACAAAGTTGAAGCAAACTAAAATGTTGAATTGTGCCATGTTTGTCATATCAATGGAATGCAAACGCCTTCCTCCAAAATCCAAGGTCCTTAAGGTCCAAACTAATTATTCTGATGCTGTATACTGATTGATTATTATAGGAAGCGTTTTCTACAGAACTCTACTCTATAGGCAATTCTTGTAGTATAGACATTTAAATGATCTTGTGGAACTCTGGAAATAGATGTTACATCATGGCATATACTATGAAGCATACAATTTCCGTTCGAGCCATGACGTGTGAATACTGAACGAACACCACACAAAGCACACAAACTGCCTCGCTACTCCACCAGTAAGGAGCAGAATCACACTAAAGGCCATGATCCGGCGGTCGAATTGCTGGCAGCGGAATGCTGCATTAAATGTCACCATTTTGCTATAAGCCTGTAGAAATACATGTATAGGTTTGCCTCCTCCCAGCAACTCTGGAATCTATATTTCTTTCTATACTGTTTTCCCATATGGGTGAGACCATCCATAAATGTACAATTGTGCTTCCAAAGGCAAAAATCAAGAAACTTAACATTAATGTATACAACTTTATGATATCTAAAGCCTCATATCTTGGCAATATGAAAACCCCTGGCGGATTGACTAACTCCCAGGGGGTCAGTTTTTATTCACTATCAACCAAAGGCTACTAATATTATGTAACGTCCGTCAGATCTATTTTCCTAACATAAAAAATATGACTAAAAACTGCCACAGTCATTCCAAATTGCATTAGCAGGTAGGCCTGATATATAAGAACACTTTTTTGCTTAAAATTACTCTTTTTATCATAAAACACTCTTAGTATTCTCCCCATCATGTATACTTTCAAAATTATGTATACTTTTGCAACCATATACAAATTATTTGCATGGTAAACCCATATATAAGGTGTTGAATCGCAATAGATCTGACGGATGTTACATTTGTGATATTACTTAGGATAAACCCAGTTCCATGAGCACCAAATATCATCAAACACTACTAAGACCTGTTCAACTTGACTCTCCTTGTATAAAACAGGTTTGATGTTTGTCCTAGGTGGCCAAACGGATTCAAAACACCCATTTAGGGGCTCAACAGGCTGTTTGAGAACAAAAATATCCGTATTTTCACACTTTTGATTTTTTATGTCAAAAATTGAAGTATCTGCTATAGTCTAAATGAGTGTTTGGTGTAATAGAAGTACCATAGGGGCATACTATGTTACAATATGAAGAGGCTGCAGTGAGCAGAAATGGGATTTTTGAAGAATAATCTGATAATGTAACGTCCGTAAGGTAAATAAAATGTGCCCTAAATTAATGAACAGTTGGTGAAAATAACATATTGAAGGTTCAGGATAATAGGCAATACATCCCTTTAAGATATTATCCAATGATAACTCTAAGGTACTTGATATTAACATCTCTGGGCTGATATCAATTTTCCCGTGTAACGTCCGTCAGATCTATTACCAAGATCTTTGTAATCAGTATGAAAGGCAAATTGAATAATTCCTGGATATTGTTTAGCACAACAAATTGATAGCTGGGGGGTATAGGTAGAATATTTACCACAGAAGAATGTACTCTGATGCTTATTTGATAAGTTTCATATATATCTGATGGATGTTACATAAATAGATCTGGCGGATGTTACATAGGGCAAATTGGAGCTAAATAGGTTGTGCATTCCACAGGAGCAACATAAGGAGGGAACTATTGCTCAAGATTGATCAATGAGTGCACAGCCATGGTTGTAGGACACATTTAATGTGTACAAGTGCATACATTTATGCTGGAGAGAGACTAAAGTGTATGTGACAAATTCTCACCAAACACACCAAAAGTAAGTTTTTTCTGGAAGTTTCAACTATTCCCTGTCACAAAGAAAGTATTTTACAAAATAGATCCAGTATTTCTGGTTCTGTAGCATTTTTCAGGATTTCTGGTTCTGTAGCATTTTTCAGGATAATGTACCTGTCAAAATGCCTGAATTGTACATTTATGGATGGTCTCACCCATATATGCCTGGTGTGTACTTGTGTGCTGCCCTTATACTACCCAAGCAGATGCTTTCACTTTCAATTATCCCTTCTAAGTATAGTCTGCTTACATTGTTCCTATTTTCTGATATCAAACCAGTCTGGTCTGTTAGGGTCGCCGTCCACAGAGCATAAATCGACCGTATGCGGCCATTTTAAACGCAATTTACATAGGAAATGTATGGCAATTTTATCCATATAGGGCCGATTTATGCTCTGTGGACGGTGGCCCTAAACAGCTGATGATTTCATTTGGTTGTATTGAGAAGACCATGAGCAAGGCATAGGAGTTGCATTGCCCATGTTGGCTGCTATCTGATATAGCTATGCAAGGAGGTGCCAGATTCAATAAAACAATATTAGGCCTGTGTCCACTGTACGACAAAGAAAGTGGAATATATGGTCGTTTTGACGTCCAGAAATATGTACATATCTGGGAATATATTTTGTAGATATATTCTACTTTAACTGCAGGTATGCTGTGTCCACTAGGCGTTATAAATTGCTGCCCAGACTGCCCAGGGCAAACATGGACAAGGTTTTACAATAGAATAAAGAGCATATATTCCAATTTCTGCACTAAAAATCAAACATGTTAGATATTCAAATGCCCACTTTTGACGTCCATTTTTTACCCCTGCATATTGCTCTCCCACTTTTGTATTTGAGAATTTTGTCGTCCAGCTGTGTCCACAGGGACACAAAACATATATTTTGTATTTGTATTCAAATTCACGTTTTAACAGACGACAAACAGCCTCATATATGCTAGTGGACACAGGCCTATTGGTAGGCCCAGGTCAAACACAAACTTGGCCTGCCATGCAGTGTTTCATGCCCTGTATCTTAATATAACAGAAGCACAATGAGACCCATTTATAACATTGCCATCGTGTAGAATTTTGGTGCCAACACGCATGTACATACAGAGGAAATTATCTGCTTACATATAGCACATTGTGGTTTAAATGTCCTATACGGCATTCCGGTGTGGAGATGTGCATGCGCTCTGTGTAAAAGGGGCCAACCAAATAACCTTTAATAAAAAGGTAGATCGTCAAAGAATACTGAAGATCACTTATAGCTTTTATGCATGGTTATAGTCTTACCATTTTAATATACTAATTACAACATGTATTCGGCTGATGATTAATCGTTGTCTCCTGCTAAAAAGGATGCATTCACATTCAACATAATACAGTAAGCCCAAAAGTTATAATGATTGAATGAAAAATGAAAAATATCCCGTATTCATTCTACCAAAGACAATTACATTTTTCTGATAAGACACCTCTGTCCTGTACAAGGATATGTAAATGCGTGTAGCAGTAAAATGGTATCATAATGACAGGATGTGTCTGTGTTATTGGTTCCTAATAACGCACATATATAACGCTGAACATGGATGTACTCAGAATATGATGAGAATATAGGAACGCTGGGATAGTTATTATACGTTCAACAATTGACCATTTATTACCACTTTGGTCTTGCCATAGTTACCTACCTATCTTATGACCCTCACATAACCAGGGCCAATGTTGACGCAGAAATGAAATGGCCATATATTGAAGTGTGTTTCGTATCTTGAGAACTGCTGTATATATTCTATGCCACACTGGACTGGTACCAGCTTGGTTATCCCCTCTGAATAAAGTCTTCACTATTATCAGAGGCAGATGCCCCACAGTCTCTATTCATATGCCTACGCCATGCCAAATGAATACGAACGAGGGTGTGCTCAATATTGTGACCCTGGTAAGAGGGCAGAAACTCGGCCATTGAAGAGCTTCATATTTTACAAGTAGTTGTTTGTAATTTACCAATCATAATGACGAAACGACCTGGTCAGAAAGAGAATTAGAGTATTGACTGTGTTGCACCAACGCGGCACCAACGATATGATAAATGTTTATGTACAATATGCACAGGTTCACGGAAGCAGTCGACTAATAGGCTGTGTGAACCAAGGCGTATCACTCGTTTGGCCGAATAATCAAAACCAAAGAATTATGTGTATGAGATTGTTGTCTATAAAATCAGAGTGATATCGTTAAATATCACTCAGGCACCATAGTCATACTCGTCCTCTGCTTCCAGAATTGTTGCAATGAAGCTAAGGCGATTAAAGGGTGCTGCGCCGGAAGATGATGACCTGGTGACCTGAGAGGAAGAAGAATATGCCTTACTTCCTCTTGGCCCTTTATGCGGCTGTTTCTGTCTCTGTGGAGAAGGTTTTGTGTCCTTTTTGTTGCTTCTCACACGCTCTCGCCGGGGCAAAGCTTTGGGGCCGTCCACTTCCGGCAGTGTGCGCTGCGCACGCGCGGGGGCACTCTTTGATCTAACTACTTCCGGTATGTCCTTGGATTTATTATCTGGGGAGCTGGAAGTGGACGTGTTCAGTTTGGATGTACTGTCCTTGGAGGTGTTTAATTTAGACGTGCTGTCCTTGGACGTATTCAGTTTGGACGTGCTGTCCTTGGACGTGTTCAGTTTGGACGTGCTGTCCTTGGACGTGTTCAGTTTGGACTCGTTTTCCTTAGATTGCCTCCACCGCGTCAGTCCGTAGGGACTCGGCTGGGTGGTCTTGACGGGCTTCCGGATGCTGAAACGGACTTTAGGATTACTGCGGTCCAGGTCTTCCTTACTCTCATTAGACTCATTGGACGCATCTGTCCTGGACCCTTGTGGGAAGGACGGGCCACAGGAGGAGGACTGGAGTCGCAGGATGCCCGGGGGCACATAGCCCGGGGGGTGGAGCTGTGGGGTGGTGCTGGCGCTCCTGCTACTGGACCGTGACGTCGGCGGGGAGCGCTGCACCGGTTCCGTCTGCCGCAGACGACTGACCAGCGTCGGCTTCAGCAGACGCGACGTTATGGCGTCCATCTGCCGCGGTGTGACGTCATTGTACGGCGGGTAGGGACTGGCGATGACCACTGTGATGCGCGGGGAGGAGGGGCCACGGCGCGGGAACGACTTGAGCGAGTGAGAGTAGGTGCCGCGCGCCAGGCGGTCGTTGACGTCGCACACTTCGTCGTCATCGAGCGACGCCCGCGTCCGGATGTAGAGCTCGCCTCCCACCTCGGCCAGTCTGGACGTCACGTCATACGTCGCACGGCCATATCGCCGCAGCGCGCTCTCCCCGATCGTCGCCATCTCTGTTGGTGCTCCGACCTCTCTTATTGTTGCAGGTACCGTCTATATAAACTGTAATATAGCCGCTACCCCCGACCTCGTTTATACCTGGAAGTAGCTGGTTACAATACCTGAGAGGAAGCCCTACAGCTCTGGGGCTTGACCCTTAAAACTATAAGGAAATACCTGATTTCTGGCAGAATTCAGTTCAATATGATCAGCTGCAGTCAGATTTAATCAGGTGAATAGCACATTCTCTACAAGCTACATATTCCAATGTCCATGGTTGTCGTCCATCATCCTCTGCCGTGGAACCACATAATATCCTCGTTTCTGCTATACTGGAACCATTGTTTTGATCTCCTTTGAGTTGAGAATGAAAGTGTTATTGGTGATAGAATCCAGTAGTCATCTCTGATTTCACAACTGCTGTATCTTAATGCCCACACTTTATCCTGTATACGTGGGTCTCTAACCCTACCTTGGTGTTTGTTTCCTAAATATTTGGCCAGGTATAGTCGGAAGCTCCGCATGCAGTCAGTGCTTGCTAGGATCAGTTTCGGAAAAGTGCTGACATGAGATCTCTTTACGCCAAATAGACCGTTAAATTAGGATCCCCCGGTAGGCTGGCTGGCTGGCCGCGGACTGCTGGAGGATTAAAGGGCAGGTGGTAGGATATGTGCAGGTACAGGAGGCAGTGCCGGCCCCCAGTGGGCGGTGGTTGGCGTCTGGCCCATGGCCATTTCGCTTGGTGGCTTGCAGTAAGGCGTTGTTAGGGGGCTGCCTATGTATATGCACACCCCCTCTTCTACTCCTCCAGGCTGCTCCTGGGTAGAACAAGTGGCCAAGACGGCCCTGAGTACACCGTGAGTTGACTTTGTAGGTATTGTGTGTGTCCAGTGAGTAAGGTGTATACTAAGGTTATGTATATGGTAGGTGAGCCTCCAGTGTGGGCTACCCTTAAGTTAGCCTAACATGGCCGCCGCAAAACCTTTAATTATTACACTAGCTGGACCTCCTATGGCAGGACTTAAATCTCTGAAAGCAATTAAAAATGACGTCACCGACAAGGAAGCGGGGGTGAGGGTCATGGGCGGAGTGGTTTTAATATGTTTATTGCCAAAGCGTGACCTGGGCTACACATTTGTATCGCACAAATTGGAAAAAAAAGTGACGGAGTAGGGTAGGGGTCTTGAAAAGGGTTCTAAAGTTACTGACGTAATTTTGAACGTTCCCTAATAGCTGTATGTTTATCTTGAATTTCATTAGTTCCAAAGGGTATTGTATGGGCATGTTGTGGCTACTGTATATTATAGACGCTGGTATGTACTGCGCCAATTTCAATATATCTACGATTTATTATTTGTATAACTGAATGTACTTTGGACATAACATGCGTAATCACCAGGCAGTGAACAGCATATACGTCGCTAGCGGTATATGCAGCATAACTAAAAGACTGGATACAAAGCAAGTAGTCCTACGCGCCAGCTCGAGGAATATCGTCCTCAAGACTCAGTCCCTAAAAGACTTATATGTTGCAGGAGTATGTAAATTATTCCATGACTTCCCAAATACTCAAGTAATATTAATGCCCATATATGGTGTAGATCTGAGCAAAAGGTGGAGCGGCTTTGGTCTCCACCGTGACCAAAAGCTACTGAACCAGCTGATACTCAATATCAATGGTGAAATCCTCAGGATCAACCACCTCAACCATGTATACTCCCCTCGTGCTGATCTAATCATTCACTACCCTGATGAGGTCACTGCCGAGATTGATCATCGCTACTACCTACTACCTGATGGGACGCACCCTAGTACACGCGCGCAGATCCTGATAGGGAACGAAATAGGGCGGACCATGGAGCGTAACGCTGGATGCAACCTTGTACCTCCTCACATCCTTGGTGGTCTCCCCATCCCATACTAAGGTACACAATGAGTGCTAATTGGTCAATATAAAGCTATATTACATGGGCTACAACTATCAGTGGTACTCAGCTGTTCGCCCCACATATCTATACTGTGTAATTTAAATACAGACTGCTATATATCCAATGTCCATGCTCCTACCTTATCCATTATTTTTGTAAACTCATTTTTTAACCAGGAACGAGGGCTACAAAGCAAGTACGTCCCACCCAGGCCTAGAGATGAGGCTGCAGCACTGCCATACGGAAGTTTACGTGTACCGCCTGTGCATGGTACAGGGACCCTACCCTTCTTACACCGCTGACACTTTAGTGACTCATATGTGGACCTTTAAGGTAGGATCCAATTTATTACAAAATTAAGCTGATCACTAACAGTTGACAGCTGACGTTAGAACCTGATGGCTGACCAGTCCCACCGATGATCTGTACTCACCCATGTCCAAATATGGGTCTACGCATTGTGACTCTGTGGTCTATCACAAAATGACACTCATCCCTGATCTATGACCAGTGAGTCAAGGCAACTGGGACCCGCCTCGATCAAACATGCGTCATTGTATGACATTACCATATATTGTATATATAATACGCTTAGTCGGCTTCACATGCCTACTTGTTGGGGTGATTCCAGGAAGGTCCACGGGGCCTGGCCCATTACATATTAAACACTATACCCGGTATATGAATGTTTGGTACTGATAATGATATACTTAATTACCTAAAGTACCTAACTCATGCTGTTTGTTCAAGGATAAACAACCGTGATGGAAGTTCCCAGCTGATAATGGGGCCCATTAGTTTATGCCCCTGCCCTCAGTTATGGGCCTGTACATACGTTAAATAAAATATCAATTGAAGCGATATATATGATTCTATATGGCTGCACTTATGAAAGTATTAGCAGGTTAATTGGACGCCTTATTAGTTATCACTACATATGACGGCTTGCATAATGGACTTATCATGACATAAGCTGAGCATCAGGCTGTATTATATAATTTAGCACAGTGTGGAGCTCATATTAGGAATCCCCTAGTATATCTTAAACATATATCACAGATGTTTTATTATATACATAGGTCTATGTTACCCAGCTCATGACCGCACGGTCACCTGGTAATACTGGTAACTGTCGTTAATTCACACAGGCGGCATTAATTAATCGAGTCATAAACAAATTCTATAAGGACCGGGCACGTCTGAGACCACATATTTATGTAGAATTTCGGCATGCATGCATGAACCTATGTAAACTTGTGCCATAATGATTTATCTATTGTATAATACATCCGTACTGGTTCTCACTATACGAGATTAGGGGTTGCGGAGCCCCACCAAACACCGACATTAATTCTAATACAGCTCTCCACTGAGTGCTGATCTGGTTAGAGTTATACTCACCTGGTCATCACCCTGGGAAAAGGCGCTGGTGACATAACTCGCGCCCACTCCCCCCACTCCCCCTCCCCCCCCCTACCCACACCCCCCCCCCCCCCCCCCCACTATCCCCACTACTAATATGGACCCGCAGCGCAGAATGACCCTGGTAAATACGCAAAATTACATCAACTCCTTAAAAGGTGTAGTAATAGCCAGCTGTAATGCCAGAAGCACCAATAGGCGCACCATGCTGGACATCAAATTAAGTTTGAGTTGTGACATATTATGCGTTTGTGAAACCTGGCTGAATGACACTAGCGACCATGCTATTATTCATTGGCCAGGTAAAACTATTTTCAGATTAGATAGAGTCACCCACACCGGGGGAGGACTGATGATGTATATCTCAGACACCTTCAGCCCATATTGTATGAGTGACCCAGCCCTACAATGCATGCTGCCTCACATTGAGATCCAGGTCGTAAAAATGGAACAGCCCAAACATAAACCCCTACTAATCATGAATGTATACCGCCCCCCCCAAGCAGACGCAGAAGAGTTTGACACCACATTGTGTGCCACCCTTCGACTAATCGATCGCGTTAAATATGAGGTCTGGTTAGTAGGTGACCTGAACATCAATACACGTAACAGAAATGACCCGGCTTCAATCAATCTGTTTGACATGTGCCGTGAGTTCAGCTTGTTGCGTCTTAATGATGAAATCACCCGACCAAATGAGAATGATCTAGGCGGCACTTGCATAGATCATATCATTACTAATTGCGATATTGTAAGTCACTCGGGTGTACTCAATTGCATGATTGCGGACCATTATTCCGTCTACGCATGTAGAAAAAAGGATCGGGAGAAGAATGTCAGTCTTACCTTCACTGGAAGGTCATACAGACATTATGATCCAGATGATCTGAAAGCATGCTTGGGCGACCTTGACCTAACGCATTTCCGTGACTCTGAAGACCCCGATGAGCAATGGTTGATCATTTATGAGTTCCTAATTGCCTACCTTGACCAGCGCTGCCCTATAAAAACGATTAACATTAGGAAGCAATCAGACCCCTGGGTGAGTGCTGAGACAATAGAGCTCTTGAACGAAAGACAGGAGCTGATTGCTGAAAATCGTGTTAATAAAAACAGGGAGACACTACGTCGTATTAGACGTCTGCGCAACAGAACACAACGGCAACTAGAGAATGCCCAGAATGATTACGTAATGCTGGCCCTTGAGAATGCCCGGGGTGACCCGAAAAAGTTCTGGCGTATGGTCAGTGCCCTGATTAACCCGGTTACAAAGAACCTCAATATACAGCTGGTCAATGATATAACTGGTGCGGTCATCCCTAAGGAAGAGACCGCAGCATATATCAACGACTATTTTGCTAATATTGGACATGATTTGTTTACCAAGCTACCCCCCACCGGTATTCTCATCCCTGACCCTGACATTGATATAAATGCTGAGGAGCTGGACCTTGAAGAGATAATTGATGTTGATAGTGTCCACCGATTAATATGTAAGATCAACGTTGACAAGTCATGTGGTTTGAGGGATATCAATAGCAAAGTCATCAAGGATGCCATGCTATGCCTGGTACCCGAAATGCCCGAAATGACATTAATGTTCAAAAACTCGCTACGACACGGAATCTTCCCCCTCTCATGGTCGAAAGGCCTACTTATACCAATACCCAAGAAAGGCAATCTAACTAATATCAAAAACTGGCGCCCCATCACACTGCTTCCATTGCCTGGCAAATTATTAGAGAAATTAATACACAAAGTACTTTCGGACCATCTGGAACACAACAATATTCTAAACAAAAACCAATACGGATTCAGGCCGGGTCTTGGGACCTCGGATGCTGTATTCGCCGTAGTTGAAGATCTTTTTGAGGCCCGAGATGAAGGTAAAGTGACTGCTGCTTGCTTTGTAGATTTCTGCAAAGCATTTGACAGTGTACACCACCCGACTCTCATCCACAAAATCCATCGTCTGAACATTCATGCTACACTGAAAAAATGGCTAACGGACTACTTGGCTCACCGCTCGCATGAAACCCTAGCGAACAACTGTCGGTCAACCCCGTCAGATGTGCACTTTGGGGTCCCCCAAGGTTCCACCCTGGGCCCGCTTCTATTTGTACTGTACGTCAATGACTTACCTGACACCATAACGCACTGTAAATACGCCATGTACGCCGATGACTTGGTGCTCTATGCCTCTCATGAGGACCCCGTGACTGCTCAGCGCCTGCTACAGGAAGATCTCATTTCTGTGGGAAATTGGTGTCTCTCCAACTACATGACTATCAACACATCCAAAAGCATGGTAATACATTTTGGAACTGCCTGTAAAATTGACCGGCTTGCCGATCCTGTAATTACTCTCTGTGGGCAGGTCCTACCCATCTGCCATACCTACCCCTATCTCGGCATAGAATTAGACAGCAAATTGACCATAAAGCCTCACATTAACAAAGTTAAAAAAAGTTTCGGCAACAAAAATATCAAATTAACCCGTCTAAGAAAATGCATGAGTAAAGAAGTAAGTCTCTCACTGTTTAAGGTAATGATTTCTCCTGCTGTGGAGTACTGTTCGTTCTACTCAGGCAGTGCCCTGAAGACTGAGCTAGATAAACTACAGCGCATGCAAAATCAAGCCTTAAGGACCTGCCTGCAAGCTAGAGTTAGAGAGATAAGTATCATTGCCCTGCACAAACAGTGCGGGGTGGAAACAATGCACGTTCGGCGCCAAAAGCAACTGTTATGCATTATGTGGAAAAAGGCCAAGCGAGGTGATGCCTTAATACAGCGTAATGTCCGAACGAGGGGAGACCTGAAGGTCAGGTTTGCTAAGCGCCGTGCAAAATCAGCCTTTTATGAAAGATCTCCTTACTATAGAGCCGTTACCCAATGGGATAAATTAGACCATACAACACAAAAGCTGCCCACCTACAATAAATTTAAAAGTGCCATTAACAAGCTAAATCTAACCAACATCTGACAAACGCTTACGCACCTACCTTCATGTAGTCCCACACGCCAGTTAACCTGCTCTAAGGATATAGCACTCTGTACACTACTACATGATTGTGTAACATGTCAACCAGCAATTAATCCTATAATTTCTATTACTCACTGTTCTATTGCATGCCATACGCTATACCGCTACACACACTATCTACTATCGTGTTTAATTGCATGCCATACGCCATAATACTACGCATAATATCTGCTATCATGTTTATTCAATGCAAATCCCAGCGCCAATAGTATCACATTCGAGCAAGGCATGAAATCGGTGTGGTGCGCGGAAGACCGTCCCCTAGGGACGATTGTGCATCAATAAATTTAATAATAATAATGAAATGTCAAACACTCGAGATTGATTGGCATGCGATCGAGCATCCCGAATAATCCAATGAGTACATTATGGCGCCATCTAATGTTCATCAGGAATGTATTGAACGTATGCTACTTAGACCCGGCATTGTATTTTAAGGGATATTTAATCATTAATATTATGGTAAAGTAAAACACGATGTCTAACAGACATCTGACAATAAAAATGAGCAAGGAATTATTTGCTCTTTGACAATAAGTTGTGTTTTGCATCATGTATTACTATTTAATAATCCTTAAATTAAGTTAATTAAGTATACAATCCTTATAGCCATATATCTCATATATATATACATGCATACATATATATGATTTCTTTTAAAATAGAATACTATACTATATAGTACCGGAAGCGCCATATTCAATGCCCCCCCCCTCCTTGAATACAATGTGGCTGTATTCAATGGTCTTTCCTTTATGTGGCTTCAAATAAAAAGATAAACACAAATGCCAACTATATTGATACTATACTGTCTATGTATTTTACTCGTTGGGGCTTTGTGGGATATGACCCGAGCCACCCCTTGTGGAATACGTCATATACAGTACTGTATCAATGGGCGTTGGTATTTCTCTCTCTCTCTCTCTCTCTCTCTCTCTCTCTCTCTCTCTCTCTCTCTCTCTCTCTCCTCTCTCTCTCTCTCTCTCCCTCTCTCTCCCTCTCTCTCTCTCTCTCTCTCTCTCTCTCTCTCTCCCTCTCTCTCCCTCTCTCTCCCCTCTCTCCCTCTCTCTCTCTCTCTCTCTCTCTCTCTCTCTCTCTCTCTCTCCTCTCTCTCTCTCTCTCTCTCTCTCTATATATATATATATATATATATATATATATATATATATATATATATATATATGATTATATACGTATTATATTGGTATCATGCATAATTATGTTCTCCTAATCAATGTTCCGTGTGCTCAATATAATACTGATTGTGGCCACCGTCCACTGGGGGACTTCGGCCGACTAAACCCATGCATTTCCTATATTACTTTGGCCGATTAGAGCCCAGTGGACGATGGCCATAAGTGTATGGGTATACTTACCGTATACCTATGACCTGCTCTCTGATCAAAACCAAACTTGCACCTTTCACACGGTCAAAAAGGTCTCATAACAATCCCTGACCCTTGTCTCGCCCATTTGTCCAGACCAGCCTTTGATAAGACCAGGCTGCCATAAAGCTCTTATTGTTAGACATAATCAGGCTCAAGAATTACATGCACACCAATGCTATCTAACATATGGGCTAGTCTCTTCTGGTATGAATCACATTAGTCATGATTAAATGGTCATTGTATATAAAGACTATTATACGAGTGGCACTCAGTATATTGTGAATGTGATGTAATGACTGGTATAGCTGAAGGCATTGTAAGACCTTGGTATTGCAGAATTCTCAGTAGGGAGAATGTTTTGTTGGTATTCTACATTGTATAATCGTTGAGGACGTTGTTTTCCCTTTCATTTTATCACATTTATTCAAAAACATGTTTCTTAATGAGGACTTGATTTCAACTCTAGCCGCCAGCTGCTAACGAAGGCAATTATTATTTTCTTTAACACAGCCTTTGATTAAGTTATAATAAGTGTTCTTTGTGAAAGGTGTTTGGATCACGAGCATTTCATGTAATTCATTTATATTAATTTGGTGGTTTTTAAGTCATTATTCAATATACAACAAAGTAATAGGTTTGAAACGACCGTTATCTTTATTAGAAATATATGTACATTGCTACCCTAAGTAAAGTGGAAAACTTCCCATTCAGAATTTTACATTAATTTCACATTTTGCATATATATTCACGTTTGCTCATCTTGATATATCATATAGAGAATAAACATACATGTATATACATATATACATTTTGACAAGGTGTACATGTGTATCCTGGTAACTGATATATTCCCCTAGCATTATGTCTACAGAAAACCCATAACAAAAGGGTTGAATTATAAGAACCACACAAGGTAGTGACCACCAGCTGGGCATATAATAAACACACATAGCCTACACTTATTATATATAGCACTCAGTGGTCCCTATCAAGATCTTGAGTAGACAGAGTGTTTATGATCCATGCGTTATGATTTATACACCAAAAACTAACAGCCCTCCCCCTGTTAGTTCTACTGGGCACTCTTTCCTACTTCTCCATTTATATGTACTGGCATTTCTCGCCCGAAGGCTGCGTCAACAGCCTGGGCAAGCAGCGTGGTTATAAACATAAGTGGTCAGTACACAACCTTAAGGGGAGTGAGACCAGCCATACATATACTCTTAACAAAAATGTTTTAGAGTGGGAATAGCTTGGCAAGCATAACCTCACTGTAAGCTAATTTACATCAGGGCTACATGTAACACCTTCGTGGAATGGTAATACGATTCGTACCTGATGCATACAGCAGGTCTTCAACCTTGAGTGTTGCTGATGTCTATATTTATGTACAGTGGATTTACATTCATATTTCTCACCTCCCTGTGTGGGCCCTAATTTTGAATGTTATTCTATTCCATCTGTATGAATGTAACATAACATATCCACTTTCTTAAGCTAGTTCTTGTGGGTCGATACAATGATGGCATTATGCTTTTAAACGCTGCAATGCTAAATTATACACATTTGGAGTCCAATAATACTCGCTGTTTCAGGTTTCTTGGCATTTGTTACAACTATTGAGGAAAATATGCAATTATATATACCAGTATGTATATTATCTGTCTGGCTACAGTAAGTTATGGACTTAAATGTAGTTGAGATATCACATAGAGGTACAGATCAGTGCCAACATTAGACATATAGGGTCCATTGTAAGATGGGTTATAACGCCTGAATAACCTGGGCCAAATCCATTGGAACTTTACCATATTATAAACATTAAAATACATGTTATACATGCCAACTCGTAGGAGCCACATTATGAACTACCATTTAGACCCTAAACATAGTAGGCCCTATATAAGAAGATTATCAGTACTAAGGCTGTATGGCTGCTAATGGCATATATACTTATCTGGTGTATGAACTTTTCCATTTCATCCTTCAGTATGGCTATTATGTATCAATCATCGTATGAATATGATTATAGTGATAATAGTTCTCCATCTGACAATTTTTGGTTCCCATTATACCATATATCTTTTATCGTGGATATTAGCTATAAGGCAAACGTATTTGAGATCCATACCTTCATTTTGAATAGGGCCCATCGCATCACAATTACGGATAATTCTGAGTATCCTAAACTCGTATGTAAACCCCTTGCGACCTCTTATAGGTCATTTACATCATAATTATAATCGCTGCCAAAAACAAATATGGAAGTGATTGACCGGGCCATCTTGACACTGCAGCTTTCTAAAGAATGGGAATCTTTACATTGAAAATGAGGGAGTTCTAATGACAATCACGGTATTTGTTAGGAATGGTGTATGGACTCATCATCAGACCTATATAGTCATAAGTTGGGGACATATCCTCCTGTCATATATCAAACTACCAGTGTGGTTACTGTTGTATTTCTATGATAACTTAAGAAATTAATACCCCACATATCATTCAAATGGAATATTCTAAACTATAGTCATGGACCATTGTCTATCTCATCAATATACCTTAAGGTCAAGGGTTCGAGGCTCTCTTGAGAAAACTTACTAAAATGCTTTCAAAAATTTGCCTTGAACCAACACACACCAGGGGGAGTCAGTGAGTTTCTGAAGATTCTGAGAATGCCCAACAGGTGAGGTTAGTGAGGTTCTGAACATCTCCACAGGGTCCTGCCACCACCTTCCCAGAATGATATTTAGGCCACAATAATGTAAACGTTGTCAGGACCGTTTTGGATATGCTTATCATAAATGGTCATTTTGAAAATGAGCATGCAGGAAAAGTGTGTCCTTAGACAAAACTGATTCACCTTAACCATGGATACAAAAGCAAAACCAATATGACATCACATGTCATATCATAAAGAGTCATACATTCCTCGGTTGATTTATAGACCTTGCATGTGATATGGTCTTGTAATGATTAAGCCACTAGAGTACATATGAGATCATCCTCCATTCATTGTTGTCCCATCTCACCAGATAAACCCATGACACCTCGCTCCTCCTGCCGTCCACTGGAAGCTGGCCGTCAGACCACACTTATTGGTGACGTCAGGAGGCAGTATCCGCGCTGCATCCGGGACTTTGTCGTTGTCGCTGATTGCCAGGCGTTTTGTCGACTGCTCCAAACTCTCCTTCCGCATCCTCTGTACCCCCGTGTACGTCATTAGGGATCCGCCACCCACCTCCCAAACCAACGAGTTGCTCTTCCTCGTGCCGGCAGAGCCCTTGGAACGCCGGTTCTTCTCTTCTTCTCGCATATAAAGCGAGCGGAGAGACGCTGATGAATAGCGTTGTTTGGTGACACTTGGGAAGGAGGTTCGTCCTGTCATATTACCCTGCGTTCCCTCTCCGTAATCTGTCCGCAATGTGACGTCGGCTGACGTTGGGCCATTCCCCCTCGGAGAAGTCGGAGGTAATGCGTCCTCCTGACCATCCTCTTGTATTAAGTGAGGTAACCGCGTCTTCTTATTGCTCACCTTTTGTCGCCTCCTTAGCAATTTGATGGCAGCAATTTCGGTGTTCTGATAAGGATTCGGCGGCTTCTTAGCACTGGTATTTTTCTGTCTGGATCTCTTTTTGGTTGTGTCTTTGGGTGTGTCATCATCGATTTTGTTTAGGTCAAGAGTCAGTTCCTTAGGATCTGTGGGTTCCTCCTTTTCAGTTTGTTCGGTGGGTGCTGAACTTTGGGGTCTATCTCCATTTGCCGTGGGTTCCTCCATTGTGGTCTGAGTCTATATAGTCAGTAGTGTACAAAGTCTCCTCCTGTTCTGTTCACAGTAAGAGGGCCTGTGATGGGAGAGGGAATGCCCCGCAGTTACCCTGGAGTGCTCAGCACTTGACCGTAGGGGAGGGGAAGCCACTGGAATCCTGGTACTAATATTGTCAGAGACCCCCTCACTGATTGTTGATTCTTCTGAGTAAGCCTCCAGAACACGTAGACAAATACTACAATCTAGTCACACACTCCACTCACGCTAGAAGTTGTGTCGGTGTCGTCCTAGAATTAACATTACAGCAATGTGTCCCCAGCAAATGGCCCACCTCTCCAAACTGTAATACGTTTAGTGGGGAGGTGACAGGCATAGCACTAGAGTCTAGTCTTAGGTAATGTACTCAGCCTACCTCCAACCAATATCACCTCTATAATAATCTTGTTCGACTTGGCAGTCCCCTCTGTGCCCCATGTATGAGTATATGGACGGCAGTGTTTTGGATAGGGGGAGGGGGTGCACTTAGACTATTAGCATGATTAGTATCATGACCAGCGATGGGCGCTGTAGTCTGTGGCCGCGTGGCAACAACTGGTGGTGCTGGAGAGGATTAGGTGGGCTGTGAGCACCTATAATAGGATCTACAGGTGGGCCAGTACTGAGTCTAGCAGTTCAATCCTCCAGTGCATGATCACTTCACATTATAGAATTTAAGCAGGCGAACAGACGCCTTATTCAAAGGGCGGCTTTGTAAACCGATCACGTCAATATTTAACGTGAATCATCGTTATCATTTTAAATGACTAATAGTCATTGCTGTCAGGATAAATTGCCATACTGCCTCTTAGACGTCAATTTTGCTTTTTAACAACACTCCTGACAACAAATTAAATCATGAATTATGTACAAATAATTATGATAGCTGGTAGGCACAGAAACCAAATCAAACAAAACTAAATTGGCAACTTGTGTCAAGACCTACGTTGATCAATCAGGTAGCGCAGTTGAGACTGCAGTTCATGAGTCATCATCAGAATTTGCAAGTCAATTTTCGGTATCATTTTTTTTGTTTTTGTTATTGTTTTTTAAGACGAAAAAAATATGAGCTCCCATATCTAGATTTTGAGATCATTTAACCTGAAGCACAACTTTATTCGTTTGGCCCGATACAATGTACTAGGCCTGCCACTGGTCTTTTACTTGTAGATATCTAGTCAAGTTGTCGCATGTTAGCTTGAACACAGATCAGAATCAGGTGGTCGCTGAATTATTGTAGAATATAATTATTTCTTAAGACAAATCGGTATATGTATAGTAATATTGCAAAGCTTGCAATGAAAACATGAACACTACACGTGAGACGGTTCTACTGTATTTGCTTGAGGGTATAGTTAATTCTCTAAGTGGGAATAATGGCATAATATTCTGCTATTGACAATTCTAACTGTGCCGAAGAATTCCTTTTAGTTATCAAAATAGTCAATACATATATCAGATCATCTTATGGACGATTCAAACTCTCACTAAACCTCAATTGAAATGCTAGGCCCAAGATCCTACAGTTTTGTATAGATAAAATATGTATAGCACTTTCAGCGTAGAATGCCTCAGATTCAGGCTATATACCATGCCCATGTGCTATACCTACAACGCGTGCAGTGCTCACCATGAGCAGCTCACGGGGGACGGCCGCCACAGCAACAGCAGAACACCACCACCAGAGCCTCCGAGCGGGATGAGTACGAACCAGCCTCCTGACTGCTGCTGCTGCTGCTGCTTGAGTTTGGTACAACCTGAGGCCGAGGCTGGATTCCTGCATCTCATTAACCGCTGACTGCTTAAGATGGCCCCAATCCAGCAGCGTCTACCCTAGAGTGCGCCAACAGAGGGCATGCAGCACCTTGCCACCACCACCCCAGAATCATAATACTCATCCCAGGTGAAGGATATAACCATGGAGGCCAACAGCGGAGAAGTCAAGACGATTGCAATAGCCGTGGACCCTACAGAGTTTGCGGAGTATGCATTTGACTGTGAGTAGGTCTATTCTGCATGAGTGTTGTTGTTTTGTACCTAAAGACCCCCTGATGAGCTGCTCAGGTAAGCTATAAGCATCAGGTAGGGCTGTGGAGCAGGAGGAAGGTGTGTTGATGGGGCAGTACGTAGTACCTGCAGCACTCCCTCCTCCATCCTCCCAAGGGTAGGCTGTCCTTTGAAGCCATACTCTTTGCCAATTATAAACTAGCTCAGCTCACCAGCGCTACTATTCAAATCTTACATACCCCTCCTCAAAAAACCACTCGGTCATATGGAAAGTAGTATAGTCCTAGAGCTAGTATGGCAGAGATGCCCAAGGTGTGTAACTACTGGAGGCAGTATGTCTCCAGTATATAGGTTGCTGGGGGGTTGGTATACCTGCTCTGACAGAGTACAGTGTACGTGGGAGTAAACAGTTTTCTGCAGGGGGGCTACAGGCCAGATGACTGACACTGAGCACAAAAACAGCATAGAGAGCTGCTCGGTAAAATAGGGTCAGACAGCATACCGACGTGTCACGTCAACCACCTACTCATTAGCCGATCAGCTTTGCTAACCATCTCATCACATAATGCTACCCTTCTTAATGAAGAGCTCACCAAGGTGCAGGCATCATTGCAGAAGACGAAAAGCATAATTTTGATGCAATATCCAGACACAGGTATACATGAGTATGTGTGGAAAATAAAATCACCCGACTCTAAATCTGAGAAGTAAAGTTTTATCGTCAAGCAGAAACTACCGGTGACTCTATGTAGTCTAAGCTGAATGTTGTAAAACATTTAGTCTTAGAAGGCCACACACCTACATTAATTAACAATTAACTATAGGGCAGAGCTGTCAGGTTCTTATTATTCAGATTGCACCTATCACGCCTATAGATACAGGAAGGCCAGATAGGGCATTGTGGCATTCATCACTGTCCCAATGCACATATTGATATCACACCATGTACATATTTATGTCAAGATGGGTATATGAGCGGTGGGTAGATTCCCTGACATACAGACAACAGTCCTTGAGATAGATTGACTGCCATTGGGTATCAGTGAGGAATGTGGTACACTGCAATCACAGGGTATCACCTTGGGCCCAAACTCACAGGGTGCCACATAGTAGACGTCGACAATGATGCCTTACTGCTAGTATATTATATCACTATTACACTGAGAAATGTCTATTCAGATGCATGATTCATCTTAAACTGTCCCAGTTTCCGAAATAGTTGCTATCTTTCGATAGTCTTCTAGACGGAGTAGATTAGTTGACACCCTTTGCGAATTCGTACCTTTCCTCACACATGGCTTACTACATGGCTTTTTTTGGGGATCCATGTGTGGCTTCATACATGACTCCTTATAGGGATTCGTGTATGGCTTCCTGCATGGCCTCGTATGTGGCTTCTTTTTGGGAATCATGTATGTCTTCCTATAGGGATTATCATTTTGTACTACGCCATTTTCGCTGGTATCAGTGGTCTTTCTTCTTCTCACCAGTACCAAGCTGGCTAGCTGGAGCTTTAGGAGTCATGGCATTTCAGTTAACCTTTACAGCCTCTACTGTGGGTCCTTAGGTCACCTGCTCAAATTTGGGAGATTGGTCATCAGTGCTTCAATGCTGACGTGGCCATGCTCAATCAATGAATCAACATGATATATTATAATTTATATTGATTTATTGTTGACCCATGACCATTGTTGAGGCAAGATTTGAGATATTCATCAGCGTTTTTATGTCTTCAACCTAAATGAAGCATTATATTGATAGATAACATGAGCTGAACTTGATTGTTTTATTATGCAATGCATCTCAATCCAGCTATACATATCTTGCATCTCGTTATCGGATGCAGGCTTCCAGAAAAAAAGAAAGACAGACAAACAACATTTTTAAATAAAAAAATGTAAAGATATTCCTTATTTTATAATCAATTTCAAGTCAATCCCACTCCAATATTTGCGATATTAAATGCCAATTCTAGCAGATATGCCCTGTTATGATCAAACCGAGAGGCACGCTCATCCATTTCATACTGACCTGTGTATACATGCAGTTTGAAAACCACCACTTCGCTGGAGTACTAAAACGCAGGCTCAGGCTGAGCCAAAATACTGACTGGTCAACACTGAGGCTTTCAGTAATATTCTAGCAACATAAAGGATGTCTTACTGAATTCATGCAAGTATTCTTGTTATTTCATTCTCAGTCTAAAAGAAAACTGCATACAATATAATCACCATGAAAGTGAATGACAATTTTATCAATAGTCCACACTGATGAGAAAACTAGAGCTGACAATCCAGGAACACAGATGTAGCATGTAGGCCGAGATAAAATGCTAAGGAGCACATTGTCGAGTGTATCCATGCTGAAACAGGTCTTGGTCTACAACGTTGAAATGGTAGTATTGCATCAATGAAGACAACATGCAACCTTCATAAAAAAAAGTCTGTTAACATTGAATCACGATTTTGATTCATTGAGGCTTTATGGATTCGTTAAGAGAGTCATGCATAGCTTCATATAATATATATGGCTCCTTCTGGGTGTCAATACCAAAGGTGTTACCTTTATTGCACCATGTGGTGGGTATATTGGTAATGGCTCGGAAAATGTCTTCAATGGCTTGGAAAATGACTTCAAAGATGGCTTCAAAGGCTTCAAAAATGGCTTCAATTGTGCAGACGCTTGTATATACCCCGTCTTGATATAACGGCGTATACCTTAGAATAATGGCTTAGGGGTTGCCAATATCTTATTTACATTGTAATATGTGGGATAACCTTCTACTACACTATACTTTTATACCCCCACTTTTCATGCACGAAGTAAGCTGGAGCAGGGCCATTTCAGCCTCACAGGTTGTACTTTTGCCTCTATTTAGGAGCAGATGCTAGACATATGGCTCCGTTTCCATACCCCTCTTGACTCCCGAGTATTTACACCACATATACCGGCGCCTAATGCTTAGCAAACCCCTATTGGAAAAAAAGTACTGCTCTATGCAAGAACCCCACAGGGTGCCCAATCGTTTGGCTACACACTACATTTGTTGACAGTTGGAGCACACCCGGGATCCCCTACACAAGGTTGTTTATATCCACCTTACAACAGCCACAAGCGTCAACACTGGGGCAGGGCACAAACTGCTCAGTTGGATCAGCTCAGAGGGACTCAGCCTTGGGAGCAAGATAAAGGGGGGCCCGTGAACTGCCTGGACACGGGGACATGGTCATAGGACGAGCGTGATGGAGGGCCTTTCTGCTCAGGTCACCTACCGCCCATTGCTCCTCCCCCACCCACCAGCTGCCCACCTCTCCCGGCAGATGCCTGTGGGTTATTTATTCTCCCTAACTGTAGCTGTCGGCTGGCTTCTGTTGGACACAGGCTCCTGGTTGTTTACCAGATGGATAGCCCAGTCAAATATGTTTATGTTAAGTATAAATAAGACAAACACGCACGCGTAACTGGCGGCGGCTCTGCCCGACCAGGTGGCTATGCTTTCTGAAAAGTTCTGTTGAACAAAAACACTGGAAAGTGTACAGAACGGGCCTACATGCTCTTTGGGGTTACGTTTCATGTTTGGTTGTATTGTGAATTACTCTGGTAAGATTGAGACATTCAGTGGTGGGCTTTGGAGGCAGATCTGCCCCCTTCAAACTATATGAGAAGGTGAATAATTCTTGTTTGGTCGTTCCTGTTGGGTGCCTGGACATTGTCTTTTTTAAACTGCATACAGCAGCGTACACTGTATCCCAATGGGGGATACTATATCGACATGTATGAGATGAATGCGATGGTCAGGAACTGGGTGGTAACATGGCGTTACTTGATTTATGACGACCTTGATTACATTCTCAGTACCTCAAACAACAACTATAGAGAAGCGAAAAAAGGGTTAGATAGTTTAGGTCAGAAAAGCCATCAAGAATGCTTTCTATAATTTCAAACCTAATTAAAGATAAAATCTAAGTCTATCAATCAGCTTAGAACATTTCAAATAAGACATGTATATTAATGGACGGGTTGGTCCAAGGGGCTATCTAATATCATCCCAATACGACTGATAGCTGTCAGGCAGATAGTGCGAAGTACGGATCTTTCCTTAGAGTGCTGGCTCAAGTTGATAGGAGGAGTGAGTAGGTGTGTGAAGGATCGTAGAGTACCCACTAACTGAGCAGCTCAGAGAGCAGCTCGTACGTACGTAGCTCTCTGTTGGCGGCCCTATCGGTGGGAAGCGGGAGTACACTGGGCGTCCACCTGGCACAAGATCACTGGACGGCCAGGGGAGCCAGGGGCGGGATCTAAATACTGCCCAGGCCCCTTGGCGGCCTGCAAGGCCCCATTCATCATTCTAGTGGGGTGTGAACGAGCAGCTCAGAGCAGCTCGCCGCCCGTCGGGAGAGCAGCTCAGCCACTGCATGGAAGGCGCTGGCTACAAGGCACTGCTGGACCCTTTGCACCTTCTCTGGCACCCACAGTGCTGTGGTTCTGGCTGTACCCCTGGGTACACCCCAGCATGAGCTCTCCTCACCCTTCTCCGCACCATTTACTGTGCACACTGCACCCCCTTTCCTAGATTTCTTACTTATGGGCTTATGGAATGGCTACTCTTTTATCACCATTAACTATAGTGCAGGAGCGGAAGTAGCATCTTTACTAGACATGATGGTTTCTTTCCCTTTTTGGTATCCAAATTAAATATTAGGGGTTAATTTTGTGGTCTCATTCTTGGGAGAAGACATGTAATATGGCTACCAGAGAAACCAATATATCAACTTCCACTTACTAACGCATTAACAATCGGAACATGGGAATATTCACATGCAACGTTCTGCACGAAATGTCATTATCAAATGCACCTGTCATCATCCTATTTCATTGTTTTATCTATATGCATTTGCTAATTAAATAAAAGCTATATGGTTGGCATGGGCTAAAGCAAATTACATTATGTCTAATAGGTGATAGGTATCAATATAGTACAAGAAGGCCCTATCTGACTGTTCTATCAACATACTTATTACTTCCCTGTATGAATATGCCCATCTGCTGAGAGGCATGTGTGTATTGGATATACTATTTTTATTTATAACCTGAGGGGAATTGCTGAGGAAATAAATTTGAATTATACGATGTTTTCAAACACAACATCGTGTTTGATCTTCCCACAGCTCTATCATGATAAAGGTGTTGCTATCTTGTAAATCAGAACAGAAAACTATACTTTCACAAGGTCTCCACACTTTCCATACGATATATCTCGGTCAGAGGTAGCCCAAACCTTTAATTATAATTATGATGGCATAGGATGCCATGTACCAATATATGCCCTATACCCATGATGAGGAGATGCTTTTAGAAATATGTTGCACGAAGTGAAAATCGTTTAAACATGTGCACCTTGAACCTGGCGATAATTGAGTTAGTTGTTGAAATTTCCAAATAGCAGACAGTGTCAGGTATTCCCATTCATAACACCTTCAACTGGTAATGGACTGGGTTTTCCATTCGTATGCCAATTTACGTGAAACTTGGACCGCGTCCAAATGCCCTGACCTCCTAGCTCCCCCCACCTTGACCCCTTGTACACTGCTCTAGGCACCCAACCACCAACATCCGACAAGACAAGAATAGAGCCTACACTCCCGTGGAAAAGTTTCATATTCTTCTACCGTATTTGAAACTTGAACTTACTACATCATCTCATCATGGTGTGAATATCAAATATTAGAGAGGTGATGACCACGGCGAGACCATGGGGAAGTGATGAGGACCATGGAGAGGTAATGAGGACCATGAGGAAGTGGTGAGGACCATGGGGAAGTGATGAGGACCATGGGGAAGTGATGAGGACCATGGGGAAGTGATGAGGACCATGGGGAAGTGATGAGGACCATGGAGAAGAGATGAGAGCCATGGAGAAATTAAACCCCTGTATGAACTGAGTACAAAATATGGAGAAATGGAACCCTTGGCATATTATAATATAATGATATATCAGGGGTAGTGGGCTCTGTTCCCGCACCCCCTTCTTTTCTTTCCCCTTCCCTTCTTTTTCTATCGTTCTTGACAGTCAGTATTCTGCTTTTAAACATATCCAGCCTACTCTTACAAGCATATGCCACATAATCTTAAGATGTCAAGTTGACAGTGTTTATAGCCGCCGTCCACTGGGCTCTCATCGGCTGAAGCTGTAATAGGAAATGTATGGGCTTAGTCGGCTGGAGTTCCCCAGTGGACGGTAGCCATTAGGTATCAACACTATCACTATGTCTACATTGAGGCACATAATCATAACATATTAGATTTTAAGATTACGTAAGGTATGCTTATTTGAGATTATGTAGGATAATGCTATTGTGCAGGTACCAGGTCATATAGCTAGAGTCTGTGGTATTCACTTCTATCTGGTACTCACATATGACAGACCTTGTGGATTGGCAGAACCACTGGACCTATGTTGCCTTTCTGGCTAGATGTACATGGTTACAAGTGAGTACTACGGTGAGGTGAGCGATAGAAAAAGAAGGAAAGAAAAAAGTAAGAAAATGGGGTGCGGGGACAGAACCCCCCACCCCCGATATAGCATATAATATGCGAAGGGGTTCACTTTATGCGTCATTTCATTGTGTCGACCAGTTCCCCATGGCCTCACTTCACCTTGGTACTCACGTTTAACCATGTACATCTAGTCAGGAAAGAAACACAGGTCCAGTGGTTCTGCCAATCCACAAGAAGACCTGCCAAACGCATAACGCAGACCAGTGGATAAGCATGCAATGATTGCATCCAACCTCTAATTGGGAATTCCCCACCATCATACTGGAATGGCAGTGGGATTATTCTTTATATTCCTTTTACTTTGATCCCCATCTTCACAACATGCGATTTGCAGCAAGAATGGCTCCCCATGCACCACATGATAAGGCGTATTACCCCTCTTCAGGGATCTTGTCTACCCTGCCCTTTAGATTTAGCTGAGCATGTTACCTGGATCCAAAGGTTCTTCATGCCACCAGAAGATGTGCCAAGCCCATGACGCAGATAGGTTAGGGTTACATTGCACTACTAATTGGCCCCCTCCATCATACAGGAATGCCACCAATTCCTTTTCCTTCTCAAGTGATAAAAATAAAAAGCCTGATTTCACCTAAAATAACTTCCTGTACAACCAAGGATTAGATGTATGCTCATGCACCTAATACTTCATTATCTAATGAGAAGGGTGGGTTGGGGGCTATTTGTCCTTCCTGTTGGAAATTTCCCACACGACAAACATAAGTACAGAAAAGAAACTGCTCGTTAATGAACGTCCTTCTCTCTATCTAGATTTGCAAGCACAGTGTTGTTGGATGAATCTTGCAGGTAAAGACCCTTTATCATATTCTTTGGCAGGGCTGGGGAGGCGCTTCTGGCTGTTTTCTTTGTTTGCTGTCCACAAAAATTGAAGTCAAAAGCTTTCCAAACAAGAATGACCGAAGACATCTATTTTAAACATTTGGTCATAGTTTTTGATATCTTATCTATATCATGATTTCGGTGCAGTAATCCATGTGAATCCTTTCATTAATCAGCATTTTATTTATTTCTATTTTCTGTTGCCACGGCAACAGTTTTTAGAAGTACACGCATTTAGGCCTTTTTCGGGCTTTAAAATATAGACCCATTATTCAAAAGATATATTGTTTTGAATAAATCCATTGTTTTATACATAAGCAGGTACATTGGAACATTTGTTGCCCATATTCCCGATCTCTGGCCATTCGGACCCACCCTAGTGGTTTATACTCACGCAGGGAGTAACCTTCCTCCTCAGCCGACCAAATTATATTCTACTATCAAAAGAGGCATTCTTATCAGCTAACTAATGTGTTCCATGTATACATTGCTTAGCATATGGAACCAGATTACTAACCAATGGACAATAGAATAATAAATCAATCTTCTACATTCTATTCATATGACAGAATGTAGTCTTACAATTTGACCAGCCCAAGAGCCCAGGACAATTCATGCTTTGCTGTTTCACTGCTTTAATATATATCGTCAAATGCCTATAATTATCATGAATTGAATTGAATTGAATTGAAATTTCTTTTATCTATACTGTATTAAGTAGGTACAGGGCCTGTTTGCTACATACAGTGGTGCAGATAATGATCTCTGATGGAATGAGATGTTTCATATCATGGTCCTTAAAGGAGAATAATATGTATCTACACAAATAGAGAGACCCTCATGTGCAGGGGATGCCCAGGCACATGGGGGACTAACTATATGATACATAAGACTTAATTCTAATTACACTTAATCTAAGGTATAGATTCTGCCCAGTAAATTGGGTCAATACCACCGTTGACTTTGTGGTAAGTGCTTAATGCAACTTAGTTGTATGGGACTGGGGTATGATCCCAACCAGAGAATTTAGGAAATGGAAAAATTACAAGATGTAAAGATATTGGACTTGGTGTTGTTAGTCCAGACACGATGTTATTGTGTCATGATACAGCACAGACAAACAAACGTTCATATACAGTTAAAGTCTCACAAATATCACAGTAAAATCAAAGGAAAGCATTCTCTGCTCTACTATTTGTGGAAAGCTTTCCACGTGTGGTTCTGACCAGGTTGTGGATAATTCCCTCCAGATGGTTCTAACCCAGAGTCCAAGGCCTCCTGAGGTAACCACTCAGACAGAGGGGTATTGGCACCACCTGAATGAAATCAATGCAACAGTCTAGAATAATAAGAGATGATAAGATATAGGTAGAGCTACTTATCATACGTTACATCTCATATTCACGTTGTTCTACTTTATCCAATATATAAAGCAGAAACATCAAATATTAGACTGGTCTATTGGTTCAACTGTATGGGGGTCATACTCGGTGATACTGCCTTAGTTATACGGTTTTACCAATGCAATTCACTGTCAAATTCTAAACAGGGAACACTATAGTTCATATTGGACATGTGGGACCAGGTTCAAAGGGTAAAGGGATAGCCCAAAGCAATCTGTGTATATTTACATTTTTTACCATAAGCTTCCGCACCTATATGCTGTGGCTTTCCATCAAGCGTATTGATATTTTTGGCGATATATATTTAGGTCTGCATGATTGCATGGCAAGGAACAGATAAACATGTCGATAGTATCTTGCAAGGATTAGATTGGATTCATGGGATACAGGTTAGAGGTCATGGCAAGGTTATAGAGATGTTTTCACGTATAAAAACTAAGCTATCATTGCCAGTGTATGTCTGCCAGCTGTTTGCTAGTGGCGGGGTCCCTTCTGCAGGTGGGTATATATCGTACATGTGTGTACACGTTAACAGTCATGACAATACATGTGGTTGCAGATCTAGGGGTGGATAATATCCCCAGCTAATGTGTTTGGGTATTACCAGAATTATCCTGGTAATAGGCCTGTGTCCACTAGCATATATAAAGCTGTTTGTCGTCCGTTAAAACGTGAATTTGAATACAAATATGAAATATATGTTTTGTCTCCCTGTGGACACAGGTGGACGACAAAACTAGCAAATACAAAAGTGGGATAGCAATCTGGGGGTGTCAAAAGTGGACGACAAAAGTGGGAATTTATATATCTAACATGTTTGATTTTTGATGCAGAAATTGGGCAATATGCTCTTTATTCTATTATAATGCCTCATCCATGTATGCCCGGGGTAGTCTGGACAGCAATTTATAACGCCTAATGGACACAGTATACCTGGAGTTAAAGTGGAATATATCTACACTGAAAATTCTGGGGGTTAGTCAATGCTAATATATCTTAGTCAAAACCACTAACTTATCAGCATTATTAAATCGAACTAAGATTTTGCTAAACTATGACTAACTTTTTACTAACCAGCTACCCACAGGAACTCCACACCAGGTGACAGCACAAGCAAACCATGAGATATTTATCTATATGATAAGATTGTAATTGCACTTGTTATCATGCTAAGAGGTAACCTTTTCTAATTTTGAATATGATATGGGGTGTAACATAATGTATGCATGTATCTACTTAGCCAGATTTTTTTTTTAACTGATCAACCTATTTCAACTAGGTTTTCTGAATGGGACACCTTTTTTGTGTTTTTGAAAAATGCATATATCAAAGACAGACTCAAGTCTATATATGGCCAATTCTACAGGACAATAATTGTTATGTAGACAAACTGGCTTCAATGGATGGAGTTACCATTGCACAGGTAACTCATGATGTGGTTATTGCATATTAACCAGGGCCATGCCACTGACTGGTTATAGATGTATTAATCACTAATGAATGACTACCGTGAATTCCTGCATGTAACTTGTGGGTTATACTAGAACCAAACCTCTAGTGCAGCTTATACAATATTCTCAGGTCTATGGGTGGGTAATACAAGGGTTTTTTAAGGTATAGTACAGTACTAAAATCACAATTTTCAAGCCCTAGGTAGAGGTTATAGGATTCTCTCAAAGTCGGGGTGTGAGTTCTATGTGAGATGCGGGTGTACACCATATTTTATGGTAGCCTTATAAGTTCAGGTGACCTGGGCAATGCTAACTTTTAGCTAAGGGTTAGCAGCAAAACGCTAAGATAGGATAGGAACTTTGGGCACGTAATTTTCGCTAATGTTTGTACAAAAGTTAGTAAAAAGTTAGTACAACCTACTAACTTTTGACTAACATTTAAGATTCAATATTTTCAGTGTAGGAAATATATTCCCAACTATATACATATTACTGGACGTCAAACAGGTGAAATATTCCACTTTCCTTGTCGTATAGTGGACACACACCTAATCGCAGGAGACCAGCAAATCTTAGTTTTAAGATGCTGTTTGTATCAGGATAATCATTAAAATCCAATCAAATCCTGCTTCACACCGAGAACAGCATAATTATGATATGCTGAAGTGTGATTATACCAGCTTCCTTGGGTCTGTTGTATTTGTGTGCAGTGCAAAAAGGCGTTCTCTCTATATGCTATACTTAGTACTCTCCACATCGTTGCAGTCAGTGTATAATGTTCTATATCCCCAACTTTCATCACAATAAGATAAAATAGTTGGTCTAATCAAAGATAGCATCTTAACAGACAAAATATTGTGGCAGGAGACAGTTAGAACATCTGATGATAAGAACTTTCTAGCAACAGTTGTCATCTAGTTCTCTCAATCTGTACATCAACCATTTGGCAAGTGATAAAGACTCCCCTGGGAGGTTTCTTTTATCCACCCCACTACTCTTGTTTATGTTTTAAACTAACGTGGATTGTGACAGAAAACAAACGTCTTGAGCTGCGGCCAAGGTATCCCTCACCTGCTGGGAGGACTCTCGCCCCTATCTACACACCTCTGCACAATAATCGTTTTTTCCCTTTCTCGTACACTTATATTATAACGCTATAGTTGCCAATGACTAGTATGGGGCTCTATATCACTCCTGTGCATGTTTTCCCTTGGCTCAGTAGTGAGCAGTTTCTCTAACAAGGTCTCCTAATTATCAGTGTCAGATTCCCTTTTAAACTCTTGTTCAGTAACATAAAAAGTAATCTCCCAGATAAGTAGGTTATATTAATGTGTACGCTGTAAATAATGAAACCAAAAGTATGTCTTTTTATATTGTAAACCAACAGTAGATTCTACTGTTCATGTACACTAATACCGTAGCATAATATTGTAAAACTACAGTAGCTTCTACTGCTCAGCTACATTTACTTCTAATCGGGTAGTTCTGTGTTTGATAATTAAATCAGCTCCTATACCATGACTATAGCCAATACAAGGTAGGCAAGTATATTCGTCAAGTAGAAAGATACATGCACGCATCTATCTATATTGACAGTGATCTAATGGGCCATCTGTATACAATCTCCTGATCTCTTACATTTACTGAAGGCAAATGATGAGAGGTATACAGCCCTGGGTGTTGGCTCTATCATGTGGTTGAGGTAGGGGTATGAACCCCTCAGGGCAGGTGGTGGTGGTAGGGTTGGACGGTATACTAAGCTAAACCATTGCTCTAGGCGTGGGTGTGGATATGGCCTTGCTGTTATACAGTGTCAAGGTGAACACAATATACAAATAAATGAATATTGAGTGTAGGTCACCTACTGAGGATAGCATTTATTAAATTATATAATCATCTGGTTACTGAATCAGCCATCAAGTATTACTTGCACAACCTGCCCTTGAAAAATGCTGGATCGTTGAAATTGAGTACCTGGGCTCTTCCTATTGACAGTCTAGCATGCTCTATAATTGGGTCAAAAAGATGATCATACTGAATATCGGGGTCCTCAATTATGACCACTCTAATGATCACCAGGGTACTACACCTCTACACAATCAAAATGATCACCCACAGTCGTCACTATTTAGTACTTACTGTATTAAAACATAGGGTTTATGTGTATAATAAAGGGCCTTTTGAACCAGCTGCTTTGTTACTAACTTCCGTTGTATCTTTTTGTCTTTGGCGTGCATCTATCCAAACACAGAACTGCTCTGTGATTGGATGGTCCGTGATGGGTAACCTTGGCCAATCGTTATTGTCACTTTAATGGGGTGACTGGCCAGCCAACAATGCTTAGTGGGGCCCGTATGAGTTTTTACTCGGGCAAACAGATTTGCCCGCGTCTGGGTTATGGTCCTTTTTGTCCAGGGCTATAGGTGGGAGCCCAGATGGGTCAGCCCAGATTCAAAGTGCCGACCTCGAGCCCAGATTTATTCAACTTTAGCACAAACAATAAGAATGTACAATAAATGGTGATTTCTGGAGGAAAATCAGATGTCAGCATGTTTTGAAATATATCCAATGTATTTATTAAAAGAAACGTTTTCCTAGGCTGGCCCATCTACGGCTCCCACTTATAGCCTTGGACAAAAGGGACTATAACCCAGGTATGGGCAGGCCAAGTTGGCCCAAGTAAAACACATATGGGCCCCAGGGACCAATGCTGTCTGGGTGGGTGGACACTGTAAATTTGTATGTAAATATATATATACCACGCCTAGCAGTGATAACTGATTTCAAATAGCGGCCATGCTTTGTCCGATTAATATGCATTCAGGTGTCTGTGGTGTATTGATTTACACTGTACGTGAAACATGAAAAGAAACCAAGGACGATGTAGAGACACCTGGTTTTGTATAAAAACTACCATGGACCACAGACAATGTCAACACAACTGTGTCTGCCTCTCAATGTTTATAGCCACTTTGACTTGCCAAATTCGTCAAAACGGGTATAGTCAGCAATTTGGGATTACCAGTGGCATATATGTTTCATTTTGTTTAATGAATGGATGTCATCTGGGCAAACTAGTTAGCATACAAGGAGAATACGCATGAGTCATAACTTGAATGAGGCACACTTGGTCATGTGTGTGTTTCCCTACTGCAAAAAGAAAACCCACCGAATTATCCTGTTGAGATCTACATTTCTCTCTGCTCCAGGGTACATGAAATACCTGCACCACCCTGGATACCGGGTGGTGGCTGTCCACGTACCTGAGGGCTTCAACATGGACAAAGCACGTGAGTATTATATAGGTGTATCTGATAACAATGGAGACCACTAGCAAAAAAACACAAGCCATTTCTATAATCTATTTTGACTCTCTAGGTCTCGGTAAAGGATAAAATAGAAAATATTTGTAATACAATAATTAGTTTGTCATATTTCGTGACACATCTTGAAACCTAAGGTTTGATTATCATTATTAGTATGTGATCATAAGTTACAGTGATATTAGTAAGAATATAGCTCACCTACCATATGTATGTTAATCATCATATTGAAGTTTACCATTGTTGTTGTTGGGATTTCTCTTTACTCCAGGGCGCCCCTAATATATTTCGTGCGCATTATGTACTTACTAAGCAAATATCATATATGATGACATGGTTGGAGGATCAACACGAATATAATATGAAACCTTTTACTCTTCTAACAGCTCGTGGATAAGACAGTATACACGAACAGATCTACAACAGTGTTTACCTCTGCCAAATATATCATGATGCTGCGATGGAAACGTAATAAACTAAGATAAAACATTGGTCTTTAAACTGTTTACCTCTCTATTATCTTCCTTTAATTATACCCCTAATAGAGCAAGCCCACATGGGGCAATCCAGTTTTATCTTTGGCAGACCACATTGGTGTTAATTTGGGCCAATGGACAGCTAGGCCCAGAGCTCAACTGCCTGGCCCTGTTAAGTCAAACAAACTTGAAACTGTCTTTGTGCTTCCCAATATAGGAGAAAATATATATGTTTCAAAGTATAGGCTAAAAACGTCAGAAACAAGTCTATTTTTCACCCTACAGGACGTATTAACATTTGCAGGACCGACTAGAATTTTGCAGGACCGAAATGGCTAGTTGCCCCAAGGGTTCACATAGCACATTGGTTAGCATGCTTCTCTATATATTCAAATAATATTCATTCTAAAATGTATAAAGCAAAGAAAAGTGAAGTCTGATCAAAAACATGCATTATCATGGGCCAACTAGGAGTGTTCATGGAAGCTATTTTCAAGGTCCCTGTGTTTTCCCTGAGCTACAGCCAATTTTCACTGTATGCGTTAGCATGTCCATGTGAATTATATTAGGCTTTTAGCAGGACATTTCTCGGAAAGATTTCGAAAACACTGAGAAACCAAATCACTTCTCCTGTGCATGCACACATATTACTTTTGGGTTTTGAAATGTAAGTATTTACTTGTTCATCATTTGTTCCATGTCAGAGAACACCATGCGAATACATTTCAGTTTATTCACACAGGTAGCCCTAGCCCAGTTCACAGGAGTACCTCACTGATCGAATCGCTGGACAACTAATAAATGGCATGCAGTACTAAGTTTAAATGATCATTATGATAAAAAAAAGTATTCGCTTCATTAGGAAATTACATCTAACAAGGTAAAATGTCAACTCGTCCTGCTTGTTCAGTCCATCTATCAGTGCCTCTAAGTTGCTTTAATTGCTTACTAACTCAAGGTCATTCCTCCATCCGATAACTAATACAATACGATATGTGTTCATATCAGGACTAATGATGTTATAGTCATTGGACTAACAGTTGCAATCACTGCTTTCCCATAGGATATTGCTGCTATTCGGCCGGAATGTATACTGCAGTAGCATAGCTAAATTTTGATTTTCAGCCAAATAATATTGCCAGAGATCGATGCTATTCACCTGAGAGTTGTCCTCTTACTGTTTCCTTTCATTTTCGGTGATCAGTGACTTTCGTATTTTCAGACTTGGCAGCTCGGCCTTTAACCACAGCTTGTGTGTTCGTTTTTTAGATGTGTTTTGTGGTTGATTTGTCCTGTGTATATTCTAAGCCTTGATAAATGAGGATGTAGTAGGGTAGACGCTACTCGTGGTTGTTGTGTTGCAGAAAAGGAGATAGCTAAGGGCGGCCAGATGAAGCAGAACCTGGAGAGGCAGTACTCCAAGATCACGGAACTGGAGGAGCGCTTCCAGCACAAGATGCACGCCGCTGAGGTAGGCCGCGACCTCCGCAACATGCAGGCGCACACACATGTACTCTAAGCACCTGTCATCAATACACATGGGGAAAGACCTATATGTTTATAGAAATAGAACCCAGTGAATGGACTCTAGATTAGGAGGTTGCATGGAGAATTATGTGCTACACATTTCTGATAGATATTGAAATTTGGAATGGCAATTCTGAATGCATACTATACATCTGTAGTCACATACATGTATAAGGCTGCTTAAAAATAATTATCAGCTTCACAGGTACTTTTCTGATAAAGTTGGTGAGGGTGGGAGGCTTTTTATTTTTATTTTTATTTTGTTTTTTATTTACTCAGTATTGATTCTAATGTACTATTTATATACTTTACCATACAGAAATCCAATTATTAACCATGTAATTGACATGCCCAAGTTAAAAACATAGAAATAAGGAATAATTTACTACTTTGATTATGTTTCTATACCAACTAACAGCTAAGATATGAAAAAAAAAATTAAGGGGGCATTTTTCCAGTTGATGCGGATTTTTTTGGATTTTTTTTCTTTTGAGGAAAAATGGAATAGAAAGCAGTGATGCGACCCCTTCTATGTGATGCGGGCGGTGTCTGTAAAGCTGATATTTTTTAAGTGGCCTAATGAATCTATATGTGCATGCAGTAGTGTATAGGGAATGTAATATATCTACCTATTCTATGTAAGTATTCCTAATCTGTGTACTATGAGTTCCTGGGAAGTATATTGATATTTTTACTTATAGAAGTAGCGAGAATTTGAATTGCATTTATATCTCAGAGACTAAAACTATTTTAGGAATAGTTAAAGTTTCCTATTTCAAGCCTTTTACCAGTTTTCTAACATAATAATAGAATTTGATTTTAAATCAAATATCACATTAATAATTAGAACTAGATTCCTTTATGTTCTACAACTATTGGTCTCTCCCCTTCTGTATGATGCCAGAGTGACATGTTTCGTGCACATGCAAACTGATGGTAACGCGGCCCCGACGGTGCGCGTCTTGCGATTGTTGACAGCTTCCACATCATTATTACAGCCGTACTCAGAATACTGTCATTGACAGGCCAGCTGTGCCAAGATGATGCAACAGGCCTTTTTTCAAAAAGTGCATCCTAGAGGCAGTAAATGTAGTTCATGTAGTGGGATGAAGTAATGAAGTGCCTTTAGTAAAGTAGGCAGAGATTATGTTTGGCAGTAGAGGTAAGGCCTATTGATAATGTACACCATTTGAAAAAGCATTTTGAAAAAGCAGCAGCTTGTAATGGATGATATAAATGGACGATAAAATGGATGATATAAATGTATATGGGTAGGTCTTTTTGTGACATCCGTGTATGTTCATTATAAAAGAATAAGTTTTTGTGTATAATAATCAATATTATATGATTTTGAATACAATTTTGATTAGATGGTTCATTTCATATGCAAAGTATGCCACACCAATTTCACTTATGCCATTCTTAAAGTAGATTTCTTATCATGAATTTCCTATCCATTCAGGTGAAAGGATGTGTTCTTTCGATACCTTCTAAAAATGCTGGCCAGACGATCATTGAGACTGCCCGCGAGGAAGGAGCATTCGCCATCGTCATGGGGACGCGAGGAAGGAGCAAGATTAAGAAAGCCATCTTGGGTTCAGTCAGTGACTATGTGGTGCAGCATGCAGACATTCCCACCATTGTGGTGCGCAAAAACGAGGTAGGGGCAGTGGCCGTAGCCACACCATAGCGTCACAGCGTCTGTGCGTTCCACCTCCGCCCTGCCATTTGTCGCTATATGGTGTCATCTGCATCCGTATATAAGCTGCCAGGAACAAGCTTCATTAATTTTGAACCCATGGCACATGTGTGAGCAGATATTAGACAATGTTCACCCCACTTCTGGTGCGCCTCTAAGAACAGCAGCAGGCCTATCCCAGTGGGCACAGGACATTGAATCAGCATAGAAAACTGATTGTCAATGTTGATTCAATGTCCATTCAATGTAGATTCAGTGTTGAACTGAATGTAGTGCCCACTGGAATGTCCCAAAGCCTGTGGATTTCGGACTGCACAGGAACCCCTAGAACTGCATGGTAGTCGTGGTTTAGTCAAAGCTATACTACAGACAATCTCTTCAGTATTTAGATGTAACATTTATCATGTGACAAGTATTCTTACTAAAAATATCTTTATTAAGTTAATTTTATCGTTGTTATATCGGTATGTCTAATGATGATTGCAGCTTAGTATCTGTTGGGTAGCATTTGGAGGGACACTAAGAAGTTTGGCTAATTAATTTTTAATTTTACTCTTCCCCCAAAATCGAGTGGCTGCTTATGATTCTGAAACTGCGTTCAGTGGGATTTAAAGTTTAAAATCACAAAAAAATCGAAACCGTAAGCAAAATGTAAATTTAAACGTTAGCATAGTTTGTGGGTTTTGTCAAAGGAAAATATTTTAGTTACTTGAAGCTCTATTGTGTAGGCACATTCAAGTTCTCACTTTCATGTATGCTAATGCTAATAGAATTGGAAAAAAAAGAGAACTGTTATGAAAATAAAGTTGTTCTGTTTCATTTTATTGTGCCTATAATTTTACAGAGAAAAACGGTGATATAGAAATCCAATAACATCATATTATGATAGTAATTCTGCAACAACGATATACATATATGGGGAATATCCGAAATAACATCTGTAATATGCTATATAAGGTCTCGTTAGCTTAATCCTTTCGTGCCCATTATGCTTTTTGAAAGAATATCGAAATGGCCCGCTCGTTACATTATAAAAAAAAATTTAATTGGGTTACCCTAGTAACCAGAAACGTTCTTTTCACTGATATCAAATGTAATGCCCATGGGGTCTATTTCTGCTTTTCTATGTGGGAAAACCATTTGGGTTCGGAAAGAGGTGTGTTTGGTGCAATAAATAAGAGCATCCTCATTGAAAATAGAAAGATAACACCACGATGATAAGATTCTCTATTAAAAAAAACTGCCCCAAAAAAAGATTACCGGGTATATCAATATAAGATGGCATGAGTTTTCATTGTAAATCAACAGTATCGACGGAAATATTTTCAAGGTTATTAAATGTGTTTCCTATTAGTACTCACTAACACTAGGGGGCATTGCTGTGACACCCAACTGTCCACCCCCTTTGGCTACGCTGAAACAAGGTACCATATAAGGGCATATGAATTGCCAATTAAAAAATCTTATCACAGGTACATTTTTAACCTTTTTTCGGTTTGATCTTTTCGGTTTGACCTTTTTTAGCGTTGGTCAAAAGTCCCCCGGTTGCCATGCCCCTATGTATTAAGTGTTTTTTTTTTCATATTTGCATTTTTTAAATTGCTGCCTTGGCAATAAATAGACAGAGGTCCACGATGATCTGTATGAATGACAGGTTTCTCCACGAGTGGTACCTTGGATCCCCGGCTTGGATCATATCACACGAGGCAGAGCCAAGTGTGATATGATCTGAGGTACCACAAGTGGAGAAACCCGGAATTCAGACTGATTAGAGTGGATCTCTGTGTTTATTTCATGTAATTATTAATAAATTATCCCAAAAACGACATTTAAAGATTGGTTTCATAGCTATTTTAGTGACATCATCATGGGGAAACAGCCCATGGAGGATGAGCATCAGTTTCTCCACGGGGGTGTGGAGAACGGCCATTCTAGTACTTAAGCATAGTAACTTTGTTTCTCCACATGAAATAATAGTTGTTTCAACCGTTTCAATGCTCATGTATATTCTCCAAATTGAATACTCAGAAGATCAGAGAATTGGTAAATTTGACTGACGCGTAGTCACTTATTGTCAAGATAAATTAGTCGTTTTGTCTAAGTTCCTAATTTATTATTGCAAACAAGGCTATAGCATATTGGAGGTCTATCGTTTAAAGGGTCTATAAGCGCTGAAATAATTTATTTATACCTTTGGGCATCTACAATTCAAACTGACACTAGGCTTCACAAAAAGTACTGTCCATGCGATTATATAAGAGATCCATATTACTCTGGGTAGGCCTTGCATCACCTCATATGGATAGCACAGAAGCTCACGATAACCGAAGAAACCTAATCAAATCGAGGCAATCGGGTTATTTTTCATATTGGAAAAGGACACATGACGAAGACAATTAGCAATTCGAAAAAGTTCACAAAGCTTATATCGGTTTTTTGAGTATGAGATGATGTAAATACACCACGCTTTTATAATATATAATGATGAAAATAGTACACGGTTAGGTTAACGTTTTCAGACCTTGGCTCCGGACTAGTTCTTTACAACCACCCTAGATGGCCCTTGGTGCTGAACCAGTCAAAAGTAAGTCCCTGCCTGGCACACCAGGGAGGGGCTTTCATTAATTGTGTCATCTGTCTTTTTCTGACGCTCCACTCCAACCAAAACAATGAAAGTAACATTTGATAAATGTCGTATGTACAATAAGGCTCCATTTCTATGTCATAAATGATTTAAAGTGACCCGCCGACCCATACCCATATCCATACGACCGAGCTATTATAGGCCTATACAGATGGGGGCCGAGTCTACCCTAGCCTAGGCCCCTACTTTAAAAAATAAAATGGATGGAAACAAATAATCAGTTTTCACACTGAGGTGTATAGAAGGCCAAAGAGAACGGCCATCGCTTGCAAAGTCAGCACACACATGCACCGTAACCCACAGTGACCACGCCCACATGGTGTCAATGAAACTGCCACGCCCACCTGCGTCTGCTGGCCGTGGCGGGAACTGCAGTGAGAGCTCTCCAGTGCGGGAGGTAAGAACTCGCCTGACAGCGCAGCGGAAGTAAGTCGCGTTGTTTACAGGGGCGAAATTGGAGGATGCAAGCGTGTTTGTGCTAAAGAAACTAATAAAAATGAGTCGAACAGGAGCAGAAATCCGCGCAAGGTACGTGTTCAGTGTGGTATTATTCTAGTTGTCAGCCCAAAGGAGTTTTGGCTCTAGTAAAGAACAATTGCCAACGTGAAAAGGGTGACAAGCTTGGTCGCCGACCGCCCAAGTCAGCTTGGCGGGCACCCCGCTGGCAGCGTGTCATTGCTTGTCTCCTCACATTCTTGGAATGTTTATGTCAGAGTTGTAGTATCATGTTGGTCCCAATGAATATAAGCAAGTTTAGCAATGTAGTTACGGTACTATTTACTATTAATAACCAGACGTACAAGTACTAGCCTTTTAGAGAAGAGTCATGTATTACCAGCGAGGGGGAGGGGCATGCATTTTCCCAGTGCAGTGGCAGTGGAGTGGCAATTTTTCCCTGCCCTACAAATTAGGGAGGGTTCATTATTTATGGCCGGGGGGGGGGGGGGGGTGAGCATTTGAGGGTGGGGAGGCAATTTTTTTTAGGGGTATTCAAAGGGGGGGGCCTTTTTATTTTTTACCCTACTCTTAAGGGGGGGCTTTTTTTCAGGGGTATTCCCAAAAATGTCGCGCGAAGTTAGTATGTTGAAATGTCGCGGATTTTGGTAACAGCCTGTGTTATATTTTACCAAATTATGTCAATATTTTCAAAATTGTCTAAAATTTTCCTCAAACTCCCGGCAAATTTCTCACTGCATCACTTTTGACACTCAGAATAGCCCACCGTTTTGTAGCCACTTTCGTACCCCTACTAAGCCTCCCGATCCTCTCACGTCTAACCCCTTAGAGACTGGTACCCATTCTAACCGTTTTGTCAGTCTTCAAAAAAGTGCCGGCCTCATGTAAGCACTGAGGGTATGGGAGCTTCCAATTTATAAGCACTGGGGCCCTTAAACTCAACGATTTGTAAGTCAAGTGTCTGAGGTTTGACCATTATCACTCACCAGCGAGTATCATGAGACGTTTACACTAAAACACCTTACGAATGGATGTATTATACATACACTTTATTTAGTAATACTCCACAGCTAAACATTCTCGTGTGTCTAAAAAAGAAAAGAAAAACATCCTATACTATAGTATACATGTACATTTTTTAATGATCTTATGTAATTATTTCACAGTGAGAACCAGTCCAAGTTCATTCAGGACCGGATCACAAAAGTTGAGAAACACTTTGGAGAATTTTGTGAGCACATTGCAGGCTTCAGTCGGAAGCTCAGCAAAGTTAGAGACAAAGGTAAAGTACTATTTAAAAGTTGGTACCACGGTAGACTCTATAATTAAAAATGAGGAAAAAAGAAGTAAATATGTTAATTAAAATTTGCAGTGAAATGACTTTGCTCAGGTGATGTTTATTGATTCTCCCACATTTCTCTCTCAGAACAGATATATAAACTTACAGTACATCACATATTAATCCAGATTCATACCAGCAGTGATAAGTGAATCATTAGTATCTATGTATATTTAGGTGATGATGTCTCAAGATCTATCATGAGCTATGCAGAAAATGAAAGTCACAATCCGTCAACAAAAGTAGCGCTAACACAGTTTGCAGAAAACTTCTCTGCAGTTCAAGACTACCGCGAGGCAGAGGTGAGTTATCACAAATATTGCTAACCTAGGGGTCTCACAAAGTCGGGGTGCGGATTGTACATGAGATATGGGTTATACGCGGAATTTACGGTAATGTGAATTGGTGCCCCTATCAAGGCAGTAATCATCTTTTGAAATAAGCAAAACGTTACTCAGACCATGTAGTCCTCATACTAATATTTATTGCTCTTTCATTATGACTGAACTCACTGTAGGCTACACTGAACATGAACAATGTGTCTTCCCCTTGTAGATACGGAGGCTGGACGATAAGGTTGTCGGACCCCTAACCTCATACGGACACTCCTGTAAGATCGCAAAGGTAGGTTGTCGCTGTAGCCAAGTTAAGAAGCTTTCCTGGACTGGGTCTTTAAATCTAAGAGCAGCATAGGTGTTTAACACAAACTTAAAGTCAATTCACCGATAGTCGTCTTGGTCCAAGAATGCAGTGCTGCATTACCTGTATTCTAACTCGCCCGGCACTATTTTCGTGCCGGGCAACCTGGGAGAAGACACCACCGGAAGTAACCAGTTGCGCGCGCACACCAAACACGAGTAGTCGGACTGGAGCGTCGAGGTAAGTTTTTATCGATAAAACTTGGTAAAATTGACTTTTAGTCAACTTTGAAGAGGTGTTTGAGATGAATTAGGATGTTTTACATCATATGTGCCGAAAGAATTTTTTCTAATTCTTGTGAATTTGGATTTTTCAGATAAACTGAAATCCGTGTGTGTCAACACAAGCTAACCTGTTCACCATGTCAGGTGCAGGAGAGAAGTCGGCTGAGACCGCTGAGAGTCAGCCTAATACAGGCAAGCTGGTGAATAAGGCGAAGAAACCTTCCACTAGAAAGAGGACTCAAGAAAAATCCATAGTAAATGAGGATTTAACGATTGTTGAGGAGTTGACGGCGAAAAATGTTGACACGTCGGTGCTGTCACAGTCGGCTCAGAATAATCACGAGCTGTCAGAGGAGGACACTGACATGCCGTCAATATCTGACGAGGAGTTTTTAAGGCGTGAGAAGAAGTTAGTGGCACAAAGGAGGATTAATCGATTGAGAAAGCTTCAAGCTCAGGAGAGAGAGTTATATGATGAAGCCTATGCTCTGGATGAGTATGAACGAGATTACATAAGTCAGGAGTATACAGCTATGGCGAGTCAGGATTCATATGACGAGCCGCCGATACTGTCACCGGCCCATGTGGGTGACGGCACGGCTGGGGTCGACCGTACCCGAGGTGTCAACCGGCCTGAACGAGCTGTCAACCGGCCGGAACAAGCTGTCAAACGGCCTAGGATGGGGCAGGAGCCGGCCCCGCCTGGGACGGACGAGGCAGCCGGTGAGGTTTATGCGGAGTCATTTGTGTACGATGAAGACTGGGAAGGAAGGTCTGAGATGTCTAATATGGAAGTACAGGAGTCACCGGCTAAAAAACAAAAGACTGTTGGAAAAGAAAATGTTGCTGAGACACCTGGGGTGTCAGAGAAGAAGGAGTCGGCCATGAAGCAGTGGAAAGCCGGTGGTTTTGCAAGAAGTGCACAGAAAGCTGTAGCTGAGGTGAATGATGAAAAGTCTGCGCCAGCAGTGGAAGAAGGTTTGGCTGAATATATTGTGAATATGTTTAAGAAGACGAGAGATTTGAACGCTGCAAAGGAGTTGGTTGAGAATTATCCGTCACCCAGTAATTTGACGGAGGTGCTGGTGCCCAAGATGAATAGGCCTTATTATAAGAGTAACAAGGTGCTCAATGAGACTAAACAAGCGGATGTGGATATCCTTAGCACTGCCATAGCGGGCCAATGCGTATAGTAAAAAGGGCCCCCTGAAAGCCAAGATTTTGCGTTTGCATTGGAAACAATACGCTATGGCAGTGCCCCTCCAGAAAGTACTGGCAGTCCTAAGGATATGCAACAAACGCAGTCCTTCTTGTTGGCAGCTGTAACAGCATTATTGCCTGTCTGTGAGCTTATGATTGAGAGAGGTGAGAAAGATATGGAATTGGATGCAGCTGGAGTTGAGGCAGCGGATGCACTTAGACTCATCTTCTATGCAAACACGTCATTGGTGAGACGTAGGAGAAAGGCATTGGCGAATAATATGGACACTGATATGCTCTATCCAGTGGCTCATGCTGATGTGGGAGGACAATATCTGCTGGGAGATAATGTTCAAGAAACTGTTGACGATGTGAAAAAAGACAAGAAACTGTTCAAGGATTTGGCTCCGGAGAGAGAGAGATTTCCATCGAGTACACGAGGACGTGGTCGTGGGGGCAGATTCCAGAACAGAGGAGGAAGAGCTAGAGGTGGAAGACAACAGCATTATCCCAATCAGGGTTATCGTCAGAATCAGCAGGGTTTTCAACCACCTTCTCTACCCAATCGAAGCCGTGGGCAGAGGGGAGGGCCCAGAGGCCGAGGAATGCAGCAGCAGCAGCAGCAGCAGCAGCAAAGCCCTCTGCAGAATCTTCATCCTCAAGAAAAGCACAACTTCAACAGAAGGAGGTGAATCTAGCTGAGGATTCACAGGTTGGTAAGCAGCAAATCAGTTTGGAATTTGAATGTAACAATTTATCAGAGAATTTTGAAGGAGGTCAGATAAGGCATAGTATGGATTTTTGGGAAACGGTAACGGATGATGATTGGACTCTAAATAATGTATTTGGGGTTGAAATACCATTTGTAGAAATACCAGTACAATGTTCAGTACCCAATCTGTATAGATTATCGGAAACTGATAAACAAAGAGCTGACGTTCAAATTCTAAAAATGTTGAAAAAAGGTGTTTTGGAGGAAACCATGCATGAGGAAGGTGAATGGATCTCAAACATATTCACTAGACCCAAGCCGGATAATACAGTACGTATTATTTTGGATTTGACAGAGTTGAATAAATTTGTGGTCTATGAACATTTCAAGATGGCATCGTTAGGTACTGCTTTGGAGATGATAAGGGCTGACTGTTACATGAGTTCCATAGATTTACAGGACGCATACTATTCTGTTTCTATTAGGGTAGAAGATAGAAAGTATCTAAAATTCTGGTGGAATGGTGTGTTGTATCAGTATACATGTTTGCCTAATGGATTAGCATGTGCGCCAAGGTATTTCACAAAAATGTTGACACCTTTGTTTGTGGAAGCGAGGAAGGTTGGTGTACAGTGTTTCCCATATATTGATGACCTGTTCATCATGGCTGACTCATGGGATGAATGTTGGAGATCGGTAAATGTATTAGCTCGCATACTGGATGATGCGGGGTTTGTAATTCATCCTGTGAAGTCAGCATTGATGCCAAGTCATCAATTGAAGTTTCTGGGGTTTGTTATTGACTCATCAATGTTACAAGTAACTTTGACACAAGATAAGGTGGATAAAGTAAAACAGGAAGTGAGTAAATTGTTGATTGAAGAACAACCTACGGTGAGAAGAGTGTCTGAGGTACTGGGACTTCTCATAGCATACACTCCAGGTGTGGACTATGGGATGGCTCATGTTAAACAGCTAGAATTATCTAGAAACAAAGCATTGGGACATTCTTTGGGAAATTTTGATGCTGAGCTGACATTGTCCTGGGCCGCACAGATGGATCTGTGTTGGTGGTTGGATAATATTGATACAGCATTGAGAGTGGTGAGATCTGACACACCTGATCTAAGATTGACTACAGACGCCAGTGAGGAAGGCTGGGGTGCTGTTTGCAAAGGGATTTCAGTAGGAGATAGGTGGGATGAGGATGAAATCCGGCACATTAATGCTTTGGAATTGGAGGCAGTTTATCTGGGAATCCAAACCTTTTCTAAAGAAGGGGGTGTTCATGTACATGTTGAGACAGATAACACTACAGCCTTAGCGTATGTGAGAAAGATGGGGGGTGTCAGATCTACAGTGTGTAATGAGGTAGCCCAACGGATTTGGGGCTGGGCTGAGGACACATCCTCATGGGTCACAGCTTCTTATCTACCGGGTGTGTTGAATGTAGAGGCAGATTGGGCATCCAGAAATTTCAAAGACAATATTGAATGGGCTTTGAGTGAGAAGGTGTATAAACAAGTGTGTTTAAAATTTGGCCTGCCTTTAGTGGATTTGTTTGCGTCATACAGGAATGCGAAATGTGACATGTATGTATCGTGGGGACCGGATCCGGGTTCCTTTTATTGTGATGCATTTGGTATGTCATGGTCCAATATTGACGCATACGCATTTCCGCCTTTCAGCCTGCTACAGAGAGTGTTGAGGAAGATAGAGGAAGAAAAACCAGAACGAATGATTGTGATAGCGCCAGATTGGCCAGCGAGTGCCTGGTACACCAGGTTGAAGGCCAAGGCAAAGAGACAAATGAAAATCGGAAGAAAGCGAAGGAACATTCTGCCAAATCCAGACTACGACAGCAGGTTCAAAAGAGGCATAGGCCTGATTGCTTTGCTATTCTAGAACAAAGATTGATTCATGAAGAAGGTTGTGATAGAAAGACAGCTAGGTTTCTAATTAAAAGTTGGAAAAAGAGTTCTAGAAAGTCATATGCAACATATTCCAAAAAATGGGATACATTCTGTTTGATTAAGAGAATTAGTTATAGGAATCCAACCAATTTTCAAGTGTGTGCTTTCATTCGATCATTGTCAGAGGAAGGTTATTCTTCAGGAGCAATCAATTGTGCTCGTTGTGCATTGTCTATTTTGTTACCAAGAACTGATACTGGTGAAACGATGGGGGCTTCCTATTGGGTAGGAAGAGCGGTGCGAGCAGCTTGGTTAGAAAACCCAGCTGGCCCGAAGTATACAAAGTTTTGGAATGTTGGTAAAGTATTCAAGGTACTGAAAAGTTGGGGAGTAAATGCAGAAATGTCCTTGGAAAAGTTGGGCAAAAAAGTGTTGATCTTGATATTGCTTACTACAGGGCAGAGAGGCCAAGTGGCTATGGCATTGAACATTGACTTCATAGAGCAAGATGATGAAGGGAAAGTTGTATTTGTGTTAACACAGCTCATGAAAACGGCCAGAACAGGCGAGCGTTTGGAGAAGTTAGTGTTAAAACCCTACCATGCTGAAAAGAGACTATGTGTCGTCAGAGCTTTGAGGGCTTATTTGGAGAAAACTAAGCCCTTAAGGTTAGTAGAAGAGGGAGAGAACAAGCAATTGTTCCTGTCCTTCAGGAGCCCACATGACCCGGTGTCAAGGGATACTATCAGTAGATGGGTAGTATCGGTCTTGAGAATTAGTGGGGTGGGCACAAAGTTTGGTGCCCACTCTACTAGAGGTGCGGGTGTATCTTCAGGGGCACAGTTGGGTGTGGCGACCAATGTGCTTTTGAAGTATGGGTCTTGGAGGACAGAGAAAACCATGGCCAAGCATTATAAGAAGCCATTGGAAGAGGATCCTCAGGTGGATCTGGGTGAGATGTTACTTGATAATTATGGATGAATTGTGTTATTGTGATAACAGTGAGCTTGAACTTTACAAGACTGTTAGTACAGGTGATGGGATGTGATATTGTTATAAGACTGGTACACAGAGTGATAAAATATGGTTGAGCAAGATGTCTGTGATAACATACTTGAATCATAAAATGCTGCAAACAGTGTGCATAATATTATGAATTGTTACAACCAAAGATGTTCGAGTTACAGGAAGGATTGTGTTTATTATGTTTAAAAATAAACCACTTCTAGTGATTCATTTATTTCAAAAAAGTGTTTTGTGTTCCTTTCGTGATGGGGATTCACTTTTAATAACGCTTTGAAATTCTCCCAGGTTGCCCGGCACGAAAATAGTGCCGGGCGAGTTAGAATAGAAAATTACCCGAGCAACTTACCAAGTTGTGAAGGGGAATTGAAGTTCTAACGAAGCCAAGAGGCACTATTGAGTGCTTAGGGGAACATGGGCCCACCTACCATCCCCTGGCTTCCTCCTTGAAAGGGGTTAAATTAAAACAAAAGGTTGAGTATTGATAAGGTAATTTTTATAGACTTATTACTAGTATTTAAAGTGTATCCCCTTTTGTTGCTCGCGCTCTAGCAACTGGCTACTTCCGGTGGTGTCTTCTCCCATGTTCCCCTAAGCACTCAATAGTGCCTCTTGGCTTCGTTAGAACTTCAATTCCCCTTCACAACTTGGTAAGTTGCTCGGGTAATTTTCTATTCTGAATCTACGGGAGTTGTATGATACCCTCATGAAGGGTCGGCATGATGCACCAACGCAGAAACTACATTATGATACTGTATTTTAAGGCATACTTTCTTTTTACAGGAACGGTTAAAATCAGCATTTGCTGCCAGGAAGAAGGAAATATCACAGAAAGAGAGGTTGGACAAGGTGAAGGAGAAAGCGCCGAGTGACCGACACACAATTGTATCCTTTCAACAGTTCACACAGCACATAAGCATGTCAAGTGTATTGGACGAAATAGTCCTGTCCCACTATCTCATAGTAGTCCATTCGAGCAAGACAATTACTGAAATACTATCGGTGATGGGGGGGGGGGGGGGGGGGGGGGGTAACATTGATCTACTGTAAATAGTCATATTTAAAAACACATGTATATACCAAAAAAAGTGTTGAATGATGTAATAATGGGGCATGACTATTTAAATCTTTCACTGTCTTTTTGTTTTTTTAAGAAAAAAAGAAAATGTCTTTTATCGTAGCCTTCACATCCCATCTGTCGTTATCATCACACAAATCCATGAAACATACCAAGCACAACACCACACCCTACAAAGGCAAATTTCAACCTTTTTTTTTGTATTCATTTGTCACTTTTCAGTTAAATCCTTGACTTTGTCTCAGTCTCAGGTAGGCTGATTTTCACCACGTCCAAGTTGCTCAACATTATCTTCTACAACTTTAACTGTTATTTCACATGAGATTTGTCAAGGGGTGACTTTTGTTTAATAATTACTTATTTGGGGTTATAAATGGGGGGGTTGAAAATGTTGAGTTTGCTGCACTTTGATCCACAGGTAATATTGCTTTTATTTCTTCTTTTTATGAATATTTAAAGCACCATTCACTTTTCGAACTGTTTTTTTTTATGACATATGCTTCGAATTTGTTTCAGTTGAATATATATATATATATATATATATATATATATATATATATATATATATATATATATGGACTTTTCATAACAGTTTCAATCTTAAGATATTGTCCACACGGGAGGAAATATATCAAACATTTTAAGGATTTACGTATATATGTGTATTGTACAATATGTTCATTCTATTGTTTTGCAGGCAGAAACCGAGTTACAAAGGGCAGGCGTAGATGCTGCCAGGTCGCATCGGTCGTTAGAAGAAGAGATGGATGGCTTTGAGAAAAAGAAACTCGTGGACATTAAGGTAGCTTTACCTTATCTCTTACCATGAAGATCTCTTTTTGACCTCAGTATTGTAATCTGAAGTACTGTCATTTTATGTAACAATTACAGCAAATTATCCCAGAGCGTCGAAGGGAGAATTGCTCGGAGCTGCTCGCTTGTTGCACTGCCAGTAATATATGGAATTGGCCATCCAACTGTCAATGAGTCACTGTATATTTTGATAAAAATTACCAGTAACATATTTGGAAATGGATACTGACGATACCCTTCCCAATAACGGTGCTGAGACAATTTGGGTCCTTTTGGCACCTTCTCTCAGTGAGACAGTGATCGCTGTTTAATAGTAACCAATGTATTTTGACTTTGGTTTTTCTTCAGAAAATGCTGCAGGACTTTGTGAACATCGAGCTGATATACCACGCTAAGGCCCTGGAGATGTACACGGTGTGCTTCCAGAACCTAGCCGACATGGATGAGGATGAGGACCTAGAGGTATGCTGAAACGTAACTTTATCATTTCTTTTTCTTTCTTTTTTTCATTAAAGTTTAAAAATAAAATAAAATAAACATTATAAATGTAAGGTGAAACTGCAGAAATTGTCATAGAGGAGTAGGGGAATTTTAGACAGGGATACCATTACTCATTCAAAACATGAAATTCGAGTTTGAATCCATAATACAGTGTAAGATACACAGTTGATCGGACCGGCTTCTACTGGTCTAATTGTAGTTACATTCAGTATGTTGTACACTGTAGAAAGACGTCCCCATTGTCAGCCAATGTGCATTATAACACGTATGCCACTCTAAGCAAATACGTTGTGCCTGCCATGACATAGTTTGAATATGGGACTCGGTGAAAGTCGGTGAATGTAGTAAAGTCTAAGGAGACTGCTTCTGTCGTGTCGAGTAGCTGAGACGTGGACAGTAACTAAGTATCGGCTTTATAAGAAAGCCTTTCTGGTCCCATCTGCCTATATATATAGACATATCTCCCTCCGACACTCCCTCCAAACCAGTGTATTGACATGCGTGTGTGAGAACATTCTCAAAGCAAACATTGTGTGTGTTTAAGACGCTCTGCCCTATGACCACTCTACGAGCTCGGTCAACACTGAAAGGAGACGCCGCGCTCCGCGTGGGTGCACAGTGCATACATAGACTGTAAGTCGAGGAAATAGAAAGGCGGGGGTGGTGAAAAATAACTATACTGGTAGTATAAATGTATATATATATTATATTTGGGTTGTATTTATGAGGTTATTTACAAGATATAAACAAATTTACACAATTTCAAATGAATTGAAAATAAGGTACCATTACCGTATCGTGGTATATCTAATCAGTGACCAAGAAATACCAACTTCATACATACTGTCACGAAACCCTGGAATAAAAAGTGGTGTGAAGTATGTTTAGATGTGAACAAGTATCTTCATCAATGTAGTTTTTACTGTAACCTTCATGCATGTGTATTCATGTAATAATGTTCTCAATTAGTATTTGTATTGTTAACAAACTTAAAAGAAAATCATGTCGATCTTTCTCCTCTCGCTTCATCTTCACTGTCTTGACATATTTATCTCTACCAACTGATGAATAGACTAACCATGACTTATTTTGGATGGGGGATCCCATTATTCAAAACACAATAGAAACGTCAATTACAAATGTAAATGTTTATTTCCATATAAGGAGTTCAGAAATTCCTTGCGACCAGCGAACTCCACAGCCCGGATAGAGTTGCAACGGGCGCACTCTAAGACGTCACTCAACTCTACCAGTGGGATGAACGGTACGTCACAGTCGAGGGGCACAACACCGGCGGCTGCTCGCAGAAACCCGCTAGCAGAGACAGGCAATACGACAGGCAAGTCATCTATGTACAGTGAAGACTACGGGGTAAGTCCAGTTTGTTTGTCATATTTTAATCAACAATATATATATATATCAAACGTAAGATGTTGTACACTTTCTGTTTATCCTGTACAATTTCATGGTTTTTGCTAGAAGAATGTATTTTGAGAGTGTGGATTTGTACTGAATGTGTAGAATTTTACCACCCGTGAATAATAAGGCATGGATATTTAAATTAGAAACGTATTTAGACATATAACATGTTTAAAAGTACAAATGACATTATCTGTCTTAGGGTTCATAGCTATAGGTAAACCAGAGATATGTGTTTTTAGCATGTTTTTGTTGTCTTGTACCAGTGCCTCACATTTGCAACAAACAAGAAGAACAAAAATCTCACATTTACAGGTTCATCTGTGGTACATTATCAATGAGACAAGTGTAATATTGATGATTGTATTGTTTGGTGTTCAGACTACGACTGGCAAGTCTTCCACCATGTACAGTGACAGTACGGGACAGGAGGAGGTGCGTTATCTCACCTGTGTGTCGTGCTCTGTACTATCACATGGACTTCTTTATAGATATCTGGGGGAAAAGATAACATTTCCTAACACAATCTTTATCCTGAAAAAGTACCTCACACTCAACTAACATGTCCGCATGGGAAGGGTGACTAATACGACTGGTAGAATTGGCTAGCTGCAGCATCGGATTGGGCTTTTATTTCTTTATTCACAACTGCTTATCTTAGCTGAGCACAGGCATGATGAGAGGCCCAGAAAGTTTGTTATCTACATTTACTGGTCTTCTATAATCAAACTCTGGAAGAGCCAAGCCATCTTTTTTTGTCTATCATTGTTAACTAAACTTTGCGTGTTTTACTCATATCTATCTATCTGATAGTAGTTATTTCAAAAAGAAATATACACAAAACAACTCTTTTGGAGAATGGTCTGTCTAGAAATTGATCTTTGAAAAAAACTAATTCATCTACAATATTTTCATCGCTAAGAATGCTGAATAATTCTTTAGTAGTTTTTATGTTTCTCAGGTTATGGCTCCTTTATATATATGGCCGTGTTTACTGCAGTGAGAACTAAATGCTGTACTTTTTTTCTTATAAACTTCAAATATTCATATTTAAATTATTTTTTGTATCACGGACATACAAAGAAGGTAACAATATTACAATTTTTTCCTCTAGAAATAGATCACGTCAATAGTGTAAAAATCAAAACTATTTTTGTGAACTTAGTGTAAAATCTAACTTTTTACTTTTGTATATTAAGGACACTTATATTCTGTTTTATTCTTTTATTTATCCCCTATCAATGAGGATAAATCATACTACATAGGTACACATAGTTTTACCCTCACACTACATTTTGACTATATGTGATGTACATTTAGATGAATATGTGATGGGATTTGTTTTGTATTTTTGCTATGTGCCCTATAGTCTACAATGACAGGCACAGTGACATCGACCACGTTCAGCGAGACCACCACCACCCAGCAGCAGGTGTGTCCCCCTGCCCCGCCGTGCCCGAGTGTTCTTCCCAACCAACGAGTGCCTTGTAGATAACGGCGGGACACAAACTAAAATATTCACTCGCGAGACAGGGACGAGAACTTGACATAGCCTTGGCAATAACTAGTTTAATTAATTTAAGATCACAACACATATACTAATGAGTATGTGACACTGATATGCTCTATATTGATCCTTGAAGTAAATCTCTATTATTTTGCACAAGTCGAAATGTTTCTACTTCTTTGGTATTTTGTATTAAGTTTGTAGTAAGCCTTTTGCTCCATAAGACCGCTCCTACCGTCACAAAATGTGTTAAGTTTTGGCAAACACCTTCATGACTACAGAAGCAGTAAGAATATATCTAAATGCACTCCTGTATCAAAAACTTTTTCCAGAAATATAAATCTGTGCTTTGCTCTCGGACCCGTCCTTTAGATCTTGTTGAAATAGTTGGACCAAAAGGAAATATTAAAGAAACAAAGCAGTGCAAATATGGTACGGTATTATAAAGTAAATGATATTTTATCAGTTAATTAAATAAATTAACTAAGTTACCGGTGTTTTCAGAATGAATATGATACTATAGTAACAAAACCATGCGAACAAAATAATTCTGTAGTTCTGTAATTGATTAGATAATAGAATCAATTATTCGAATCGAGGTTTTCGTCCTTGTCTCAGAGTATATTGGTATCTTAATGGTCTAGCGTCTTGGTCTTATCGGGTTTGTAAGGGATACCACATATATCATTATACCTCCTTCCTGATACTAGTAACAAGTATATGGACTATTTAGACTTTGACAAGACCATTATAGATAGCCTTGCTGGCCGTGAAAGCCTTATGGGTGAGGTGAAACTACTGAAGTTTGAAAAGTATTAATTTTTTCCCTTGAAGTTCGACGTGCATTATTAGTGCGTTTCCATTCTTTGAATGCCACTTTCCATAATTTTGTTAGAATTATACTAACCATTTGGCTGTTGTCGGGCATCGATGTTTAGGATTTTATAAATGTACATTTTGTAATATAGGAGTGTGTATGTTGAAACTATTCTTTACTCAACTGCTGTAGAGATCAGAACGTAGAATGGTGATCTTAGAAACAGACATAGTATGTGTGTAAATTGGCAATATCACAAAGAAAGATACATGTGTTTTGAATTGTTAGTGTATCCCACAGAAAAGGTCGCTTACTGGTAAGGACTGGGATGACTACAACTATATATCGCACATGTATCCTGTTATTTCCACAATTGAGAGATATATTTTTGATATAATACTTGTGTGGGGGTAATTTTGTTTATAGTGAACCGGTCCACGAATTAATCATTTACACTACACTTTCCGATGGATCCTGGTCCATTTCTCTATCTTCAGTCTTTAGTTCCTTTATTTCGACTATCTGCTCACGATGACGTCTGGACATAACTGTGTGATATGATTGTCTATTTCTATATTTATAAACTGATGTCTTGAACCTTTTGAAACCTCATGTTTATCCACTTTGCCATTCTCTATATCAGCATAACATTGTCATAGCTTCGTATTACAGAACCTACGGACATATATTACCACACTAAACGTTCGATAGTATTTGTTAAACCTACCATTGACAGACAACCGATGATGAAGAGAAATACTAAACATGTTGATGATGGTGAAAGAATATCTCACCTCAATACGTGTATGAAGTTCATCGATATATTTTTTTTGATATATTTATTTAAATTCAATATATATGAAGGCCTTGGACGTATTTTAAATATGACAGATCAACTGATTGAAATATCTAGGGACTAAACCTAGTTCTAATTAAAATAAATCACTGCCTTTGGTATTTTGGTTTGGGGGGGGGCTGATTTTGGTTTTGGTAAGGGCTGCTTTGATGACACCTCTGTAGTTAACTGCATGGCCTGTGGGTAGACGGGGATCAGCCTGAGGCTCTAACCAAAGACCCTATAACAAAGACTAACTCAGTTGTGGTATCTGGGGGTCTTTTAGGCTTCAGCACTGCCCTAGTATACTAGCCACCTGCGCCTTAATTGTTTCAGTCGGATGAAGACGAAGAAGACGAAGAAGAGCTGGAGGCCACTCCTGCACGGCCCGCCACTGACTTTTCTCTTTTCACGGCTGGGCCAAAGCATGGTACCCGCTGAAGTAACTGCAGTTTTATTGATACGCGTGACACCAATTACCAACTTTTTTACGAAGCAATGAAACTGACTCATCAGGAAAGACAAACGATCACTAAGACACATTTAGAAGAAGAAATCACTTCAGGGTATATTGTAGGGGAAAAAATCGTATTGGTAGTATAGTTTTCTTATTTAAATATTTCTGTTCAATATTGAACCAATTTAAAGAAAAAAAATTCCTGGTTGTCAGTGTCAATGCTGGTAGTTTTAGATTAACCACTTTAGTGTCACTCTGGGCAGGTTGTACTGGTAGAAGAGTATGATACATGGCTCAAGTATAGCCATGTACCATGAATGTAAGCTAACAAAAACACTCGCTCGAAAACTCGTTGCATGATCCCATTCACCACTTGAAATACATTACGGGTCAATCAATATTCACCAAAGAACTAGATTTAACATGTAAAGTAACAATATGCTCAATATTTTATTTAACATTCCACATTAGTACATGTATATTTAGTTTGTGCGCCGTCACAAATAGCACTGGTTCTATATGGATATGTGCTACAGCTTGATGGTGAATGGGACAATGCGGTGGGTCATAACGCATTACTCTTGTTTGTATGGCAACTCTGAGACTATATCGCATTTAGAGTATAGTCCATAAACGTGCTTGACGCACCTTCTTTATTTGTCTTTTAATTTAATTTCTCTTTAAAGTTCCTACAGTGTCTGCATGTGACATAATTAAAATCAAACACACTGTACTCTACCAGGCAATTTAATTTATCGAGATTCAGAGAAGCTTGAGTAACTTTTGAAAAAATGAAAGATGTAAAAATGTATTTGTAGCTGATAACTGGGAAAGTCTGATCTTGCCGTTACATATTGCCAACTGATGTTTCATTGTCTGAATCATCACATGGTGTTTATTAAAAGTAACGAGAACGGTGGTCTGTCCTTTTGGTATTTAACAACAGTCCAGGGAGAGAAACAATGTTTTTTTCCCTCCAATTTTCAGTTACAGTAAAATATACAAAAATGTCCATGCAAATACACTACATCATCGAGTATAATAAATTCATTTCTTGTTTTTCTTTGGGGCAAGACATTTGTCGCCCATTATAATTTTTCACTTTGAAGTTTTCTCTAATATTTGGCTTTTTTCCAGAGTAAAATGCTTCTGTGCATTGAAACTCTATATTTACTTTCTTTGGTGATGGGTTGAAGACCTACTTGGTATTGGCTTTCGTTTTAAATAAGGATTTTCTCGACATATATCTAGTAGCGGTGTTTGTACGATAAGTCCGGTGTAACTGAATAGGGCTTTTTTGTGATGAAATCAGTTACACTTACTGCATAAGTCAGAGGGTGTATATATAGACCTGTGACATTTGGAAGAGTGAAACTCCCCTGACAGTCTTATTGATTCTCATACAAACCGTCGGGGTATGAAAATATCTCTTCCATTTCCCGTTAGGAATTGTTAATTCTAACATGTTTTTCACTTTCTATGATTGTGGTCGTGCGATCAAAGAATACTCCACAATTAGAACTGTAATCTACCAATAAGAGTACTAACAGTTACTGTTGAATATTGATGAACTTGCTGGTGGTGAAATCATGTATATATGATTTAAGGTTAGCTTCAGTCACATCACACACCGCATTGTACAGTTGCACACATTCACCATATATAAATGTGTATAGTATGTGCCAAATTATAAATCTGAACGACTCAGCAAAACAATTCAGAATATCTCATCTTGCTTAGTCCCACATATATGTTAGACGGAAAGTCATATAATTAAACGTAGCATATCGAAGTGGTGACTTCCTTTTGGCTAGATCTTTACATCATAAAAGTAACTCTTTTTCATTAACAAGAAAAAATAATTCATGAACAAACTCGAATTCTTTGTAAAATGTATTGTTATATTTATTGATTAATTAAATATAAGCAGAGAAACTCATGATAGTGATTTATTGTTACTTCTCAGGACGATGATGATGATGATGACGACGATGATGATGATGATGAAGAAGACGACGATGATGATGATGAGTACACCCGACGCTTCCAGCCAGCGCAGCCGCCACCGCCACCCCCGCGCACCCCGACCACCCCAAAACGACGTCCTCCTACACAGAGGACTTGAGGACTTTACCATTATCAGTAACAAGTGCACGACACACAGAGTTTCCTATCCATGATCAATCACTGCGTACACAACCACTGCATGCCAAACCTACCACAAGGCCAACTTACATGATGAGAGTGTGTGCGTATTGGTGTGGCCCAGAATTACCTTTATACATACCGTCCTGATAATGCGCTGAGCGGTCTTCACTCTGCTGGGGGTCCATATCCTCGACGCGTATATATAGGACAGCGCTTATTCAAGATCATGTTTAAGTGCATAAGAACAATTTGAAGACCACTATACACTTTTTCCTGAATGTATGCAATCTTTTTACCTCGACTTGCATCATTTTATGAAGAAATGCCATACAATATCATGTTTTTATTTACTGGGATTCAACTCCCTGTTTTAATGTTTGAATAATAATTAAGTTGTAATATAATAAGCGGTGGTTAAACCTGGGGTGACAACACCATTTTCTACACACAATTCGTACATAATTGGACTGTTACCTCACAAAGTTGATGTTACCGAGGTACTTTTAATTGTACAAAACATGTTTCTATGTGAAAATGATTCACGTGTTACCAAGAGTTTATTTATTTGCACCGTCAATCTTTGGATATCACATGTATTGACTTAATATATGTGAGAAGGTTATTCCATAGAGTCATGTATGCATCCAGGGTAAGGTGAGAGAAAAGAAATAATTATTGTAATATATCGACAATATCTGCCATGTTCTAGAACTATTTTAATTGATCTATGATCAATTTACACTACCCTTAATACCTATTTACATCAGTGTTCTAATGTACTGGGATATATTAGGATATCGTTTTAATATACTAAATGTAAATATCATAATTATACATGTTTCTAGCAATAGTTGTTACCATACGATCTGCACGTGTCATTTAAGAACTGTGATGTTTTTAAAATACAGAAATATTTATATAATATATCATATTAGTTCGACTGAAAGTGACTTGAATGTCCCATGGAAATGTCTTAATTTCTAACGAGTAGTCCTATCTTGTGAAAAGACTGGCGTCCACGAGGAGAGGTGCTATAAAATAGACCTCACAGCTAGGTAGATATTAACATTGTAATAACACCCGTCCACTAACAAACCGTCTCGTCCCCAATACTCAATAATTATACATCCGTCCTGACATCTTCTTGCCTTAATTTCTCACTTAATGTATGTGTTAACTGTATTAACCTACCATGGACCTAGACCCAGAGGGTGCTTAGCTGCTCCACTAAGGCCTTTATGTCTATAAGGCCTCATAGGGTACATGATATTTTACCGTAATACCGTCCAAACACTAATCTATAGTAACCATTCAGAAACTTACTACTCACATGTATAACTGCTTCATATTTTTAGTCTTATTTAATAGGTTGCTTTTAGCATAGATCTTCTTATATAATAATTGCATATAACGACGCTATTATTAAATGTGTCTGATTATCTTACTTTTTGAGTTATGATAAACAGAGCAGCAAAGAATCGGTTCCATACTTAACTTTCATTATGTGATTGCATTACTAGTAAATTGCACTTGTGTATCTGCTTTTATAACACCTTTTGTTATGGTGTGAGCATGGTTATATCCATGGCCAAATGATATTAATCTATAAATGTTTAAAACCTTTAATATCCTATGGTTTTAAAATGAGGGTTGCTATACTTAAATACATTTCTTATCTCAGTGATTAATGTGTAATTCTAAAATAACTTTGCGTACGTACTCCTAGAGATACGTTAGGTTATCATAGGAAAATTGTAGTTTATATAAAGTTTTTATTCTAGCAGTACACAGGAATCGATTACGGTGAAATCCAACAATATAGTCGGAGAGTTTTAGCAGGTTATAAGGAATACTGTGGACGATACTTTCACATGTATATGGTTTGGCAATTCTAACCAAACGACCCAATTCAGACTGCTGTATTGCCGACACTGGTATTCATATACCTTAAGCATTACGACTTAATACTACCCGTCCAAAATAATGACATGATACATTCTACCTAACTAGTGTCTGAGTTAACCCTGAAAAAAACCCTATGAATATGACATAAAATGTTTATATTGCGGGATTCACAGAACAATCAATGTCTTGTCTAGTATAAATGAGGAATGCCTGATTTAATTACTTTATTTTATGTTAAAAGAGATAACTCTCCATATAGTTTGTATATAATTCAGCACGTCACCACTCTGTAATAGTGTCATGATAGGCAGCACATGTCTGTAACGCGATTACCCTGACCTCTAGTATGAGGTGTGTCCACTAAAGTAGAAATGAAAAGAACCTCATCATATAAGATTACCCATGTAAGAATCGTAATGGCGTTATAAAGTATGAGTGTTTTTGAATGGAATGATCATGAATGAACGCAAAAGCAGTGTACCATATTTTAAATAAAATTGTAAATATTGATTATCCGAGCGGTCATGTTTTCATTTTAATTCATTTTCACATTCATTGCTCCTAATTTTGGATATATCCTGTTACAAGAGATCCCCGACACAGGGAGGGATGTCCATAATCCTATTACAATCCCTTTTATGATTCTGTATGTAGTGGTATAGCTTGGGATGGGAAGCGAGTCAGCTGTGTTGAAAGTACAAGGGTGAAGATACCACCAAGTTTCAATAAAAGGCTGAAAGAAAAACAGATCCTTCTCGGATAAGTTTAGCGTCAGACTATATTGAGCCCTCTGGCACAGTGCTGACTTGACGCACCTCCCGGAGTAGCTCAATGCAAGCTGCTCAGGGCATCTCACTTTGTGGATGAGATTTTGGACTCGATTAAACTCTTTAACTACCAAAATACTATTAAAATATGGTCATGAACGTCCAGGGTGCTACCGACAATGGAGGTAAGATTGATGAAATTAAAATTCCCAGAAAGCCAGTTTTAGGTTGGGCAGTATATTACGAGCGAGCTCCGTGTTGCCATCTAGTGGCAACAACCTTAATCACCGCACCACCCAAGTCTCCCACATGATACCTTCCTAAGTGAAGCGTTAAATTTAAAGTAGATTTTTACACCCTCACCCTGTAAAATACCACGGGTTGGTTTTCACTGGTATTATATGTGTAAATATTAATTTTCATCAATGGTGCCTTTACGGCTCATAGGATCAGAACAAAGTCAAAGTCCGGCTTATATGCGAGTTTTATATCTATACTACAGTAGGCCTACTTAAGTCGCCATAATCAGAACCTCTGTGCGGCTTATGTGATTTGTCAAAGTTAGAGGGGTGGCCTATACGCGAGGTTCTACGATGGTGTATGTACTGCCTTCTTTTGATAGTAGTTTCATGTTTTCATATAAGACAGTGAGGTTGAGATCAACCTTTAATTCTCGCACCCCCTATTCTGAGACTTGCCTATAATATATATATTTTATATAAAATCACTTGAAACTCAAGGCCACAAGTGTTTGTGTCAATTCTTTTATTTCCATAAATAAAACAGTACATAATGAGGACGCCACAACTTAACGCGTTACTAACTTCCAACCATACTCCATACAATGTCTACATTCAAACATTCAGCATTGACCTCTTGGAATGGGTATCTATTTATAAGGAAGCAAATTATACAAATCAATTTTGACTCTACCACATAATATATGTATGCCTTCAATCACATTCAATTGTGTCCATGTACAAATTCATTGTTTTATCAGTCTGTTCACAGACTTATAGATCTAGATCAAGTATAAAAATCTCATTGATTTAGCTTTGCTAAATTTTATTTCATAATTTCCTAATACATGAAGTATATATATTAATTCACCATTTCACGTCAAATAAATGTACAGTATAAAATAACGTTGAAACCCAAAAACAACATATTCTAGCTTTATGAGTGAACACAACGAGGCGCTTAAGTAATCCTTTCAATTTATATAGCATTTCATTTTATGCTCAGCTCTTGCTCGCAATGTTTCCCAGTGAGTCAATTAATATGCTTTCCAGGTTTATGAACAGGATAACAATTATGCTCATCACATTTATACAATTTTACCAAAATACTACTAAATCCTCCTTTTTAACCCACCACTGACAAATACGTTGATCATGCCTAAATGGAAAAATATAACTTTCACACTCTTACAATCATAACAATCCTTGTATACATAGTACAGGTGTAGACATATATCTATTGTTCACAAATAACGCTTATTCCACATTCAACCATCACCAGTTCTATTTATGAGACAGAGAAATAGTTAAAGACCTAGGGTTGTCTATTATATCAAGCATAGAGCTGGTACTATTGGGAGTCTAGGTTCTATGGCCTATGAATTACTTTGTATAAGGGGCTAATCTAATGTTATAATACAAGAATATTTGTTTTACCGGGAAATATTAATTGGGGATCAAACAGCACTGTGTTACCATTGGTAAATATAGTAGAATATGCCTCTAATCTACATATATGTAGTAAAAAGACATCCTCTGATTCTATGATAACTGGAAACAACTGTCAAAAAGATTGCAATTGAATAAATAAAGTTATCGTGTATTTAGTAGGTGCATACATACTATTTTAGATAACTAGGTAAAGTCTATTTCCGCTAGGTGTAACACGAAATGAGTAGGACAACAGTTGATTCTATTGAGGAATACTGCTCAATGTGCCATGGGCACTGTTGACTATGAGAAGTAGTCCGTTGTGTGAATGGATTGTCAATTGAAACTTCATGTCTATTGTAAGTTTGCCAGGTGTGTTCGGTCAGCCTTCAGTTCATCGGGTGTCGCCCTTAACAACAGGGTATAAGACATTAAACTTGCAAGCAAATTTTCCATTTGTACAGACTCTCAATCACTGATCTTCCCAACACTACCACCCCACCACCAGCAACAGCAGTAGCAGCAGGAGTAATACCCATGGGACTCAGTGCTTGTCCACCGCATGCTCGCCATCGACAATCCTGAAGAGTTCGCGTCACATCAGGTCAGCAGGGTCGAGACCTCCTCCTGTGTTCTGTATATTAGGCGAGTCGTAGGCCTGTAGAAGAGGTCCGGTCTGGAGGAACTCGGCAAGATCCTGCTCGATGTCTCCATCATCGTCGCTCTGCACCTCAGCGGCAGCGATGGCAACGATGTCCACTCCGGGCCCGACGCCGCCGCTGCTGGTGATGTGTTCAGTGCTAGTGGTGGGAGGACTCTCAGTGATTGGTACTTGGGCAGGGACATCTTGGGGTGGTATAACTGGGGGTGCTAGTCCTTGTGGATCCTGTTGTACCTCTCCTGGTTCCAGCTTGATCTCCGTAGTAGTAGTATCGGCTGCGAGTGGGGCTGATTGGGTGGTGCCGGGGTTGCCGCCTTCGATGCTGACCGGTGTCGCGGCGGCTGCTGACGGGCTAAACTGCGACAGGATCTGCGGGAATGGACGGTGACTCGGGAATGGTCGGAGGCTCAGGCTGGGATGCTGGAGCACGAGTCTACACCATAATGCACAAGGCCCAAAAAGAGAAAAAGAAACAAAGCACACCACATCAAGACTACACACACAACATGGCAGGCAAGGCACAGGCAGCAGCAGCAACAGTCACCACAAGCTTAAGATGCTTCACTATCATTACCTAGACAAAATACTCCTTTCATACATTTTTCTTCTTTGTTATTCATGACTTTGAAAACATCATATATGTGTCCGACACGAACAAGTGACTACCATAAAGACAAATATTGGACTCCCCGTAATATCTCTCATCCAGTGGTATTCAGGTTACTGTACGTCAGAGGGTACTGCAGTATTATTAACCCCCTTACGCCACTACGCTATATATCATCCTTGTTTATTGATATAATTTTTTCCCAAATGAAACAAAAACTCAATCAAAATTTAATCTAATATTGAGCGCGACTTGTATATTCATTCAATATTCAACATATTTCGAACTATTTGTTAGCCATATAGGTAAAGTCATGCAACATTGATTAACAATTTAAGTGGAACCGCAGAGAGGCTGCAATCTGTATGTATTCATTTTCACAAGGGTGGGAACAATTTAAGTATGACCTAGTCAAGGTCAAGGGAAGAAAGTTCTTCAGCAGTTGTTAAATGCGTCATTATATTCCTCAACCATGTAGTATTTTACTTGTTTAGACAATAGCATATTATAATCTATACCAGGGCTGCTATACCCTCACTACTACAGAACTTAAAGCCGGCAATGACAACGGAAAGCCTACTTTAGCACTACTCTATTTGTTTAATTGACCTGCTATTTAATGGGATGCGTAGCAGACATGGTATCTGTTAAGTTACAACACAACAAGTAAGCCTACAGAACATTTACATATGTAATTAGTTCATGCTCAATCTATCAAATGTAGAGACCTAGGGCTGGGGGGCAAATTTACTACAGATATATATCATGCATATATATGCTAATGATTTTGTATAAAAATACGCTGATGGATATGATGATTATTCAGATTATGTAATATTATACATGAATTTTTGGGTTGGCTAAACTATAAGGACATCATTTTTAAAGAGTTCTAAGGACCTACTTAGATGATTTAAACTCTGTTCAGATCTTTATCAGATTTATTTGTAGACACATTTTTAATTCGAAAAAGAAAAAGGAATATCCTCTCTTAATTGGGACTAAAACAGATTCCATTAACATCGGTATAAAGGCCCTCAAAATGCATTCAGAATATGAAACCCTTGTAAATGATTAGAAGTATCACAGTGTGTTTACATGGTCGGCGCTGACTTCGTCCTGGAGTTGCTCCACCTGCTCCTCGACCTGCTCGTCCGGCTGGCTGGTGGCCTCTGTGGGGCCGGCACTCAGCCCCATGGCCTGCCGCAGGGCCGCCACCGATGTCAGGTCAGACGGGATGGCCTGCTTAGCCAACTGAGTCAGCTCAAAGGTTACCTTCTCAGCTATAGGTAAAGGAGGAAGAGTGGATATCAGTATTGGACAAAGATATAAGGGGAACGGGGGATGTCGTTATTTGGTAAACATCGGGGGGGGGGTATCGGTAATTTATAACCATAAAGTGAAAGGGCGAGGATAACATATATAGTAGTAGGAAGACAGCCTACTGGGCTGGTACATTGGTAAACGATGATTTCTCACTAATTCTAGGGAAAAGTGATATACGTTAGAATATATTTATTAACAGGTGAAGCCGACAAACTTAAAAGACTTTGAACATGTTGTAATTGATAAATCACGCTTGAGTATTCAACTGTACATTATTTTGGTAATAATGATAATATCAGCTCTGGAAATCTAACAACTTGATGGACTGTCATGAACGACCCAAACGCCCACATGTTTATAACAGTGTCTTAGTGTTAAACCTACCTAGTTTGGTCTCCTTGTCCGAGGCCTTGGGGAGATGCGCCAGGTGCGGCGGCGGTTTGCGGCTCAGACGCTCGTTCTGCGTCTTCTGCAGGTCTCGGAGAAGGGCAGAGGTTTCCTGAAGCTTGGCGTCAATGTGGGCCTCCTCCTCCGTCTTAGGCTCAGGTCGGTACTGCTTCTCTGTTGAGCAGAGAGAATATCATATGAAGCAAAAAAGTTTTTTGTGTGTTTATGGAAAACGGCCAATGCAAGTTTAGATTGTGCGATTATTGGTGTTTGGCCCAGCTAAATGTTTCGTGGAAAAGTCAGGTGTTCCAAGTTTCTTTTTGTTAGCTTTCCATATAGCAGTATGTAGTCACCATCAATGCCATTAGTTGATGATTGAGTTAATTTCTAAAGCAATTATATTTTCTAAATCAACAGTTTTAGCGGCTGAAAAGGGGTGAGGGTGACATCCAATGCCCGAGCTCCCTCGTTGTTAAAATACTAACAATAACGCGTCCCAGATGTCTCCACCTTCACCCCCACCATAGAGATGAACACCTTAACCCCTGCTGCCATGACCTTGACACTGCCTATCACATGTAATACAGCACCACTGTGTGTCTACTGTCAATACACACAGGCAATCTGTCTAATTGGGCCGTCTGGTTAACTGATTAGTTGATTAGATTGGACGAAACACGCTATGTTTTTTTGGGCACTCATTTGCTAATGGAGACACAAGAACACAAAGCCCAGGCATCCTTCTTTTCTACATTTTATAAACTATTTTCTCTACACAGACCCGCGACACAGACAAAGATAATTTGGATGACAATGGGCCACTGGTTATCCCTGGTTAATAATGTCAGCCCCATTGTACGCAGATGTGGATGGGACAAAGCACGCTATTAATCAAGAGTCTTGTCGGTCCGTCCCTAAAGGGAATTTAATTAAGATTCTTATTAAGATGGACCAGAGATATATTTAATACTTTCCAAACAGATCTTATTTAATCAGAGCTAGGAACTCTAATTGGACCATACAATTCGATGCGATACGATGGGGCAATACAGCATTCAATGGAAAGTTCATGGATGGGTAATTCACATTATTATGTACATGTAATATATATCGTCTAATCCTCATCCCTCCATCTCCAAGTACACGCAGATATTAGCCATACCCTCTATTAATAAATCTCCAGTTCAAATCAGCGAATCACATGACTAATTACTAATATGTCAAATTGCAATTAGAAATTGACTGCAGTGGCATAGGAAATACGATGCGGGGAAGGAGAGGGGTCACAAAGGACGGGGCCCTAATCCCTCTAATGAAAAAAAACCCCAAATCGTACCTCTCTAATCACAACCAGATGGTAGTTCGATATGGAAACTGAAAGGTCGATGCAAGGGGTTATGGAGCCCCTAATTAGTAAAGGGACACACATCTTCCATACAAATCCAATATGAGCATACATACGCTTTATCGTGTATAAGGTAACAGTTGAAGCCCCTCAATAACAAAATTGCTTCCAACACCCATAGAAATCTACCTGGAAATATTATCATAAAATAAAGACTGTTGTGTGGCCCTTACCAAAACTCTCCAGGAAGGACATGTCGATGCCCAGGTCCTCGGAAAGTGTGTGTAGAGACTCAAAGTCGACGTGGTTGGCGGTCAGCCGGCCGGCCTCTTCAGCGGCCCTCTGCTCCTCTGCAAGGCGCACCAGGTCCTCGGCCTCCTTCTTACGCTGAAACAATGACATACACTGTCAGATCTTTTTTCTTATCTAAAAATCAAAATCAAATTAAATCCTTTCTTGCTTCTGCATAACAGTGACAGACGATGTAATAACCATTGTGTAGTCTTTTAGACGTTGTTATAAAGCAACAGATTACAGAATATGATTACATGTTTTTGTAAGAAGTGTACAAGTAGAAACCCCACAGGAGAGGACAATGGACGCTGTTTTGTAATAAACGCAGGCAACACAAAACATATATCTAGAACTAGATACTGAACCATATCAAATGGAAGGGGGCGGGGGCACTGAGTGTAACCCCCCCCCCCATCTTTCAGTTTTTATAGTACCTAAATCAAGAAGTACCTCTTAGTTTTCTTATTATTCTCTCCATCCACAATGTATTTGGCAACCAGAGGGGTTAGTTTAATAAACGTAAGCGGATTTTAAGACCAATGAAATAATTCCCTCCAACCACACGGAATTCATGGCGTGCATTATATAACAACTGGTACCCATGTGACAGCTGTTATCCGTGCTTCTCTCGCCAGTACCAGCTTAAGCAATGGCCGCGCCCACAAGACAATCAGCTTGACCCCTATAGGTGAGAGTAGACTGGTGTGTGTCGTACCTGTTCCAGCAGCTGGTTGGCCTTAGAGTGCTCGCTGCCTGTGAGCACGTTAAGCAGACTGTCCACCATGGCATTAGTCCCCTGCCCTGCATTCTCCACGAAGCTCTTGAGGCTGTAATGACAAGGAATCATACAGTTAACTATGATACAGAACGAACAAGGGGACAAATTCAAGGATTTTACGGCAAAGCCGTAGTGGCTTTGGGTTTTTATAGGATTGTTATGAACTACAGGTGAGAAAACGAAGGGGCATAGATTTATGCTTTTTGGTGTCTAGGGTTCTATTGCAATTCATATGTGATGGTTTGCAGCAATACTGCATGGTCAGTTAACTTACATGCACTTAGCTAAATCTTTTTGATTTTTATTGGTTTTACTGCTGCTGGTATAGTTTTTGGAGGCCATCTTGGCAGCCATCTTGGAAATTTCCCGGATTGAAAATCTAAGCCTAAAAATGGATTCTACATCCTAGAAAACCCTATTATCCATGTATCACACAAGGAAACCAGACAATCTTGAGTTTTTTGCGGCCATCTTGGCAACCATCTTGGAAATTTCCCGGATTGAAAATCTGAGCATGAAAATGGATTCTGCATCCCAGAAAACCCTACTATCCATGTATCACACAAGGAAATCAGACAATTTTGAGTTTTTGGTGGCCATCTTGGCAGCCATCTTGGAAATTTCCCGGATTGAAAATCTAAGCCTGAAAATGCATTCTACATCCTAGAAAACCCTATTATCCATGTATCACACAAGGAAATCAGACAATCTTGAGTTTTTGGCGGCCATCTTGGCAGCCATCTTGGAAATTTCCCGGATTGAAAATCTGAGCATGAAAATGGTTTCTGCATCCCAGAAAACCCTACTATCCATGTATCACACAAGGAAATCAGACAATTTTGAGTTTTTGGTGGCCATCTTGGCAGCCATCTTGGAAATTTCCCGGACTGAAAATCTAAGCCTGAAAATGGATTCTACATGCTAGAAAACCCTATTATCCATTTATCACACAAGGAAATCAGACAATCTTGAGTTTTCGACAGCCATCTTGGCAGCCAGAGGGAGGGGCAGAGGGAGGAGGAGGGGGCAGAGGGAGAAGGGAGGGCAGAGGGAGGAGGAGGGGGCAGAGGGAGAAGGGAGGGCAGAGGGAGGAGGAGGGGGCAGAGGGGGAGTAGGTAACAGGAAGGAGGAAAATGGGGTAGAGGGGGGAGGAGGGGAAAGATGGGGTAGTAGGAGAGGGCAGAGGAAGGAGGAGAGGGCAGAGGGAGGAGAGGGCAGAGGGAGCAGGAGGAGGAGAGGGCACAGGGAGGAGGAGGAGGGGGCACAGGGAGGAGAAGGAGGGGGCATAAGGAGGACTTGTGTTGGCAACATATTATTTTAGAGTTGTTGCATGTGGTTTCTTGCTTGTGTGTGTGGGGTGGGGAGGGGTAATCATGTTGGACTTCACAGTTTGTCTTTGGGCGGGCTTGAGCGATTTCAAGAGCCACCCTGGACCACTCAACTTCTAGTACAGGTCCTGTATTTGCATAGTATGGGAATTGGCATTGACATTGACAGCTTGGCTTGACATAGGAGTCAATAGTTATTTGGCTAGTACCTATCCTTGCCATTGACAGCCACATTAGAGAACTCAAAATATGGCTGTTCACAAGATGTCTAGGCCTTACCACAAGGTACACTGGTACTACATGCAGTAACTGAAAACCAGATCAAGGTTAAATTAGTCTTGCACACACCTGCAAGGACACATAGGGATACCAGTCCTAGGCAATGTTTAAGGGCCAGCTAGGGCTTAATTTAACAATGAACAAGGGGACCTATGCTAGTCTTTTCTTGCTACTTTTTCCAACTCTCTCTGTGTGATGTCAATGGCTTTGGGGACAAGGTCCCAAAGCCAATAAGCTGCTATGAAGTTATATAGATGAAAAAGAAAGAAATTGTACGCACATTCTATTCTTTCACACATTGAATATATTTTGTAAGTATAGCTAAAGAAAATTTCAATATTGATCTCCCTATTTGTCTGTCCACCTTGAGAAAAAGATGAACGTGGAGGCAGGAGCTTTTATCGATGCCAAGGTGAACGGTTCTTCAACTGTACATAACACAAACAGGCAATACTATAAATTCTCACTGGATGTAAATGTGCGTGTATTGAGTCAACCCTAGTATATGGCCAACTAAGGGTTCCATGTTTGCCAAGGTTAGGGCATCCCTATGGGCACGTTGGACCATGTAGGAAATGTGCACTGGGAAACATTCAGTGTCATATCAGGGCCAAACAGTCAGGACCATTTCCCGTAGCACTCCTCGTGGGGGTTGAGGCTCTATACTAGCGGCTTCTTGGTGCATGGGTTATACGTGGGAAGGGAATGTGTGTGGGACATTAAGCCTTAGAATTTAGTATGATGTCGCATATATATGTGGCTAGCGTATAATATGAGGAAATGGGCCATTTTAGAGTAATGAAGTACAATGTAAGAGATCATTTATCAGAAGTACATGTATTTAATAGCCATCTAGTATAACCCATGAGAGCATTTACAACACCGTCATTGGCTGAAAAATTGTTAACCAAACCCTGACGTCATACTTGAATATTCCCTAGAATGTGACCGACTATTTCAATCCAAGCTCCACTCATCCCCATAGATTCCAACAATGCCATTATACGACCATCGATCCCTTATTTACAAGGCTCTCGTCGTTAATTTCATGGAGGAAACTCAGCCTTGGCTTGACGTACCGCCTTAATATTCTCGGAACTCTTCGCCCCGCGTTACCCATACGGGACGACAACGAGATAAATGATGTCAAACTAAAATAAATATGGAGAAGCATGGAATTAAGTATGACAAACCGGCTGAAGTAATACGAAGTGATCTTTATTACAGCGCTGACGTCCAAATGTGATGCCCTGTCACCGTGTCTAAATTTACTGTAATTTCACATCGCCTTCCACAGTAATTCAAGCAGGCACATTCGTCAGTTCGACAACATGGGGAGATCAAAAAGAGGACATTTCCCTTTTTTATATAGATTTATTTTGAGCTAATGTTTATGGCATGACAAATGGGAGTACTCCAATAACCGTCATAATTCGGGGAATGACCACCAGGGGGAAATATCCATCAATAGCTTTTGGGAGGCTGCTCCATTTAGCCATTTAAGGGCCGCATGGCGTTTTAATGTCTTCTGTGCTTCGTCAGCATGATGCATGAGGCGAGTGCTGCATTCATGCACCATGACGACAAAGGGCATAGCACATGCAGTTAAGCACTATGTGGCCCTTAAAGGGTCAGGGGTTGGACAGGAAGATGGTGCATGGGGAGGCTATTGACAGAATGATGTGTCAGCAAAAATGGAAGTGTCATTAAAGTAAGGACACCGAGGGGAATATAAAAGACCTCATCTTGTTGGGCGATGTTATTTCACCCAGTTATCCCACCAATTCAGCGCTCCCATGGTAGAAAGCCTCTGTTTTTGTCACCAACATGATGACAGTTATTGCAGGCTGGCCACATGTTTTAGCTCTCTGCCATTAAACCATCCGCTCCTACTAACAATTGTCTGAAGGCCTCTAGGGGAAAATCTACCGACAAGAACTTCACATGGTCATTAACCATCATTACAATAGTGGGTGCCTCAATGAACGTTAACCTTTTAATGGCAACATGGTGCTCAATACCCAATGCCTTTTGTCGCCATGATACATGAATGCAGCCCTGGTGAGACTCAGAGTAAGTCGCCAGTGCTGCATTCATGCATGCATAATGCTGATCCCCAATATGGGGTTAACGATAAAGGGCATAACACATTTAAACACTATGCTGCATTAAAGGGTTAACCCAGTGTACTGCTTATCACTTTGTATCCCTGGAATCACTCACTGTAAATGGTTATGGGACAATTGGCATTCCCCTCTTAGCTGCTTCTCAGATATAACACGCTATTTTAATCCATCATCCATCTCCCTAACGTCAATCATTAATCATCTTCAATTGACTGCCTCCTCACGACGCAGAATCTGTGATGAACAGCCATTCTGCTTTGGTCAAAGCAATTCCTGCTCATTACAACTAGGATCTCTACCCCTTATGTGCCAGTGGCATAACATATGCTAACGGGAATTTCATCAGAATCCATATCTTGGATACATCCACAATATAAGTTCCTCTATATGGAACTGATGCTGTATTACGCATACGCCACATGTATAATTTCACATCTGATGTACTGCGCCCGACCGTCACTGGTATCTCTTTCAATATGCAGGACCTATTGTCGTGGTTATACCATCAATCACATTGGGTAATGGATGACACTTTGGTTTCTGAGGGCCTATCAGACGTGCTTTATACATCCAGTATGACCCATGTGTGCGACTATATCAGCTGTTTTCCTTCCCCTCAATCGCGTTTTTATGAGCTCTCCTACTTTGTCACCAACGTCTCCACAACTCTACCTCTTTTTCTTTTCTTACGTACGCCCCAGTGTCATTGCCTTACCGGCTTAGAGACCTAACTCTTGGTACCCCTACAGTAACAGTCAAAGTGGAGCCGGGACAGGTACTCAGCCTTTTATATAGGGAGGGTGGCGGCTTTACGTCTTTATGACGTTTTTTCCCACGACCTCTGTATCCTCAATCATCACAGTTTCTCTGCCCTGCCTTGCTCCTCTTATTTAGGTCCGCTATTCCTTCTGTCTAAATACTATCAGATTGGATCTTGCTTAGGCCCTAAAACCATCCATACTCCACTTCCAACGTCCCCAATGTACAATGTACGTCAAAGGACGTCAAAGGACGTCTGCGCCTTGTCATCACGGCAGCGCCGCCGCCCGCATCGACCTTCCGGTCGAGCATGGCCCCTGGGGATTTAGGAGAGAGGAGTGTCTTGTTGTCATGGCAACAGACAGGACAGGAAGGGAGCCGTTGCCGTGACGTAGGTACGTCACCCCCTAGACGTACGACTCAGTGATATTAGCCACTATGTTGAGCAGCTCTGCCATCCGCCACGACCTCAAGCGTCAGCCATCAGACAGTGAGGTCACTTCCGGTCACGTCATCGATCCACGTCATTACATGACGTGATTCCGCAGCAAGCCCATGTCTTTATTATAAAGGAGCATCCCCATAGAGTTGCAATCAATATGTGAGCCCATCCATCCCTTTATCTGTCATGAGTGACAAATATCAACGGTCTAAATGATCTCAATGACACCAGAATGGAAAGTAGACACATTTATCCCATCAAATGACAGATTCCGCAATAGAAACCAGCTCAAGCTGTTCACTGTTCTTAAAACCATACTGCATCCAGATTGTGACATTCTACCAACGCTAACTGTGTCCATAGGATATTGTTCCTAGGACCATGTACATATCAATGTGCCATATATATATATAGTGTTATCAAACTCCCAGTTCTTTGTGCTAGATACACATACATTTTCGTATTCAATATGCAAGGGTTTACTGCATTCTGTCAGAACCAACGTTTCCTTTGAGTTCGAAGAGCAGTTAAACAGATAAGTCAAGGGCTTGAATCAGGAAGTCGGACCAGACTTGTTGACAGGCACGTGTAAATCAAGGAGGTGCTTGGTTCTAAGCCTACTCCTACATGACACGCACTGAAAGCATCGGTGCTGTACCCACGGCGGGAAACGAGAGCTCGTTGGTATGCGTCACGGCGCGAATGTCGTCTGCGCCGCTCTAATTGATTTGACGATGTCGTGAAAAGCTCCGTGTACGTTAAGACAATGTACAGTCAGCAGCTATGCATAATTACTTTGAGATGAGTGGAGAGGAATACAAAGTATGGCTTCCTTGGAAGCTGGTGCTCCATATTGTATCATTAGTGACTATAACTTCTGAGGTATGCAGTGGCGGATGTAGGATTTGAAAAAAAGGGGGGGGGGGCGGGGTGCTATTGGAAATATTCTTCCTACTCAACCCTTGGACCACATTTCACATTTAAAAAAACCGTCAATTCTGGTCAGAAACGGGGGAGGGGGCGCCCCAGCGCCGTCTTCCACATCGTCCATCTGTCCAATCCCCGCTGGGCCATTTTATTATTTTAAGAGATGTGATAGCATAGCAAACACCAGCAAACACAGCATCCAGATGGTAACACTGCCGGAAATGGGGACAGTGCAGTAACAAAGGACGTCAATGTGCATACACTTGTACAACATAGATGCCCAGAGTATTCCACTTACAATGTAAACGCCACACTTGAAGGTGTAAACAATGACCCACAATGCCTACCTCCGACACAGATAAATCGGCGTTATCGTCTGCTCAGCCTCACAAAGCCCGCCATTTGTACACCTTCATGACGGAAGGCGATGCGTCTCCCCAGCTGACACCCACCCCTGGGGCCCAAGCAGACGACAAATTGAAACCGATTCCTTAAAGACGGCGGCGTTACGCCAAAGGCGGATGGAGATTGAAAGGCTGTGGCGGAGGGATATGTGTGAAAAGTAGTACCTCTATATGTTCTAACGTGATGGTCTCTGTCCGGGTTACAGAGTTGAAAAAGTCGCTGCAGGTTTTGTGGCAGAAGAATGCACTTGGGCACACCCCTACCTAAAAAGATGTGACAGCATCCGTCAACATGGGTAGAGAGGTGGCCTTGTGAAGGACAGTGCCTTCTATAAGGGCTGTCATCGTTACTACACCCTTGGGTAATATCAAATTGTTGGATGTCAGATAACATCACTTCTACAATGATATCCCACACTGTGCTGTCATAACAATGACTGTTGAGTAGCCTCATCGACTTTCACAGTCTCACAATCCTTTAGTGCTTTGAGTCCTGAATAGGGAACTACCTAGAATATAACACACCTAAAACATGAGAGCAATTGCCTTCAACTTTCATATAAGCCTTTGTGTGATGTCAGAGTAATTGGCTACAGTTAATACAGTTAGCCTATTTTTGAAGGAAAGAGCATGTTAATATGTGCTGTCTGGCAAAACAGGCATCATATTACCCCTTGCGAGGGTCTTAGGCTAAACAAGGTGAGGTGTTTCATCTTCTAAACCCGATCTAGATTAGTAAAACAGGGCTGACTCTAGAAATATTAAGGCGTATTCCGAAAATGGTTTTTCATCTTTAATTTAAGACAATTTATGGAGTAAACACGACTCACTTCCCCAGCACTTTCATTTTTAAAGAAAGCGACCCACCACACCTTGATTTCTAACCATCGGAAACGCACTTCTTATCCTCGTCTCAACCTTAATATGTCAGATGAGGCCAAACAAAATGTGTTTCAGGTTACCCCACCTACATAGCAAAACAGGGCTGACCTTTAAACGGTTTATCCAATTTTGAAAAAAAAATCGATTCAATTTGATGGTCAATGAGTTAAGACGCTGTGTATGAATGGGCGCCGCAGTGCCAATAAGGCCGAGTTTTAAAAAGAAAATACCCTAGATTTACAGACCATGTAACGTGAAACACACTTTTTCTTTTTATGACCAGAGGCCTATTAGGTCCTCCTGTGCTGATGAATCATCCCCCTTAGTGTAAGATCCGCACTCGATCCCCTGGGGACTAATTACTGACATTTTAACAGCGACCTTTTCAGTAAAGGCAAGGGATCACAACAGCAATATTGCAACTGGAGCTAATCGGCTTTTTAATGCTTTAAAAAAATTATCATGAGTTGTCTGAAATGGAGAGTACTTGACAGCCTTAAGTACAGCCCTTTGATGCGGATAGCTAACGCCATGTCACAATCATGAAAAAAACACATCAGGGACAACAGCGTTATTGGTGGTTTACGAAGAAGGGGGTATGAAAGGAAGAAGGATAAACAGACATAAAATTATCTGCAAAACATAAACCATATGCTATACATGTGTACATGTATAACCATTTTAGAGCTACAGAGTGCGTTAATGTGCTTTACCGTCTTGATTAAGAAATACCAGGGCTGCATTCATGTCTCAACCCTGTGGACTCGGCTTGCTGCTTGAATACAGCATTGCCTTGTTACTCACTAGGGCTGCTTCAAGACAACAATGTGCATAGTGCATTTAAACACTATGGGACCCTTAAAAAGATAAGGACCCACCCCCACCCCCAACAGACCAGACCCCCTACACCACCGCCGCCACCTGGGCTAATGCCTCTCGTGACAAATATGCCTGCCATCAGGATCTTTTGTACCGGAAGTGCGCCTACTTGTGTTCTGTGGTACACGCGAGCCCACTTCCGCTTCCTGTGTGGTGACTGCGGGCAGCACAGGAGGAGGGCGGGCTGGAGGAGCCAACTGTTGCCGTCTTAGGGACCCCTAATGCGACTGTTGCATGCGACAGTTGCGACAGTAGGAGGTAAGGTGGGCTGGTGGTGGCGCCACCCTTTGGCCGATGTGGGAAGCGCCACCCGACCATTCAGGCGGCAATGTCATGGCGTAGGTGCCTGAATGCGGACCCTTGAGGGATACCAATGTACTGGACATCCATCTAGGCCCCATATTCTTAAGTCCTACACGCCCCCATCTCTGTGAATACATTGAGTTGTGTTCCTATTTAGGTCCTCCCTATAGGAACAAGGACACAGATGGTTTCTCCCAGCTGCATGTATGCCGAGTAGCGTGATTATAGACTGCCACCACAGACACAGTAGTGAATGATCCGATTAGTCAGCAAAATGGGGCTATTTGAGAACATAAAGCAGGAAATGGTAGTCAGACGAGCAGTGCCCCCTACCTTGTTATCTTATACGATACATTGATCCTGATTATGCAATGTCTAAAGTATGTTTAAGGCCCAGATCTCGGTGCCCCTCCAGCGAGTCGAAGTGGAGCCGGAACAGGTACTCGGCCCTATTCATAAGGGCGCCGGGGGTTTAAGTCCCTTATCAAGTGTATAGAGGGAATAGTGTTCTGCAATGCTTGTAGTGCTATCTTTACATCCTTCTGTGAAAAATATACCTGCCATGAGGAGTATCCCTCTGTCTAGTATACTGGCTGTACTATAGCGGTTAAGTAGGATACAAAATGGACGCCAGCAGGAAGCAGCCAAGGCTATTGGCTGACGCTATTTGATTCCGGACAGTGGGCACTCTGTGTGGTATTTAACCAGGGAAATAGACAATGAATAACGCTCCTCATATATAGGGTTAGAACAGTAGTCGCAATTAGCAAACCGAGTGTGTATCTATGTTTGTTAGTACATGTGTGCATAAAGCCTATACATATAAAGCATGTAGAGGTAGATGCTGGCTCTCCTCATTCATATTCATTGTGCTGTATATCTGAAATGCCCCTCTTCTCTCCACAGCCTGATAACACGAGAAAGGCAAAGCACGACACCTGGTTTGCTCTACATGAATCATGCATTTAGTTATGTGACTCATGTTTCCACGATGGGTGAAAGTTTAGTCAGACAAGCACCAAGGTCCGAGCCCGTGACGCCGGTGTTTGTTTAACGAGGATGCAGCCTACTATTTAATGTGGATGCTTATTCTGTCGGGTGAGCTGCCCAACCTCGCTACATGGGTGAATGAGCAGACAGGGGAAAGCTATTTACTGACCTTATAGACAGTAATACATTGCATCAATGCATGTCGCATTACTGAGAACAAGTTTAAAGGTCTGGAAGGAAATGAACCAGGTTTCATAATATTTGTGTTGTATATATGTCAGAAATCAAGATAAACATATCGATCAAACTATCTGTCTGATCTTCATTTTACTTCATATATACTCTTATACATTCCCTACAGCCTAGGTAGCCACATTCCTATACTACTTACATTCCCGACAGTCTTTCCAGCCGTATTCCTATACTACTTGCATTCCCTACAGTCTTTCCAGCCGTATTCCTATACTACTTACATTCACTAAAGAATTGCTGGTAACATTCCTATACTACTTACATTCCCTAAAGCCTGCCCAACCCTATTCCTATACTATTTACATTCCCTACAGCCTACCCAACCCTTTTCCTATACATGTACTACTTACATTCACTAAAGCATGACAAGTCCTATTCCTATACTACTTACATTCCCTAAAGCCATCCTTGCCATATTCCTATACTACTTACATTCACATCAGCCTGCAAAGCATTATTCCTATACTACTGGGTACTTATTACATTCTCTACAGCCGGTCTTGTACAACTTCTATACTACTTACAGTCCCTACAACCATTTAATATATTTACTTTCTATTTACTATTTACATTCCACCCACACAGTGTAGTTCCATTTATATACTGCATACAGGGATCCTTACAGGGAAGTTCTAACTAGTCCCTGAAATGTGCACCATTCACCATGAGGGCGTAACGTACACGCTAATTGGTGCTTCCTGCTGATTGAGACGAGCTCTCTGATTGGCCAAGCTCATTTCCGACCTGTCGTCTGCTGCGACTCCCTTTTTAACTGTCTGTCGATCGTTGGAAGGACAAGGCAAAGCCAGAGTGTCAATTTTCTCACAGTCCGCTGCCAGCCAGAGGAGCAAATAGCTCATGTTTTTAATAGTCCTTACTAAAGTACTGATTGACATGTGGTGGAAGCGGTTTAAATGTGGCCATTCTGAAGTAGGAGTCTCTCTGAGAACCTGCAAGTAACTTGTATGACTGCTAAACCCAACCCACATGTCATGTTGATCTAGTGATTTAATTACTTTACACTGTAATTCATGTCTAAAATCTATGTCCCAAATTATTCTCAATAGAGAAGAATAAGCTAATACAAAGTGTCTCTATACCGGTAGTGAAGATTTTCTAGTAAGTATACAGTCAGTTAATAGGGGGCAGAGTAGATTTGATCGGGCACATTCCAGCTGCCAGCCCTGTAGGAGAGTCATAAACAAAGGATCATCAGAAGTGCAGGGTGTTATGTAGATAAACAGGCCTACATGCTGCACCTATCATTTGCCTGATTTCCCATGGGATGTGGAATATGGACCATAACCCAGAGTACTAACAATCCATACTATACTATCACCAGTAGGATCTCACCCAATGCTATAGCCAATGTGTCTGATATCATAAATCTTATACTAGATATCAAGCATCTTGTTTTGGCTCTGTCTGCATTTCAGCGGTACAGAATCTATTATTAAACAATTGTACTCATTTCAGTCTGCCTTACTGTTTGGTGAAGGCAGGCCAATATTTATCCAATGGTACATTTGTAACAGCATGCTATAGATGCCTTCATCCTTGCCTATTCAACTTGCAGGGGTGAGATATTGGCGCCACATTCAGTATAGACTTTGACATGAGGGTGTGCTATGGGAACCAGTGGTGCTGTGTGTACACACTGCTAGACAGTACTGAGGACACAGACCCATAATTCTTTGACGGCATGATGCATAGCTCGCCAGTGCGGCATTCATGCATCATACCGAACCTACTGGGTTGATGCACCCCCCGAAAGACTGGCATAATTACGCATGAACGCGAACTCCTCAGCGTTGGTGCAGCGTGACGACAAATTAACATGAATATGGCATCCTGCAGTCCTTAAAGGGCTAATTGTGTGCGTCACCATGAGGCGGCCTGTGGTGACAACGTGAGGCAGGACTGTCCCAGTGCCACCTACATAGTTAGTGCATGTCAACACAGGCGGCACATTGCTGGGAGTTTTCTGTTCTACACAGTGCCTAGTCCCTTAGAGTGTAACATCTTTGTAGTTTAACATCTTTGATCTCAGTGTGTGCCTAGGTATGTATAATTGATGCCAAACATGGCTAAGTAAATATAGATATAGGCATGTTCACTAGATTTTAATGGTGGTACACATCAGCATAGTGAGCCTTGTCAACAAGGCATTCAGCGGTTGTGCAAAGTAGGGACAAGAAGTCTTTTCCCGTTTCACACTAGATTTTAATTAAAACTCCGATCGATGAACTCGATCCGGACTACAGCCAGCATAATACTATAAACTACATCAATTACAGAGGGTGTAGGATACTGACATGTATCTTCCTTGTGTTTAACATAGGGTTGGGTTAAGTTTGATAAACAGCACCCTCTGTAATTATTACTACCATTTACCTGCTATGTCCTTGTCTATACCTGTGTCCCTACAGGGTATACATATAGAACCACTAAACACTATAAAATCTGAGAAATAAATAGCTTGATACATGTTTGCGATAAGACGAAAGCGATAAGATGTGAAAGGTTGGATCGGAAGCCAGGAGGGATGCCTGAGTAGGGAGGAGACTGATAAGAGGCTTATCTGTGATGAGATCATTTTAGGGTAAAACACAGGAAGATGATGATATACCTGGACGGCAATATCAAGCAAATTGTTATGGGGACGAGCGAAGGGGTGGGGAGCTCATCCAGCCTTGGGCATGGGTCCCTGAGCATGGGCAAAAGCTCCAGCCTAGTAATTGCTACGCCCCTGCTCTCTATAGAGAAAATACCGTTCTCAAAATGAGCCAGAATTGGGACATCCTACTGCATTAATTACTGTGTTAGTTATTACCTCAGAGGCAACACAAATAGTTCACACTCTTTACGAATTAGGCGTGTATTCTGCTAGTGGGATTCTGCCGATGTTGTCACACAGACATGTTGTATTTCTATTTGGGTATAAGGTCATTAAATCTAAATCAATTTGTGCCTACAACAAATTGAACATAATGAATAATGGAGGCCCAAGACCCTCGAAAAAAGATAATTCCATGTCAAGAGTATTCATTGTTTCATCAGACTGCATGTGGGTACATAATTCCTACAAAAACCTCAACCTCCCCTCTCTCTATATATGAAGCTTAAATAATGACTCTCATGCAACGTCGGCATGTGAAAGTGAGATCCCCAAGGATTAATAAGCATTGCCGGATACAGTCTATATTGTGTGAAAACCCCTCCTTTTAAATCCCAGCCTGCAAGATTAATTGAAGATCTTTATCCATAAGGAATGCCGAGGCACTCCCAGCATGAAGCCCGCACCTCCACCCCATACAAGCAGACCAGAACACGTATTTGCACTTGGAGACACAATTTGAGAGGCACATTCCCATTTCTCACCATCTTCCACCAACGCCGACTATATTCTTCACAGTTCTCACGCCCCGCCCTGTCCCTATATTTCACTATAGCAGGCCGGGTGGTGTGTTGAAAGGAGAGGGCTACAGTCACACTATAGGAAGGGCAGACCGAGGAGCCTTCCCAATAAATACCACCGGAAGCATGTTGCCACACCGGAACCACAATGGCCGCCACCACCAAACCGGCGTTCCTTTGACACAGATTTAAGAAGTTCCGTGACCTCAGGGACATAGAGCTATACGTCACGTGATGGGCACTGCGTAGGAGTCGAGCGGGGGGGAGTACAGACAGTGTGTGTGTGTGGGGGGGGGGGGGGGGGAAGTGGTAGAGTAAGGAGGAGAGGTGAGAAGGGCATTGGATGAATGAGGAGACTGGTAGGAAGGGGTACAGAAGTGTGTATAGGGATGACGTGATACACTTTACAAGGTACCATAGAGTGTAAGTTGAGTTTCCTGGGTTGAAAAGAGATATTAGAATACATATGAGCAATGTATTATCATGGTGTAAATCTTAAATTTTATATAGCCAGGTTACCTATTTGTGATGCCAGTTAAATGAGCGAGTACGATGAACATATACATGTAGTGCCCCACAATTGAGTGTATTCTTTTGGGGTGGGAGGTGTTCATATTTCCACCATTATAAAATGAATGTTACTTGACTACTTTTCTAATTCAAACAATATAAATAAATGCGTCAGATAAATAAAGCTTTAGCATTATATGGAGAACTGATGTCATTTTCCCTTGGTATCTATTGCAGTGGAGTATTGCCTTGGACGTGGCAGGGATGATGAGTAGGCGCGAGCAGTAGGCGAGTCGCTCACTCTATGTGACCAGACAGTAGCCGCTCCCTTCTCTCACCCACCCATCCCTCTATGGCTTTTTGACAGCCACAAGTAAAGTGTAGCCTCTGAGGATCAAACGCACCGCGCTCCCCATGAGCTGCTCGGCCAATAGCTCACTCCTCCACACAAGCCTCCAGGCACCTCCCGACCCGTCCATCAAATCTGTGAACACATCAAAGGCTGGCAAAAAGAGGTGGGATTCGGACTCATTGCCGACAGGGGTTGGAGGTAGGGTGGGGGTTGTCTACAGGTTGTTTTTACCCATCCTACCAGTGGTAGGGTGGGGCAGGGGACGCTGATGTAGAGGAATACTGGCAGTGAGCTCAGAGGTGAACTGCACGATAGCAGACATTTTGAAACACCAACATACCACTTTTATAACACACATATCTATATGTTTTGGAATACAATAAATCGGAGAATGAACACGTTGTTCCACTACAAATAAACTGTTTTGTGTGTGTAAACTCATACAATCGGAGATATCATCAAAATAGGATCAGACTTCCAAGGAGAAACTATACTATTGTAGACTTCCAAAGATCCCTATAGGATTTGTATATTTGCTCATACGTTTGTATAAAGGATATTCATATCCCCCCCCCCACTCCATTTTCCTCCGCCAGTGCATACTATCTATTTGTCCTACTTGGTCACAGTAAAATACACTCAGACACATCCCTTACAGTCTGGTCCATTTTCTACCATCAAAGCCCTGTTCCATCCTTCTGCTGGACAGCCTATGGACGGATGGGGACGGGAATATACGTTCTTAAAAGGGTAAGGGGGCCTTCAATAAAAGGTGTACGCACAAACGGGGGGCCTCTACTAGATACTTCAATTTTCTGAGAAATTTATTTTTTATGTTTCTAAGAGCTTCGAGGCGGGTGGGGGGTCGATTCTTGGAGTCAATGTGCGTACATACTTTAAGACTCCTACGATAATTTCAAAGAGAGGAGACGAAGTACATGCCTGTAACAGGGCAATCTTGCTCTTGTCCAAGAGAGCAGAGCCAATTTGTATTTGAACAGCAGATAACCTGCTCTTTCCTCATGGTTAACTGGTAGGGCTTATATCCCCCTAAATCCATACCCTACCACTACCTCCCACCCCTCCCCACCCACCACCCTATGGGGATGTTGTTGGATAAGCAGCAATCCTGGTTTGTGGTGTTGGTGGTTTTGCCGCAGCTGTGGGTATGCTATACTACTATAGAGGTGCTATACTATATACCCCCCTCTCCCCCACCCTTTTGTCACAGACGTGACAGCCCTGAGATACATGCACAATAAATGTGGGGGGTCGATTCTTGGAGTCAATGTGCGTACATACTTTAAGACTCCTACGATAATTTCAAAGAGAGGAGACGAAGTACATGCCTGTAACAGGGCAATCTTGCTCTTGTCCAAGAGAGCAGAGCCAATTTGTATTTGAACAGCAGATAACCTGCTCTTTCCTCATGGTTAACTGGTAGGGCTTATATCCCCCTAAATCCATACCCTACCACTACCTCCCACCCCTCCCCACCCACCACCCTATGGGGATGTTGTTGGATAAGCAGCAATCCTGGTTTGTGGTGTTGGTGGTTTTGCCGCAGCTGTGGGTATGCTATACTACTATAGAGGTGCTATACTATATACCCCCCTCTCCCCCACCCTTTTGTCACAGACGTGACAGCCCTGAGATACATGCACAATAAATGTGGGGGGTCGATTCTTGGAGTCAATGTGCGTACATACTTTAAGACTCCTACGATAATTTCAAAGAGAGGAGACGAAGTACATGCCTGTAACAGGGCAATCTTGCTCTTGTCCAAGAGAGCAGAGCCAATTTGTATTTGAACAGCAGATAACCTGCTCTTTCCTCATGGTTAACTGGTAGGGCTTATATCCCCCTAAATCCATACCCTACCACTACCTCCCACCCCTCCCCACCCACCACCCTATGGGGATGTTGTTGGATAAGCAGCAATCCTGGTTTGTGGTGTTGGTGGTTTTGCCGCAGCTGTGGGTATGCTATACTACTATAGAGGTGCTATACTATATACCCCCCTCTCCCCCACCCTTTTGTCACAGACGTGACAGCCCTGAGATACATGCACAATAAATGTGGCCGCCCCACTACTGTATCTGATATCTGCCTCAACCACGGGATATCATGGGCGGACCGGCGGGCAGAGAAAGGAAGGCATCAAGGGGTGCTGCTGGAAAATGGGGTAGGGGAGGAAAGGATTGGCAATCTAGATCCATCCCCGGGATTGGGACGGATATTTTCCGTTCTAAAGGCCCACTAAATGCCTGGCACCCAACAGGTTGGTTGCAGATTGTAGTGTAGGGGCAGGCAGTGGTTTCTGGTGTAAGGGCTATATCAGGCACCTCACTAGCTAGTGCTACCCTAGCTAGTATTCCATGCAGCCATGTCAAGTGATGAAGTCAATAGTTAAGGTCAATAGCTGAGGTCAAGAGCTGAGGTCAAGAGCTGAGGTCAAGAACTGGGGTCAATAGCAGAAGTTACTGGTGTCTTCTTCGGGGAGATGTTATTCTGGTTTCTATGGTAACACTTTATCATTAATGAATATAGAACAATCATATCTGAATACAATATTTAGTGTTGTATGGATAAACAGAATGAATGAACAGGATTTCATGAATACATGTACACAAGAGAGAACAGGCAGCAGTATATGTGTCTACATATTGCCATGACTTATAGAGACAAGGGATTCATATTCGTAAACGACAGAATGCTTTGAGAATGTCGGAGCAGTAGGCGAGTTTCTGATGAATGTAGTAACTTCTCTTATCAGATAAGAGACCCTATATGCCATATATGCTATTTGAGAATGTGGGAGCAGTAGGCGAGTTTCTGATGAATGTAGTAACTTCTCTCATCAGATAAGAGACCCTATATGCCATACCCTGTCCTATTGACTTAACTAATCGTGTAAAGCATGCAGCATTCATGTTATGGGGTTGGCACAAGACACGATAAGCCCAGCACAAACTCTGTGCCAGTACATGCCATCCGTGACCAATTTACATAGGTACCTTTAGGCAAAGCAACCTCTTCTCTACTTTAAGGGTCTACAGCAAACAAGGCCAAATCATACTAAGTGGAATAGAGTAAGGAGGGCCGGCGAGCACCACCGACATATATTACAAAGATGAATGATGAAAACCCCATGTGCCCTCGCCATGAAATTTCGTTGGCCCTGAAATGGGCTGCGAAAGCAATCATAACGGCCCAGTATCGACCCTTCATCCCTCCTTGTGCCAGCCCTCCCCCTTCTACCCTTCACCCTGCCCACAGACCCCTTACCCTTACCATCCGGCCTGCAGACGGCTGTGATGGACGTGTCCCATTCAACCTGGGAGGGGAAGCAATATTTTTGAGCGGGAAATTCAATCATGAACGGGATCGATCTGAGCAGACGACAAAGGGCAGATGGCGGCAAAATGGACGCACGTTCCCGGGCATATATGGCGCAGGCCATCTCGGCGACCGGTGCAAGTTTAGGTACATTACGTGTGGTGCTGCCTTATCCCGTATTCCGGTCTAGGGTTGCAGACAGACATTGAGCCTTTGTCTTTAAGGACCGCATGATACATCAAGGCTAACGTGTAGCCATGATGCACCAATGCAGCACCATGCAGGGAGTAACTCCTCGGCTCTGTATCGGTGCATCATGCCAACCTCTCGGGAGTAGCAATCCCGTAAGGTAGCGAGGTATATGCCTGGGGCTTCATTCATGACAGAGCATAGCATTAAACACTATGGTGTTTTGTCTACGCTTTCGAACGACATTACCAAACGGAGGATGTTCCATACATGTGCCTTGTTTAAGCTACACAACGGTGTCTAACGTGTACTATGCAACCTTACACCAGGATAGAGCATAACGTGTAATATCTAACTACTCCAGTAAAGCACTGCCATGCGCCTCCTGTGGCTGCCATAGCACTAAAACCATAACCTCCAGGGCGTGGTACATAGCCTACTACACTTAGCCCTGATGGGTGTGTCATGCCACTCAATGACTTGTAGTCCCCACAGTGCAGTCACACATTAATCACCTCATATTTCTCCTATACACAGATTGCCATTAATAAACTGGGTTCTTATGGGATGAAACTTGGTGGAGGTCTCACGGGTGTGTGTGATACATTTTGTTTATACGTTCTTATATTAGGAAAGCACTACCTGAAAGAAGGAAAGAAAGAAAGAAAGAAAGAAAGAAAGAAAGAAAGAAAGAAAGAAAGAAAGAAAGAAAGAAAGAAAGAAAGAAAGAAAGAAAGAAAGAAAGAAAGAAAGAAAGAAAGAAAGAAAGAAAGAAAGAAAGAAAGAAAGAAAGAAAGAAAGAAAGAAAGAAAGAAAGAAAGAAAGATATACAGTCAATCCCGTGGCTAAACTACTGCAGACTGCCGGCTACCTCCTTCACTCACCCCCTGTCCTCACCATGGAGGGCACTGTATAGCTACAGTCTGGTGCCCTGTCCAGAGGCTGTCTACAAGAGGGGAGGTCAGCCCATGGTGGTAGTGGTCAGTCTAACGCTCAGTGAGTGGTCAGTGTGTGCCCTGATGCCTGTCTCCCCCTCCTCCAGCACCCTAATGGTCAGCTATTACTGGCCTCACAGACACACGCCCCGCCCAAAGGGAGTGGGACTGGGTAAATGTTGCCCACCACACCGACTGTTCTCATCCATGTACCCGGCTTTGGGTGGTCCATTCCATCTGAGCGCACCCCGTCAATCACATCTTGACCGCTTTTTATACTGGCACGAATAATTCTACCTCAGTTTTGCTATGAAATGTTATTCCTACCAAATTTGGGGGTTATTTCATGAGCAGCCATCAGGAGAAACCGACCATCGTGGGCTTTAGTTATAGAAGAATATTGTAGACAAAAATTGCCCCAGGTGATCAAAACTACCGTAGCTACCCTGCACAGAACTACCCACGTCATCCTACCCCCCCCCCCCCCCCACACACGTGCTCCAGGCTGTCCAGCACTGGCCACTCAGGGAGGCCCCCACCTGCGGACTTGTGGTGGCGTGTTCTGGAGGAGGACCCTGGAGGACCCTGGTGGGTGGGGTCTCTCTGTGGGGGCACAGCAGCCATGCCCTGGTCGATGCACCCGCCCCATTTAACACAATAATGCCAGCAGTCGTGCAGGTACAGAGGGGCACATCACAGAGATGGCCAAGTCGCCTGTGGGCACAGATTCCCTCCAGGCAATTGGCTTCATAATGGTCATTTCCCATTGCCTTTCGTGCTCCTCCTGTTCCTATGTTTCTGCTGCGCCCTGGAGGAGCCTCCCCTCCATGCTTACAGGCCATATTGGCCGCTCCGTGCGTGCCCCGGTCTATCGGTGACTAAAAGCCTGCTTTTGTTGCCGTTTACAAGGCTGCTGATGGGGACCAGGTTAACTACCATGTCAGCTCAATTAAGGCATTTCCTCCTGTCGTCGTGAGTCTACCTGTGGGGCTGTTGGCTGACTGCTAAATGGACGAGCATACAAACGTCCTGGTAAAACATGACACATGGGAGATGTGCATGTAGGCACAGAGGCGTCTGCAACAACTTTAAAATTCAGCCATATTTATTTTTGCTTTCACACAGAAACATCTGCAGATTCACTGTACACAGCACAGTCACGTTTCCCTGATAGCCTCCGCCGTGTATCCCAAGGGAACTGCATTTGGGCGCATTAGCAACAACAATTCAAACCATAACAGTATACTGAAGTTAGAAGGTACAACTAGAGCCACACTTACTGCCTAATGGTGGTGGGGCTACACAGGTGTGCAGGAAAGCTGACAGTAAGTTCTTAACGTTATCTCCCTCACCCTCAGAAAAGTGAGAGTCATTGTCGCTAAAACTACCCTCACCTGAGAGTCAGGCAGTGCCTGACCCTCAGTGCCTGACCCTCAGGTGAAGGTAGTTTTAGCGACAATGACTCTCACTTTTCTGTGTGTGCTCTCTCTAGGCTATTAACATATTCATTTCACTTAATCTGACCGATCAACCAAACATGAGATAGAACTCTCTCTCTCTCTCTTTCGTACATTCTTCTACGTGGGGCTGCTATTCCTTCATCTGGCAACACAAGCCTTCCCTCGATGGTAACCTTCACTAGTTAAGTCTCGAGTTCGTATTTCTATACAACCAAATTAATTGCGGGAGATACAAATTGCCACTGTCTAATTGCACTCTCACTTTCCGTATCACTGCTGCTGACACTAAAAAGCCTCAGTTACATCTTCCTCCGTCCATTTACGCCTGTGTTGTTGTACTTGTAGCTGCACAGTTCTCCATCAATTATTGCTGTGTAACCTATGGTCATGGCGGAGACACAGTAGGACTGGGGAACGGCTCTACTTAAGTATCGCCTAATGAGGGGGGTACCAAAGGGCACAGTCACCGTTCCCAACACGTTAAACCTCCCTAACTACCCACACGGACAGCAGGCCACCCACACCTATAGGCAAGGGCATGGTGTGTTTCATGCAACATGGTGAGGAATCTTGAAGGGATTGAAAGTCGTTTGAATTCACCTTTATAGGAAGTGTGGAGAATGCTTAGCGTGGGACAAATTGACGGATTATGGAAGGGCCGGGAGGTCCAAGCAAAAGTGCCACTACTTTTCAGTGAAAAGGCCAGGTCGGCATACACATGGACCCCTATAGGGGAGAGGGGGGGGGGGCAGAACATAATTCTGATTGCTCACCCTGAAAACCACGCTTGTTAAATAATGACCACACCCTAAATAAAGGATTACAACTATTACAAAACATCAAACTCATTAAGTCGGCGCGGTTTTGCTGAGCGATGACGGGCGAGCTGATGATGGGGGTGGGATGGGGGTGTTCCAAGCAAAGATGTACGTTAAGTGTTGGCTGAATCTCTGAAAAGGTACTCGATTCACCTGAAATCCCCTATTTTGATCGTTAATTTTAAAGACGGGACGGCTTTGAAATCTCCATCTTCAGGGAAATCCCTGACCACTCTGCTAAGATGAAAATCGAATACAGTGGGATACCGTGTAAATTCACATTTACTCAGTTTCAGAGGCACCAAGGGAGCAAAGGTCACATCCCCTATTATCATCCCAGTGGGCACAGACCACTTATTACCGGTAAGCGCTTATTAAGCCCTGCATATTCTCTGTAGGGCTTAACAAGCGCCGAGCTGTACACCCTGGGATGGAGTTACTCTGTCAGAGTAAAAGTGACAAGTGGATGACAAAGAGGGGCTGTGGCTAAGGAGCCATCAGCGGCCTCTGGGCGGCCTTTATGTGGGTGAGCACCGTGCCACCACACCGAGAGCCACAACCGAAGTCATGCCGATTAGGGCGCCCTCAGTGCTGTTAACATTTTAAGGGTCTCATAGTGATTAATAATGCATTGTCTGTGCCCGTTATCCTGATGATGCATGAATGCAGCCCTGGTGAGTGACTCACCAGGACTGCATAGGGCTGCATTCAAGCATCATGCCGAGCCTACGGGGGCGATACACTCCAAAAGGACAAAGGACATAGCACATTCAGCTATCTGGCCCTGAAGCGACAAAGAAGGATATTTACGTCATCTGCCGTATACGTTACGCCTTGTGTAAATAATGTTGTGTTCCATTATTGAGATTTGGTCAATTGTATCCAACCCGTTATTACAACATACATTGAAAACATTACTTCTGACTTTTCAATTTTCCACAGCCATAGCTTCCTACAGTTAAATGTCTAAAATATTATTTTGATTGACCTCTCAACTTATTTGCTGTGCCTAATATCAAGAGATATACTCAAATTCAGCTAGACCTTCCAAAAAGACCGTTAACATCAATACCGTTATGTTGCACACGACTCCTGCTATGGCTAAGACATCGCCTTTCATTATTAGATTACAGGGCCCCTAGCCACTACCAGGGGTCTGAAGGCCCTCTAGCGGCGTGACAGTGCAGTCTGTCACACCGAGCGCCGCCCCCGGAAGATAGAGTGCCCTTATCGCCGACTGTCATGGCAGCTGTCGATCGCAGCGCCCTCTGGCCACTGCCACCACTGAACATGCCGCATTATTGACGACGGACAGGGGCCCTGTTATTATCCCCCACTCGGCCCCTGAGCCCACAATCTCTTACGTAATCTGGTCAAGCCATCCTACGAGTCAGCCAGGGGTAAGAAATCATAGCACGATGGGAGACAAGGCCTTCTATCTATCTCTAACTCCTCCCCCAGCAGAGCGACATAAAGGAGAGGTATTGGTTTCTGAGAACGGATCAGCAGCCTGGGACTGCTATCGACGTGGGTCGTGGGTAGGGGCTGCCATGTCCCCGTGGCAGTTGAGGTTTGCCCTTACAAGGTGGGCGGAGGGAGACATGCCATTTCTAACAGGCAGGGTGCTGTGTTATCAGCGCGATGAGATTAGAGGTAGAGGCAGCAAATAAATCGGTGAAAGCCAAGTGGGGTGAAGGGAAGGCGCTATTGAGTTTGGGTGGGGTGTAGCTTTGTGGTACATGTATATAACAGAATAGTGCGTGTGTGTATGGTTGTGTGGGTGGGAGTTTGGGGGGTGCATTAATGTGGAGGGTATCACAAAAAGGCCCCTCGGTCATGTTCCGGCTGAGAGGTTGCATATGGGTCAAAAACAGGCCGCTGCATTTTTATCATATTGGTTTTATCCCTAGTGCACCACAGGACAAAGGTGGTTCGTGTGAGCACGCCATTCTATGAACACAAGGGACCTCACACACAATGACGATATTGCTTGGACCCCCTTCCAATATGACCCTATGACTATGGTATACATCTTTATACCTGTGTAGGAAAGGCTATAGGGCAATACAGGATATCTAATATACTAGAGTGCATGGGGTGTATGCAGTGCAACTAACGAGGGCACTATCAGCAATCTAGAACTTGAGCTGTGTCAGTATACATGCACAATCTATTCACACACGGATCCCCAAAGGGCTTCCCGTAATTGCCAGACCATCTGTACATTCTCAATGCAAACGCACATATACGCTTTTGGGGGAATAACTCCACACAAATGACGTCATTGTAGGGGAATTTACATACAGGAAAAAACTTCGTACCCTCGTTGATAAGGTATATTGCCAGACCTCAGGTTTCTGTCCACACATACTGCACTACACATGTTTTGTCTATAAACCAGTCATTCCGAGATCTGCTTTTCTAGGGGAATCTACGTAATTGGGAATAGTAATGTGGGGCTGCCGAGGGGTTCACTATTGACCATGATTAAGTCCCATCATGTATATATCATAACACGCACATTAGAGCTAAGGAGCGATATAGAGTGTTTTCACCTCATAGGAAAGTCTACAAGCATGGTCATGCTAATAGTATATATCCCAGTGTCATCCATGCAACGGGAAGCTTAGGACATAACCCGTACTTGTTTATATGAATTGAATTCAGTGATAACATCCATTACACTTACTGAGACAGCAAGTCCAGAGGAGCTATTTATCTGAGAAGCACTCTTGGAAAATTGGTCTGCGACATTAAACCAGTCCCCCCTTTTTGTTACTTCAACGGCTTTTCTTTGTTTCACTACATTAACGAGAGATTGAATATTGGAATATCGCATGCCTCAGCTCACTTATTCATGAGAGAATCCAATGGCTCATTAGACGCATATACAATATAGGCAAGTTTATTATGATACCAAATACAAGGCAATGTTGTTGCAAGCTCCCGCCACCGACAGCCTATTAAATATGGAACAAGACTCTTTCAATCACATTTTGTTAACACTTTTTTCTCACTGTGACTGCATATAGGCTTGATCATATATATACCCGATCCACAGTGGTATCCATCCAACCTGGGATAGTAGTTTATACATGCATACAGACTTTATTACAGTGTACACATTTGGCATCTAGTGTGATAGAAAGGTCGACCATTCCAATTAGGCACTAAGAAAAGAGATGTGTTTTAGGTTCGTGTATAGGTTTCCAGAAATCGTCTAAACTGATTAGATGGTTTGGAAATAACCTCAAATGTATAGAATCGGTCATGCTTTGCTATAGACTAGGTCGGAGGACCTGACATACATATACACATTTTGGTTTCCATACTAAGGTCAAGTCTTCTATTTCCATCTAAATCGTGTCATTATGACATAAACCGCCCACCTCCTCTATAAAGGCCCAGAGTGCCGGTCCTCTCTCAGCGCCGACTTACTGGAGGGGCGTCAAGCGTTTCGCCTTTAAAGCTGAGACTAAGGTCAGCTGAAGGTTGGCTGGCAGAGTGGAGACAGGCTTAGTGGTCAGTGAGGGGCGGGTGAGCGATCACTGCCCTCCGTCACCCACTATATACCACTGAGATGGGACAGGCACCACACACTAAGCTGTCTGCCAACGTCTAAGTCTCCCAGATTCACAATTGATTAGACTCTGAAGTATCTGGCTATTATGGTTTATCAACTCATCTAAAGGGTATAACACAGATGGCGCTCCGTCTTGTGGAGCTTCCCTACTGGGAAGGGAACAGATATTCAAGACTTAATATGCATGATGAGGGTATCTTTAAAGACACACATACATAACCAAGGAAATTCAGCCCACTTTCTCCACTTGTTAGTTGTAAATAACCACAACGGCAATATCTGCTATACAGTATCAAATATGTATAACTGTGTGGATATCTGTCTGCAAATGACCAGAATGGATATGTCTGCTATGCAGTGGTGTATAAAATTGTGTGAATATCTGCCTTCTGATAGCAATTAACATCTGTAATGGATCTTCTTTCTGATTGTGGAATGAGGCATTATAAATATTGTCACATCTAAGCGATGCTCTCCTATCAGCTATTTTACATTGACAAGAGTAGTAACTGCATTAATAGACTATTAGTGATGGGGAAACAAGACGACACTCAATGCTTGATCATTACTAGACCTCTCTACAAAGGAAATTGTGACTGACAACAACATGAATGCCAGTGTTACATTTAATGGAAACCCCCATTAGAAACGCGATGTCCCAACAAAGGCGGGTTATTACTAAAGAGCTCTCATTAGGAAGCACATTACAACAAGGGCAGACTGTCTTGAATTCAAATAGAGCATTGTGATCGAAATGGGAATCTATTCTCAATCTTTTGATTAGTAGATCCTGTTTCAACTTTTATTGTCATTCATTCTTACATTTTGGGAATCCTCTGACGAGCTAACAGCAAATTCCACAAGGTTTTAATATTGTCAGAATAAAAAATGTCTAGTATTCTCTACGGTGCCACAAATAATGTATATATACATTATTTGTGGCACCGTAGAGAATATAATTATATATATGAGATACCTTTCCCCATGGACACATGCGTTGTACCATGCCTTGATAACATAGAATGAGCCACATGACCCCCACCCATATCATGGAAGGCATACCACGATATCACTCCCCTGTGTTATCTCACACCAGCCCCAAGCCAATATAGCCCCAACATGATGCAGAATCAAAGTGGGACATGACCCCCCCCCCTCCCCCTCCTTCTCCCCTATACTAGGGATGTGTGATGGGCACCGGATTGCCGTGTTCAAGGGTGGGGGCATTATGGGTCTCGTAAACTCATGTGATAAGAGACGAGTATGCCTAGAACGCGTGACCAGGGTTTTCTTATCTGTCTTGGCCCAATATTAAAGAGTGAGCGCCTCTCGCGAGGTCTCGTGAGACCTACACGTGAGGCACATGACACAACAAAGCTGTGACGTCAGCAGGGGTGTACTCTAAACGACCCTCCCCCATGAACGTCAGATACAGAAACTACGGAAATTGGTTGACAGACGCCCAGGCTATCGGGGATGGTGAGTAAGTGTGTGGTGGAGGTTGTAGGTACCTGTTGGATACTAAAGAAACCGCTTACTCAGGAGAGGTGGGTAGTGCACATCTGTTGAGTGTCATCTTTTCCACAACCCACAAAGTGTCCACAGGCTGACACAATTAGGTGCCGTTTAAACGAATTTTGTTTCCACTAATGTTATTTCCTGTACCTCCACATCTATTTTTTCCACCATTCCGGTGAATCTAATTATATTTATTTTGGCATATTGGGGGCCTATAGATTACATTTTATGTTATCATGCAGTATGTGTCACCAGGCTCACAGACCTCCAATGGTATCATTTGTAGATGTATATACTAAAAATAAAAACGGACCTTGTACAATAACTCCTCTGAAGAGACATTTAATTGCAAATAAGTAGCTGCTGGTACAATGCATTAGTGATAATCCATCCACACAGCGACTGAAGGCACCGGCAGTCCTGCAAAACGCCTATAGTCCTACTCAAATAATACCCATCTACTGACCTTGACTTGGAAAGGTTTACCTTACGAACACCCTATCCTGGATTCCCTTCTGATGTTTGGATGAAATTGCGAGGGCCATTCCATTATGGCAGTTGATATTCAGGCATCCGATGTGCATGAGAGGAAGAATTAAAGAGTGGTTTTAAGTTAGCCGGTGAGAGCCCACAGTGGCTTTTAGGGATCCTTCCCACAGCAATGACAAGTGTGATGGATTAGCACTAGTCAGGGCACCCCTCTATACAAGACACCTTTGTATATGTGATGGTTTCACCCTCTTACCACTTATGCTGTAAAAGTGATCCTCTAATGGTATATAACACACACTGAGGTCACACTCGGCTTTACAAGGATATCACACCGAGTCTTTATATAGCCGTAGAATATGGCAGTCTTTTCGATGTTGGAGTAAATGACAAGAAGTGCAGGAATAATCTGGTAATACCAATCTCACTTGGCTTTCTGGTCAATAGATATACCGCATCCGATATATCATTTCTTCTCGCATAAGTTTGTCGCCGAGCATCATGCACCTCCTTCCTGTGTATATGAATATGCCTATGCACCACCAAACGACATATTGAACAAATAATGTTGACACTGTGAGCAGTGGCCTCCGGTTTCCAACAGTATAAACATAGGCCATGAGCATAGCGGATATGACTTTGGCTTGGCTTCCGGCAACAAGACCGCCCTGCCATGACCGATAATGGAATAAACCTATCCTTGGCCAAAACCAAATGTGTGTGTAGGGTGGCGGGTTACCCTATACCGAGGTTGCAGGTTCCTTAGTAGGGGGCACCATTGCTTGATCTGGTAACTGGCGAGATAAGCACAGTACAGTAATCACAATGGGTACAGGCTGTTACATAATGCCCCCTAAGAATTCCGCAGTGAAGCCCAGGGAATTATTTCATTGGTTGATAATTCATCCAGCTACACGCCTATAAAGCATTAAGCTGGGGCTGTGTCACACGGGGAAACCGTGGAGGAGGCAACTGTAAGCCCTCTACCTTCAGGGCGGATCCCTCTATCCTATCCCTGTGTTATGGGGACTTCCATAAAGTATGTGCGCATCGTTTCTCCAGAAATTGACCCTACCCCCTGAAGCTCTTGTTACATATTAAACAAAAGGGCCTTGCAAGACCCCCCCCCCCAATCTTGATGCGTACATAATTTATGTACAGACATTTACTGTTTCTACAAAGAAGCATTGAATTATCCCCATACGCAAAGACAACTATAACGGACCATAAATGGAGGGGATCCCTAGATGTGAACAGGGTGCACTTATGCTAAAGAGGCATCATTCTCCACTCCTCCATGGCGTGAGACTGCCCAGGCACCCCGGCAGTGTATGGCGTTAGTGTGCCCTCTGACCCTGAGACGCTTTTGTTCATGTGTGACCTTCGGCCTAGATAGAGGAAGAGAATAGCCAGACCACCAGTGTAGATCTAGAAGGGTGCGAATATTCACGTCGCTTTAACCTACAAGCGTACACGCCTTTGGTAATGCGTACATTGTATAGGTTAACTGTATACCTGGTGATAAACAAAAAATGTCATACCTGTCTAGTTTTACCAATAATCAATCTATTGATTTAGATTCCATTTACTCATCTGATTCGCTGTATACATCTGAATCTACCTATTCATCACTATCTATTCCTGCTAGCCATAAAGTAGGCCTATATTGATTGAATACTTTACATTTTGCAGAATTCTATGCAGAAATCATATCGTATAATATAGTTTATCTCTATTTGTAAGATTCAGCTGAATGTGGATTACCGACTGTTTTGATTTTCTAGCATACTAGATATGTCTCCCTATCAAATGTATTCTATTCAACATGAGCTCCCATGTTACTGTCACAAGTACGTTTGGTTTGTACCTATATAGGTAAGTATTTCCCCTCAGTGTTAACATAAGACGAAGTTAGAACGCATGCCCGATAAGCATCCCAGGCACCGTCTTCCGGCTGCGTCAAAACTCACTTCCCCTCTTTGGTCTTAATGCACTGTAGTCGTGAATAATCCATCGGTACTGCATCCTCCACTTCATACCACTTTTCAGCTTATTTCCTTTTCGTAAAGTTATCTGCTACCTAAATTGCCATTTCATCCACTTAAGATGTATGTTGTATATATCCCAGAGCTTGCCAAATATAAACTGCCCTTGAGAGATTTATATATCCTATTTTGAAAAATCTCCCCATTCGAAACAGGTCGGCACTTTCCATTTCAGAATCCTATATGAGCTTTGCAGAGGTCGATGTCAGAAATCATCAAACTCTGTGGGGTTAATGCCTTTTAATATCGGCTTGGTGGCCTGCACGCCCTGGATGCTGACCCTGTAACCGCCCACCGCCCCATCCGTCATCCAGGCCCGCCCTGGAGACGGGTCGTCGATGCGCGGGCTGGGGAGGTGTCCCGATAACACATTTTCAATTTTCCGCCCGCATTTCATTCACCCCGGCAGCCCGTGTGACATGAGAGGACTGAGGGTGGACCAGCAGCAGTGACACAAACAGTCCCATTCACTACCACTGGGGTGCAGCAAGGAAGAAAGGGGGGGGGGGGGTATTATGAGTTTGGCTGATAGGGCGGCGGCAATGGATGACCCACCCTACATTCATTAACAAAAATGTAATATTATACTAGCAGGAATAGTTGGCTTGTCACACAAAACTGTCGACTTCATATACGGCCTGAAACTAATCTTAATATCATACTACTTGTACTAGATACAACAAATCAGCAATGTCATATACTGCTTAGTACTAAATAGTCTTAATAAAAATGACCAATGCCATTAGCCACTCACAATTGTCTGACACAAATCCCCAATACCATATACTACTAACAACTGACTGACGCAAATCCCCAATGCCATATACTACTAACAACTGACACAACTCCTCAATGCCATACACTACTAACAACTGTCTGACACAAATCTCTAATGCCATATACTACTAACAACTGTCTGACACAATTACCCAATGCCATATACTACTAACAACTGTCGGACACAACTCCGCAATGCCATATACTACTAACAACGGTCTGACACAAATCCCAAATGCCATTTTCTTCATGTACAGTAATAAACTACCTGATACAATTCACCACTGTCATTTATGAGTTGCACTAAAGCACTTTGTTATCTTTCTTGATCCAATAGAAGTGGAGCGTTGATCAGAGGAATTAACAGACATGCCATTCTAGCTCTATATATTACCAACATTTTCATTGGCTCTTATACTTTGGTAGTGTTGAGAATAAGACGAGTTGCCCCTTAGCGTCAGCTTCGAGGCGGATAACAGGCGGCTAACCTGGCTCCACTCGCCAAGCAGATTCCACATTCTACTCGGCGCTTGGAGGATTACTGAATGACTTTGCTTAGGGAGAGGCATGGGGTGACGACCTAATCCGCTGTGAGGGCGTCCTAGTGTTAAGGATACTTAGTGGGGTGGGTTGTGGGGAGGGGGTAACTGAGGCAGATGTACATAGAGGGGGTAGAGGGGGTAATTTGGGTGACACCCTGCAAAGCACCTCCTCCAGCGTCAACAAGCTGTAGCTATACTACTTAACATGCCAGGTTTATCATTCACTCCCCAAAACCTTCAGGCAGCTGTGTCATTGAAGCTACTGAGTATCTATCAGCCCAGTGGTATTAAGGAAATGTACAGCAGAAATTCCCCCAATCAATCTTAATTGAGAATCTACTGAACCTATGTTGATATATTGCTCTGTAAAGTGAAATGCAAGTTATCCGGAAGCCTGCGAGTGATTCTGAAGGAATTAGATATAAAGCACATTTTGTGTGATGGAATTCAGGAGCTGCTGAGTGGATTATCCATGCCATCGAAATGCAATTTGACACCAGACTACTATAACTCAAATATTCAGTATGTTATCTGGGGGATTAGTTGCTGCACAGTCAGGGGTGCAGTGGCCTTAAATAGCTGCCACTCTGATGGGGAGCTGGTGTGCTGCACATTAGGCTAGAGCATGGTAAAGGGCAAGTAGCTGCCACCCTAAAGGGAGCTGAACACGGTGCAGGTGGGGGCTAGGGGTAGCTGCCACCCAACGGTGGGCTAAAGCATGATGCAGGAGAAGTAGCTCACACCATGAGGAGCGCTAAAGCATGGTATATGGTGGGTAGGCTAGAAGGGCTAGAGTATGGTAGGGTGAGTAGCTGCCTCCCTAAAGCTAAAGTTTCAGTAGCTGACATCATTAAAGGGGGCACAAGCAGTGGGAGAGCATGATGTAGGCTGAGTAGTTCAGGTGCCCCCAGTGAGCTGACGCCTCTCGGAGCTGGATTACCAGCCAATAACACATCTCATCTCTCCCTGGGTCTCTGCTCGTTCTGGAGCCGAGCGTGAAGCCCCTCCGGATGCTAACCAATGATATGTGGTAATGGGCATTTATGTATAAACACTACATATAGGACATGGAGCATGGGAGATACCATAGTCGGAGAGATAACCGATACAGATTTATCAAGCATATACATTTTACAATAGTGTTACACACTTGATCAAGGTCGTGGGACCTTGGTCAAGTCTGTTGTGTTGGACTGTGAAGAGCCACGTCTCCATCCTTAGGTTGATAGAATATCTATAGCGACCTAACTGGTGTGGACTTCTTCCCGCAACTGTTGTGTGTATACTGACACCAGCAATCTCGTGAGATCTTCGCTCTTTCCATGTAACACATCCTGTTCGTGGTATGTCATGGTATGTGTGAGTGTGGTACATCTAAATGGCTGCGCATACAGAGCCACCAGAATTATCGCTATAGAGTGTCGGTATACCCACATCCCTCATCACGAGGTGCTTTAGGTGTAAGCACATAACAAATACAGGCATTAGAAATATAACCTAACGATACTTAGGAGTGTTTGGAGTACATATATTTTGCTAAGCTTACTCTGGTTCACAGGTTAACTCTGATGGTTTCTAGGGTTTGTTGCATGGGTGCACATATATACGGTGAAGTGTGGATCCCCGTTTCTGTCTCTATAGTGATGAGCACCCACGTGACAGGATGTACTTGCAGGTGGCGCCCCCGAAGACGCTGATGAGACGCTAGCCCTTGCCCTTCCGGTCGCTGGTTCCAGCGGCCGGACATCATCTGTTGGCGACCAGTGGAACTCAGCGTCTGATCTATGCGGTACCAGTGGCGCCGCTAGTGGTAGCGGATGTCAGAAGAGTCATACCCGGACAAGAAAATAGTGGAGGGGAAAGGCCATTGTCGCTGATAAAGGGCCTTAGCTGTCTTAGTATATAACCTGGCCGCCAAGGGAAATTAGGTGTCTTTTTCTTATAGGTGGCAGTAGAAGAAATCTCTAGTAGGGGAATGGTGATGTTCCTATTGGGCAGATTATATTGTTGCAATACCAGGAGTTTATCCTTTACCGAATCAACCTCTAAATGTCTAGGGATGAAGGTCATCAATCTCTTAGAACCTTCAACTGTTCGGATAGAGGCTCACGAAGAGGTCCTCTGAATGTATTTATTCATACATGTTGCATGCAACATATAAATACTTTAAATACGGAGGGGGGGGGGGGAACTCGATGACTTCTATCATTTCTCGAAAGTAGAATTTCTACTAGAGTAAAGTACCCTAGTTCCGGAGACTTAGTGGATATCTTCAAATTTCTCTGGTTAGGGATTATCTGTTAATGCCCAAATAGTGGCATATGAAAGGCAAAGATGTTGTCATAAGAGTGCATTGGGTTTGGAATGATTGCCTCCTCAGCACTATATGTCAGGTTTGATTGATTAACTGTCAATTTGGCACCTAATTCCGGACACAGGCACCTAATTCCGGACACCTTACAAAACACCCCAATTCTGTACAAGGACACATTCTATTTGAAAATCAGTGCTCACCATACAAGGCCAGTACTGTATCTTTCCAAATCTGGTAGAATTATACATGGATCATAATGTTTTACCAACAATATAACCCACTTAACTTTGTCTCAACGCTTAGCCTCACTGCTTATAGGGAAGTTGTTCATACACTTGGGTTAGTACATACAAACAGTAATATGGGATTTAATTATGTTCTCTTGTGTGCTTTTGTCCAGTCTCTTGGGTTGTGGTAAGGTGTCATGTAGGGCATTCACGTAGTATGGTTACATAACCAACTATGTATATATTCAGTGCCACAATCATCATGTTGGTGCAGAGTGTCCGGAATTAGGGTCTGTCCGCCTTTGGGTGCCTTTACTCTACAACACACAGGGGCTAGGTTAGAGATGGTGGCAAGGGTGTTGACAACATGGCTGCTCGAACAACCACCAGGGATCTACAGCAAGGCCCTACTATTTATAGCTGTGCAAGAATGAAATTGATATTGCCTGCAAACTAGAGGCAAAGTAGGGGCATAACTCATTGTAGAAAACCAAATGAAGTGCAATATCTGCTCCTTAGGGGAGCAAGCGGCTGAGGTGATTTGTCGCCGAACGGGCCAAAACAATTTCATTGGAGACTTTGAATCTAGATATAAATTGCGCTCCAGTTGGCATCTAACAACCGCTGTGAACAGGAGGATAGATTAGCTGCCATCGATTTTACTCAAGTAAATGTTAGAATGTCCATGCCAGCCATGCCCACATGATTTACCAACAGGATTGCCTCTGCCTGTTGTAATGTAAAAACCTGCAAGCATGGCATAAATAACACTCAACCTTCAATTTCTACCCCCAGCTTTGTGTAATACGTTGATATTGCATTGAAAGTCAATATATTGATCAATTAATTAATCCCTTTGGTCTACTACCAATTAGTTTATAATTTATTTGTGTCGAGATTATTTTGTTCTCTTTGTTGTTAATATTTGTTTGTTAATTAATTCTTTTTCTTCTTTTTGTGAGATGGGTGGGGTGGATGAGCGAGGGTGCGCATTATGATTTACACTTATTGAAAATAGGAAAATCCTTATGGCGTTCGATACTGTAGTGGACATTCCAGGAACAATTCTGGTTATAAATGTCTGCTATATTGCAATACGACGCAAAAAAGTGCTGTCATCTTAAAAGCCGCGAAATTGATCCCTATAATGTCCAATCTGAGCTTCCCCAGGCTATGATAAAGATACCACAATACGTCTGTGAAAAGGGAATCATATTGGACAACTAAAATGTCAGTTCCCATTCTGAACCTAAGACCAACCTTTATAAACTAGCACAAAAACACAGAGCAAGTTTGATGAGGATCCTTTGGCCTAGTTTAAAAACATTCCTCGGATATTAACACTGGGAAGGGATCAAATGTTGTCATCAGCGATATAATGTTTAAAAAAATGTCGTCCCTTTTTCTTTCTCGGTGCTGGTCGGTATTGCCTGGCCCAACAAGCTGTCAGGAGTTGAAGATCAATTTACCAAATTAAGTAGGTGATGTTTTTACCTCAGACTCCATAATGACTGCGTCACATGGGTGCACAGCTGGGGACTCGGGGAGTTGGGGTGGTAGGGTGTGGGCTGCAGTGGCGGGGCACGTGTTGAGCATTCTTGGGCAATGTTCAGTGTTTAAAAGATAGAGCCCCTCTTCAGCCTTCCAGTGCAATTTCTTCATAGTGGAATGTGCATTCTAGTTTCAATAGTTTAGTATTGAGAACTATATGCGGGTAATGTTTATTTCGTGTAACAAGGTGGTCGGAAAGTTTACATGGGGAAGGGTTGTGCTACTAAAGTTAGTTTGATCCAAACTATATGGACTGAATTTGCTCTTCCCTAAAAGAGTGGCTGCAGTCTGCACCCTGCATCATCCACAAAGCCATTTATTCTACTTTGTTAATATTAAAGTATAATCCTCTACTTGAATCAAAGCTTACAACCAACAGTGAAAACCTTTTAGCATATTTGATCCTGATCGATATCTGGCTAAATTGATCCAAACCGACATAATGAAAATTAAAATTGTTCAATACACAGGACAACAGCCTTTAATGATTAATGTTGGGGGAAGGGCGTATCTGTGCGATCTGATGCAGCTCCATTTAGGTGTATGCGATAATCCAATACTGCCTTGTCATAGTATCAGATAAGACTAAACATTTCACATGATTTATATGAGAGTAAATAATCTGAGCTGCGTCGATATATAGGCAAGCAAAAGCGAATCGCTAGGAGAATGTGATAAAAAAAAACTTTTTTCAAACCATTTGTGGCGCTTGAATGAACATTATATTATGACTATTCACAATATATCTGAATAGGCATTTGCACATGCCATAAAACATTATTTAGTATAGAAATTGAACATGCAATATAGCATGGCTTCCATCCACCATATTATCTATTTTGAAATAGCCTTTCTGTCATAAACCGTGTACGGTTGACACATGCCATAAACATTTACGCTCAATGTTATAACCATTATGCTATCACACCACCTTTCATTGTTTATGGGCTGAAAAGGGGGGGAGTTCTATAACAAGATACCTCCCATATCCCTAATACCCTCACAGGCGTCATGATAAATAACCATACAGGATAATTACCCTATACGTTACGCCCTCTGCCCCGCAGAGTGACGCTCGTCGTTAACCAATTACAAGCGCATTTCCTGGCGTCATTCCCGCACCTCACTCTGGTTTATGACGTCAGACGCCAAGTCCGAAACGAGGCTGCAATTAGCATTTTACGAGGCTGCACTTTATGAGACATTTCAGACACAGCAGGCCATTTATGATAACGACTCACTCTGAGGGAGATAGAAGGGAGAGGGTATGCGAGAGGGAAATGGGTGAGATTCTTTATGCATGTGGTATATCCACCTTAGAGTGCATGTAGCCGGCCCGCCGCCGACACCAGCTTAATACATCGCCAATGGGGGCCCTCAACCTGGGTAATGAATCACAGTGGGGGATAAAGCACTGACTTGGGCATCTAGATGTGTGAGGTGTTTGGGGGTGTTGGCGGGAAGTAGCAGCCTTATACCCTACATCCAGTACGTCTGCTGCTAACACTCCTCCAGGAATGGTGTGCTTAATTATGGAGAGGGACAGGAGGAGAGGAGGCTGGGCTACTGACCGTGGAGGACGTGCTCCAGCCCCAATAGGCATTGCCACGTGATTGAACGGCCATTAAGGTGATCCAACAGTCTGGGCAAGGATCCATTGTCAAAGGGAGCCACTAGGGATGTAGGCTGGGAGAGAGCTGTGCTGTAGAGCTCTGTCATTCATCCACGAGCGACACTCTGGACTTTGCTACCCCAATGTAAGTCTAGTTGGTAGGTTTGTGGCGGAACTCCTACGGAAGTGACGTCATTTCTTGGAGCTACGGCTGGTTATTTCATGCAGGTTACCAGCACGTCCACTTGGTGTGTTCGGTAGGTGCCAACATGGAGCTGTGTAAATCACCGAGGATGTGGACCTCGAACACAAATCAGGCCGTTTTTCCATTCTAAAAACGTTTATGAAGGTCAGAGTAGACACCATCAACATACTGAGGCGGAGAGGATGGGTAAATCCTTAAGAAACCTGCCCGCAAGTCTCACACATGTGAGAAAATTATACTAATCAGGGCAGGGGGCAAGTTACTTAATTCAGTGAATCTCCTGCAATCAGAGCTCCAGATTGGCACATATCAAACACGCTGACTGTGTATGATTGGTATACATGTATAACAGTTCACATATGGCCGCGCGAAGCCAATGACCTCACAAACTTCCCTCACTGTGGGTCCGTGAAAGGAGTAGATCAGAGGGCTCCGGGGAAAGAGGTGGGGGACCCCATGGTTGGGTGCGTTTTCGAGGTGTTTATTACCCGCTCAGTTCGACAAGCCCAAGATGCTGTGCTGCACTACAACTAATCCTCCATCTCCACTGGTTTTCTGCTAGATATATCTGCTCCCCTGATTCGTGTTCATCTGTGTGAGCTCCATTTATGCTATGATGTAAGATATGTCTGTTATAGAGATACCCTTTATCGTTCAATTTGAGCTACTCATTCTGAGAGCAAAACCATCAGCTGCTCCTTGCGACGAAAAGAAGGCAATTTGGATAGTTTTATATACTCACTTTATGGTAGGTAAGCCTACATCACTGTAGGAACTGATGAACAGCTTAAATGTCTACTTACTACGACTGGTGTCTTGAAAGCGTACATACCTAAAACAGGAAAGAAAATATATGTACATTAAAACAAAATATTACTTAAAAGTGAAGAATATTGAACATTCCCACCGTTTTTTAAACCCAATCTACACGCGTGGTTCATTGTTGGAGAAACCACGAAACATAGAGCACTGCCTTACTGCTTCATTGTTATACATCTCGTTACCACAGTAATTCATTAATTATTAAATACTACAATTAGAATGCAGCTGTCTGCAGTGGGCTTTAGTAGTCGTGCTATAGGAAGGATGTGCTGTATAATGCAGTCTCTCACAGCATACATGAGTTAATTCTTAACATAGCAGAGAGATATTTAGTGATAATTAGATGGCTCACGGGACTTTATTACCAACTCTATCATATCGCTTGTACAACATAACATCTAACAGATTATGCTTATTTCTAAGTAAAACCGTTGTTTCTTAACTTTTGCAGCCTGAATGTGTTATCTATATTATAGTTGGTGTGCTTAACTGTAAAATATACATGTCCACGATTCTTATATGAATATATAAGACCATTACATTATAAAATCATAAATGTATAATGCATATATATACGTCATGACGTTCTAAAGCCAGCACAGGCGCCAAGGTCAGGGACGCTGCGTGACGTATTTCCCGTGAGCTACCCACTCACTTCCGGCTTTTAACAAGGTCTAGTCCGCCGTTCTGACACCAGATGTCATCCCAACACAAATATGGCGTCTGAAGGAGTATGCTGAGTCATGACGCAGTTTTCTACCTTATGGAAGGCCTGTAAATCCCACATAGTGGCTCAGCATACGGAATACCTATTGGCTATATATACCATACTCATGGTTATGTTGTACTTTTTCCCTTCTTCTTTTGGAACAGTGACTGCCTCCTCTATATGATAAACATTTCCATTCTAATTTCTACATACCAAATGACTATATTTGATAGAGCAATTTACCTCACTTTCGTATTTTCAGCATAAATTAAACTGCAGTTGGAACATTCACGTGCCTGTATCAAAACGTCATTTCTATGTACTACTCACTTCCACAGTTCAATGTTTGGATTGTCGCAGAGTACAAAATGGATAGATAACATTGGCAGTCTAGACCGACACCGACATATGATACCTTATTAACTTTTGTAAAAACGACCAGCCAATATTTCGGCATGTATACGTTGACCTTCGGCAGCAATTTAAAAAAAATCCCAAGGCACTTATTAACTCTAGTATACACATATATCAGCATGAGTATTACATCTTGGATCATACATGTACGTGGCAGAGCCATTCTGGCCTACCAGCTGCTTTCCTTGACTACCAAAATGTGGGATGGCCTCTGACCCGGGTGAGCTCAGTACATCAGGCTTGGTGTTCTGGCCATAATGAAGGCTGACAGCGTCACCATGTTGGACATGGGGGTGACTATTAGATCACGTAAAAGGACGGTGTCACGTAACACATCCATCGACAACTTCAGCACTGAAAACATAGCTCACAGGAGTGAAGTTGCCCTTTCTTATATCTAGAGTTATATATAAGGCAACATGGGTGTCGGAAACGAGATGAGGAACTATCTACGTTAGTGCATGCTGCTGCTTAAAAGAAACCAACCACATGTACACTATCCAAGCCAATATAATGCGTACAGTGATGTAGTTATAACACCTCTCTTTCTTTAGTGGTACACGTTGCTGTGATAGCTCTTTTATATTGCAGGATATAGCCTATCAGCTCCCTCATGTAGTAGTGGCCTCGATAGGGAGGGATAATAAAGAGGGCACTAAATGGTTGTATGATCCTGGGTATAACATCACATCAAGTGTGGGAGCGCACAGCCCCCCAGACATCATAAAATCATTTATTAATCTCTATATATATCATGATGTACACGGTAGAGTACAGGTCATGCATACGATAGCATATGGAGGATGTTAAAGATCCCATTCATACATATAACGCCCACTTGTGCAGACATATAATAACCATACCGTCGGGGTTCTCTTCTACTCCTACTTCATTAGCTATTCTAAGTCATCGACCTCTGCACATGGAAGTAAACCGACTACTTCTTTATCACGGGCCTTACCAACCAATAAGAAGGAATATAAAAGGACAGCCCCTCCCTCGTACCTCTAACACGATCCCCGTGAGCTGATTGGCTGAGACACCTGTCTACTCCCACGTGACAGGTGAGCAGACGACATTTTATCCAATCCGTCTCCTGGCGGGAAACCATGCCGGGACTCTTTCCAGTATGAATTATGCTGTCGGTTCTACCTCCGGCCGTATCAAAATGGAGTAGGAGGCACCGGAAGTGATCCAGGCTAGGTTTTGAGGATAATTCAGGAAACGGAAACATCAGTGACGCTAGCAGTGGAGAAAACATACACAGCCATGTGAGAATTGTCGTCTGCTGGTGGGCGATAATGGACACGTTTACGTCGTTAAGGCAGCGGCACGTCCGATCGCCCCACAGCAGTCCCCTAACAGACAATTAGATCGACGTTCGTTTGACCCTTTCGCCGACGTCCGCGGCCATTTTGTTCCCTTTGTGACGTATCGCTTCCCCTGGCGGTGGGGGCAGCTGACTTCCTGTTGGTGGTGCCACCTCGCGGACTGCGCAGTAATGAGACGCGCACAGTGTCAAGGTGACAGTAAACAGAGGCAGTGACCTTTGACCTTCCCCTGACCTTCAGCTAGTGGCGCCACCTAGGACGCTAATAGAGAAGGTAACCCCTTCACCCCTCTGTCCTCCTACTACACAGAGCCTGCCATAAATATACATTACACATTACCATCAGTTCCCCTATCCTGTCCTGAAGGTCCAAGAACCAACATTCTGTTCATGTCATATGGTCTTAAGATAGTTTTGTAAGGTGTCAGGCCACCCGGGCATCTAGGCCTGCCCCCTAGCCAGACATTCAGGCTTACCTCCTAGCCATCTACATGTGATCCTTAAAAAAGTGGTTTTAATGCATTTTTGCTGCATGTAGGCATGTGAAGTACCCACATTTTGTAGGGTTAGCAGTATGTAATAGAAACGTGGTTTGCCTCGTGTATTGATGTATAAATATGTTGAAGCAAGCAAGGGAATACCAGTACTCCCCCTCCCAAAAAAGGACAAATACAGATCATACAGTGCATTGCCTGTATATAATTTGAACATAACAAATACATGACAGCAATCAGCACGATCCACCCTGGGGTTATACAGTAACTTAAAACCACTTCAGACATTAGGCAAACCTACGTCATGACAGAGTCCTACAACTACAGCAGGGAAGCCTCTCTCACTGACAGCGGCCTCTGTAGGGTATTACATGCAACAATACCCCCCTAAAACCACACACAAAAAGAAAACACAAAGAAATACACACATATATACACACAGCTCCATCGGTGCATACTGCATTGCTAAAGTTCTCTGCGTCTTGGGGTGAAACATGAGCACACAGACCGATGACGTCAGCACAATGGTAGGAGTGAGGGAGGGGGTACATCTAACGTATTTCTGCACGTCTTAGATGACAATTACCCCCAGAGGAGCCCCCATAGGGGTGATGATGTACGACGCCTCAGGATCATCCCAAGACAGGGGGATAACATACAGAGCTGCGTGGGGCATTGTCTGACTTGTCTAGCTATTGTATGCACACTGGAAGCTTGGCGGAGTATTAGTAAAAGGTGATGTGAAGGAATACATGTATTTGTGCTTGGCAGCTCAGTCTATGGGCAGTAGGCCTATACAAACTATAGATATATAGCTGCAGTGACAACTGTTTACTGCCAGTTGATGATGCACACATACATGTACATATGTGTCGGTCATCAAGGTAACCACGGCCTCTTAGACCTCGTAAACAATATAAACACCCAAAGCCAGTCATCATTTCCAGTCTTTGCCAAAACGTGCCGGACAGTAGCAATCTCCGAATAAAATGGCTCTATAGTCTGGTAGAATGACTGGTGTTGCCGGCCAAACTAGATGTTTTGCATATTCTGGGCTTTCTAAAACTGACAGATATTTTCAAATATTCCAAAGTTCTTTAGCGAAGACTGCATTTCTATATCCTACTTACTAGTACCTATAAACCCGGGGGTGGCCAGGGTCACTTTCTAAAATGTTCTCCAAAACCTATGCAAGAAGGTCAACTTTCGGCAAATTTGTTTAAACACAGTAACTTTTGACCAAAATCGCTCTCACCAAGATGAAGAACTCTTGTAATTTCAATACGGGTTTGACCTTTTAGTTATACACTTTATGAAACAAGACAGACCACGTCACTAAGACAATGAGCAGACGTAGCAATTGAAATAAAGCATCTACATGTAATGGCAGACATATTATTTCCCCGGGTTTATGTTGAAATACAACTTTCCCTCGGACAAATGAGCTGGGTGGCATGATTCAGGTTGGCTGGATGGGCGAGACTGACTCGCTCATGGTGCGTCTCAAAATCATCGTGTTTGTGTATCATGTGTGACGCCCGGCGTTGTTATGGCAACCATTTGTCACGTGATCAACACCACGTCATATTGGTGATCTGCCTGTACTGAACGGATGGGGTTCCGGATCGACAACTAAAACATCACGCTGATAGGTTAAACAATGGCTTCCGAATATCGATATTCCTCATGGTATCACTGCGCTCCTCCCGTCCGCACCCAACCAAACTCACCAAACTACCGCTCTCATCCCATAACTAGATTGTCATACAGAAATGAAATAGGCAGTTTTCATCTCTTATAAAGTTCAAGTTGCGCGGATATGAAATGAGAACAATTTTAAGACGGCATTATAAGGACATGTACGTATAATTTCGCTGGGTGAGGTAACAAAACACTGATAAGGTGCACTGTAAAAAGTTGATTGCCATTTTTGTAGGTGTACAGTAGATTCTACTGTAGGTGTACAATTTGTTGTAGGTAAACAGTAGAATGTACTGTAAACCTAGAGTACATTCTACTGTGAATCCATTTTACAGTAGATTCTACTGTAGATCTACAGTAGATTATATTGTGTACCTACACAAACTACTTACAGTGTAAAGCTACACTGGCTTTGGTAATGTATTCCTACACGTAATCAAGATACACCCTGATTTAAATTCCACATTAAAATTTCATTTTACTGAGCAAAAACAATCCACAGTTCACTATGAATAGGAGAAAACATGCACAATACGGAAAAGCCCGAATGAACAGCGCTCCACTCATATGATCCCGTTTAAACATGCATATAGGTTTCGCTTATCAACTGCCATTTGAAGTGCAATGTCTGCCGACTGTTTCCTTTCAATCTGGCATATACGTGTCAGTTCTATTCAGGTTCGTTTCTTCCCAAATACCGGCTCGGGTAGTTTCAGGGGAGTCGGCTTCCGAGTGATTATTGGGGGCCACAGCTCACATTCCCAGTAATCTGATAACTTTTGCTGTGAGGGTAGTTTATTGTTTTAATGCACTACATGTATGGATGAATGCAGCTCCGGCGAGTTACTTGTCATGACCGACCCTAAGGGACTGATACACGTCCGCAGGATCGGCATGATTCGCCAATGCAGTGCCAGCGAGTATCAGAATGCATCATGATGACAAATGAGCAGGAAACCTTGAGGCATTATGTGGCCCTTAAAGGGTTAACTCAGAATGAGAAGACCATTAACAGAGCGCTCATTGCTGACCTTTACAGGGTCTCAGATGAGGGTTAAAACTCAAGTCACCCTGTAACGTCCCGGGGTAACGTCTCAAATCCCAAGGCAAACAGCTATCTATTCAAGTTTCACAAACCTGTGAATTTAGCCTATTGGTACATCAGAGCCGTGTCATGACTCAAGCTGTGGTCAGTTGGCAAGTTTTTGTCAATATCTCAGGGTGTAATGTAAAGCCGTGTCGAGATTAGACTTTAGGTAGATGTCACTTATACTTGCATAAAAAGGGATATATTTGTGTTATAACCGTTAATGTCAAATGTGTCTTGTTTGGATTTAATTTTGGCAGCCGCGAGCACCTGCAGGTACATGTATAATACATTTGGGCTATCTTTATCTGCATGGATACATCTATGGTGTATTACCGGGGTTCACATACTGGTATCTACATTTCTTTGCCCACAAACAATGGAGTATGGTCTACCCGGGTAGTTTCTCAATGTGAAGAATCGCACCACAAAGTACTATCATATAGCGATGTGAGAGAGGACACATCTCGAGAGGCTGAGTCGGGACGGTAGGAGGATGAGGGTGGGACCCGCGGTGAGGAGGTTATCGACAGGCGGTCGGCATAAACGAGCAGTGATTAGACGACCAGGCGCCTCCATGACCACTATCGACGACGCCGACCCTCCAGGCGAAGCACCAGGTCACTTCCGGTACAGTGGTCATCGGCCTTGGCGGCCATTTTGACAGCTGATCTCGGCACATCGACCAGGGCTATAGTGAGGAGGGAGGGCCAACAACTGCCTCTGTAGATGGTCCCAGGGTCCCCTAGTGGTAGAGTCACAGGGCCACACATACAGACATATAGCCTCCTCTTCTCAACTCGCCTTCTCTCATGTGCCCAGGGGAGTCTGACCTTCCCAATATGCCAATCGGACGGTGAGGGATGGGTGGGTGCCAGGTAATCCATAACCTTGGACCTCCAGGGTGTGACAGACTGGACCCCCCCCCCCCCCACCACCAGCCAGCTAACCTCATCTCAAGTCTTGTGCAGCCTCAGACGCCGACCGCCCCCAAACCACAAGTCAATGGATGCTCCCGCGCATGCGTATAAGATACGGGAGGGTTCCTTTTGGCGGCAGGCGTGGACAGGAGGCGCGACAAACCAATCCGACCGTTTTACATGCATAAGGAGAGCCCAACGCAAATCGGACCACTTATCGTTATGTAGGGTAGATTAGATACAGCTATACATTGACGGTATATGTGTGTGGTATTGGAATGTTTGCGGTCGCTGCCAATTATCAATGGGCCAATGGTGTGTCTATGATTTAACAGCAAATACACTACTTCCAGGTCAAGTTGTGGCCAAAAATGTGAGTTTCACTTTCAGGTTACATGGTCTGGCCCACGGCAATAATAACTTTTTCTCTCTCTAAAATCAGATACGTGCAGTTGGATAAAATGTCGGCTCTGTTTGGCTAGGTAGAGGGTCGTAGAAACAAAGGACACATGTACCAGTGGTACGGCTTTGTCTTGAAACCCAAACCCGAGCTCCGAGGGCTTAGTTGCAGGATTGCCTAGCAATCCCGACCAAGCCCGACCACTGAGGACTTGGGTTTCAGGAACAGAGACCAAACTCAAAGGTTTCATAATCCTTCTGACACGAAACATATTTAATTTTCACTTTAAATGCAGTTGGGTAGCCTGACCCAAAAGATGGCGCTTAAGCACTGCGCCTATGGGGCCCAACTGCACTGGAGTGTTAGAACGGGCAACCTACAGGTATGAAATCCACCCTTTTCTTGCCTTAGGTCAGGAAGTAGAACAAAAGAAAAAATGCACACCAGTGACCTCAAATATCAAATAACAACATTTACAGCTGCACTCAATTAGCACTCATACTTTAGACCAGAAGGACGTGTATATTATCTCTCACTTTGTTCTTTCAGACTGGACCTTATGGTCTTTGGAAGCTTTTCACATGGATCAAACGGCATACCCAAATGAACACAGTATCCCTCTCCCCTTCTCACCCTCTGTGACCACTGCAGGGAGCTGCAATCAGGCAGCCACCCCATCTCCCCCGGCCTTTCCGGTCAGGCGGACATCACAGAGGCCTGATGGCCGCTAACCAGCAGTGAGCGCTCGGGCAGCGAACACGTGCTTAGCCCTTTAAGGACGGCATGATGCCTCAATGCATATACCCATGGTCGTCCTGATGCATGAATGCAGCCCTGGCGAGTAAATCGCTAGGGTTACATTCAAGCATCATGCTGACCCTATGGGGTTGAGACACTTCCGAAGGGTCGGTATGGTGCACCAATGCAGTACCGAGTTACTCGCTGGGGCTGCATTGGTGCATCATGACGACAACTGTCATCTTTTAGTGACATGCCGTCCTTGTAGGGTTAGACTGCGTGTGTGCTTGTGTGTGTGTGGTGTGGCGCGGTTTGTGGCGGCGCTGGACTGAGGAGGGATGTGACCAGTACACCAGATAGGGATAGGCCGGGTCGTCGGCTACATCCGCCTGGTCGCGCGCTCCTTCCGGTAGCGGTAATTAGCGACTGTAGCGGGTAGGTCGTCCATTACCCCTGGTGGCCGGCGGCCGCGGTGCGTTATACTTCATCATAACGCCCTCCTCCCGCACCCTATACCCAGCCCTTCTTCCCCTCCACGGCGCACGGCAGCATTAATAGCCTAATACGTCGTCCATGCCTATGGATTCCGGACCCGCCCCGTCCAATGCCTGCTCCTTGATTAAAATAGAAATTTCCCTCCTATCCATCATGTGTGTCAGGAAAAAGTATATATAATCCCTCCATGCCTTACTAGAGCGGCGCCGTTAGCGGCTAGGGCGTTCTCCTATCTCCGTCTTCACGCCTGGCTGCCTTCACAACCCCCTCCCTCTGCCCACTATAAGCCGTCACGCGCACAGCACTGTGGGAAGGGCGTGGTTGGCTTTAGGACCGCCAGGGGGCCACGTGCGGAGAGAGGTGTCGCAGCAACTGTGTCCGCCGGGGGCGGGTGGGGCGCGTGTATCGTGGTGATAGGATTATAAACGCCGCAGGGGGCCCGGTCCATAGGGCAGGGGTGGAGCAGCAAATCGGGCAACGCCTCAGAAACAGCCCCCATGCAACACCTTCAGAATGAATATACAGCATGGAGCGCTTTGGACGCGGATAGGTTATGCTGTTATTATGGAACTTATCGTGGTTCATAGCACAACTATATAAAAGGAAACTTCACGATTGTACACAGTCAGTTACAAAAGTAAACACCCCCTTTCAGTTTTCACTGTACTCATCAAGACAGGAGATTCGAACAGGGGCAACATATGTTTAACACCTGGATAAATGTCCCATTTCTATATACTACTATCCTGGTTCTATCTCGCCGTGAGTGTATGCAGTGAAGAACTGTAACGCTCGCGGGCACGAAGAAACGTGTTTGTGAAAAAGGTCAGAAGGGAGAAAAAGACATACAAAAGTTGCTGAATCAGAAATATGTTCTTTGTTCCTAACTTTTATTATGCTAGTTCTGTATTGCTGTTCTTTATATACTAGTGCTACACTAAAGACAAAACAAGCAAATCAGTGCCGACAGACACGACATTGCTGCACAATGTCGTTGAAGGTTTACCTAATGCAGGGCACGACATGAAACCAATGGAATCAAGCTCTTGTCTGCCTAATTCACTTAGCGTTGTTCCCAGCCAGACTGCACGCGAATGCGTGGTGCACAGGTAGCAAACCTGTGTGACTATGGTGGGAATATCAACAGGGGGTGCACATCCACACTATCGACACAGAGAGGCCTTCAGGCTTCAGTCCCCGGCACTACTGGAGGGATTTGGGCGAGGTCGTAGGGGCGGGGGGGGGGATGAACTAGCTGGCCCTTCGATAACTACCTAAACCATCAGGAAACAATAATTCGGCCAAATTCGATCCTCCCCCTTTATATTTCATTACTACTAGCACTGAGCCAGGCTAGCCTTGCTCTAGCTTTGCTCTATCTGCTCAACGTGTGGGAAATGAGCAATGAGCAGCTGAAGCCACAGTTGAAGCCACTGCTGAAGCCACAGCCGAGCCGCCCAGTGCATTCCATCTGTCTGAACCACTCCGTATAACAGTCACACACACAGGGACACAACACTGGGGCGGACGGAACAACGAGTGGGCATGCCAGTGAGCGGGCTTGCTTCCCGATTATGCAGCCAACCCCTGGCCCCTGCCCTTTGCCTAACACGATTTACAACACATTTGGCGAGGAATACCGCACCCACAGCAGACCCGATCTCACCTAGCTTCCAGCCACCCCCGCGGGGCACTTTCAGGGGTCAATACGCTAAATGAGGCAAATGTAATTGGTTTCTGACTTGGCGTTTACGGGGGGTTTGCAGTGCGCATGGCCCCATTTACCCCCAGACCAATCACATTGATGTCCGCCCATAGATCTTTAATTGGGCTTTACAGCGGACCCCAGGGAGCAACTCCCTATACCCTCAGACCCTTCACATTCCTGCCCCTTGTGGACGCTATCCCCTCTTTGTACTCCAGACTCGTTGTCCCCATGAGAAGCCGAGGACAGCGATCGTCCTGGGTCGGTACTTCCCATTCTACCCGCTTTGGTTACAATCTGCATGTTATTTCTCCTTAACCACCAATGTCTTCAGTTTCTCTGGATACCATTCTATGATCTTCTTCCTTTCAGCAGAATGTACTTATTATCTGCCATCCCCGATCCATTTACCACTGAACTTTGCAATCTATTCCCTTCTCAACCACGCAAACTTTCTCATTTTGAGGCACCTTTTTCTCTTTCTTTCTCTCCTTTCTCCACTTTCGATCATTTGACAGTGTTACAATCCTCTGTCACTTTGACTACATGCACATCTCACAAAGTCTATGGTGGCCAGAAACTAACTATAAATCATTGCCTTTAAATCGGGATAGGGTTGACCTTATTCTAGCTACTCGCCCATCTCCGTCTCCAAAACGCACACAGGGTTAGATTCCAATTAACAAATCAAATCTTGTCTGTGGAAGGGCAAGGCAGGCCCAGAAACTCCGTCCTCACACTTTCCGGCACCAGTCCGCCCGATTATTTGCAGCACCCTTTTCCCCTAATTGCACTTGAATTTCTCCCTTCTATAGTAACCACCTACCCCCTCAGACATGATTTTCTCATAAATCATTAACGTAAGATCAGGCTAGACACATTGATTATATTTCTTGTCATTGTTATCAAAGGCTGAGCACCTCTTCAGCTAGAATGATATCATCATTTGGTTGTAAAATATATGGTACTTCTAGATAAGTCACTGGTTTTACATTTTTGTATCAACACTGTAAATAGTTAGTGTGCAGTAGAAAATTATATAGAATGGATTTACAGTAGAATCAACTGTATATTTACAGTAGACTCTACTGTTTACCTACAATAAACTGTACACCTACAGTAGAATTTACTGTACACCTACAAAATGGCAACCAACATTTTACAGTGATCTACAGTTTACAAACTAAAGGTCTTAACTTGGAACTTAATACCCTGACAAGTAGAGGCATATATTTCAGTAAACGGGAGCATGGAAGAGGAGACTGGGTGTACGGTGTTGGCCTGTGACGTCAGAAACTGAAATAGATGAACATGTGAGGTGCGCGCAGTGAGGCATCAATACGCTTGTTTCAGTTTCAAACCTGCCATCCATGGATCTGATAAAAGCAACTTCTGTCACGTGAATAAAACACACTGCGTTTTTAGCTCTAATCAGACATGAAAGACCCGCGTGCACGCTTAATGCACCAATTGGCACTGTGCACGATGAAGCAAACCATTGCACCCCACTCCCCTGCAGTGCATTTACTACTGCAGCAACTGTGTACGCTGTCTCTGGAAGCTCTGCCGATGGAACCCCCAAAGAACAAACAACACACGAGTCAACAGTGAATCAATTGATCGCTGCTGCACGATTACAGACTTTTCAAACACACTGGAAAAGTATGATGTCACAAAAAGTTAATGTTAAAGTAGAAACCTTAAAAACGTAGGTTACAGTAAAGGACTTCTGACACGTTAGGTCTTGTAAAAAGGAAGGGGAAATGAGCAGTCAGCATGCAGAGGGAAATGGCTGCACTTATAGTTGTTAACCCTTCCTGCTGCTGGTTAAGAGCCACTCCCATGCCAATGTACTGGACAAATGTGTAGCAATGGGTGGTTTATCTATACTCAAACATTTTTTTAGAAACAATATAAATCAATTAACGTCAAAATAATTTAGCATAGGGAATTTAATCGCAAGAGGGTCTGTCATGTTTTGAATATACGCTTGCTCTGCATGATGATTTTCTCACGAAGGAAACCTTTAAGTTGGGCTGGTTGATCGGTAAAAGCAGCAATGATAAAAAGCTGTATGGCATTTGTAACTAGGACTCTCTGCAACAAAGGAGCTAGTGCAAACGTAATGCAGCCGTTTTAAATTGCGTGGTGAATAATTGAATACATTCGATTCTAACCTGCATTTCTTCATTTGTGCCTCATGCATTGGCTAGATGGAAAAGGTGGAGACTTTATCAAATTAAAAGGGTGTTGATATTTCAGATAATCAATGTCAGTACGGCTCTCATACCTTAAAATCACACATTAAATTCTCATGCAGAGAAGCCGTTGCTTGTATGCAAGTCAGACCACAGTTTTGGGCTGCGGTTAATACAAGGGATTTTGCTAGTGTCGTGCAGTACTAAAGTAACACTTTTCAGACCCTATAGTGAAGTATACTTACTGAGGGCTTGTGAGCAAACAATATGTAGACCGGTGTAAAGTAAAAAGTGCATAAAACAGAGTTCTCTATACGTCCCCTCCAGGACATTGCACCCCAGGCATTGCACGTATCATGTGATGACGTGACGTTACAGGGGTATGTCATGACGTCACGTCACGTGCTGGCGCATTTGCTCCGTGACAGATTGGTGGTTAGCACGTAATGACCGCAGACTGAATACATAGACTGGAGGCTCTCTCCCATTCTCGTTTTACCGATTGTGGAACGGATATGACATAAAGAAGTTGACTTCGCATTTAAAAGTGCACTTTCCCTTTATTGATATGGGCACGTACTACACCGTGTAAGCCTATGTATTTATTCCTAGGACATTATTTACTTCCTCAGGGTACCATGTTCAAAGTTTCAAAACACCAATTAAAAGTATTGTAATTTCACAAAATAGAAACTTACATTCCGAATTCAAACGACTAAGAAGCTAAGGTTTGACAAAAAAAATCCAATCATTGAAATAATCGGTCTTACTGGCAACGAAGCTGATGAGCAAGATATTTTGGTTCCCTTGAAACTTGAGAATTAATGAAAGACATGCTTTTTAGGTTAGTAGGAGGAGATCTCAGAGATGGTCGGTGGTGGCTTTAATCTTGGTTTCAGATTAGTGGGACAGACTGTGATGGAAGGACGAGTGTGACACCATCTGGGGTGGAAGACGAATGTACTGTTGGCTGGATAACAGATGCGGGCTGGGACCAACACTATTTTATATCTACTTAAAGTTAAAGCAAGGCGGCACGCTATTGAGGCATGGAAGGCTAGCGCACTGTTGGACCACATGCCACCGTAACGTCTGTGTACATTTAATGTAGTCGACATATACATTCAAAGATATCTACATTCTTTACGTACATGGGCCACTAATATCCTGCACAGTTTCCCCAAGACTACTTGTAATCAGGAGTTTGCTGAAATTAGGGTAGAAACACTGCACTATAGGTAGTGACTAATCAACGCATAGCACATATTGCAGATAAAGTAACAGCACTGCTGCCCTGCCTGGCCTGCCACCCTGCACAGTGACATACTGTAGTGACACTTTAGATTGTCTGGGCTTTACGGGAGATGATTAAGTAGTGTGGGGACACGGAATAACCCTGCCCAATCCCCCAAAGGATCACAATGTCGAGCCTTGTTAATGAAACAGCGTCTACCCAGCCCTCTGTCACACTACGTGCTGTGCCACCTGCCTATGGGCCACAAAATGTGTGTTTCAGGTCACCCGGTCTGTAAACCTAGGGTAGGGAGGTCCAGTTAGAATCTTTAAATCTTTATTTTTTTATTTTTTTTTACTTTGATGGGCTTCAAAAGTACCCAGAAAATGGCTGGCGAACGATAGAACTTACTCCCAAAGCACGGCCTGGATTCGTGGATCATCTAAATCAACTTTGAAATCACCCCAAATTGGCCTAAAATAAATTAAAAAAAATTAAAAGGCCCTGTGTTGCTAGCTAGTGTCGGGTAACCTGAAACACACTATTTTCCCTGGCCCCATCCTGCTGCCTCCTCCAGGGGATAGACTGGAGGAACACCAAGGGTGAGCAGCAAATTGGAACACGTAAAACACTCTTAATGCACTAAATAATGATAGCAGGCCTTTACACTGCGGCTTCAAGGGGAACCCTGGATGTGATATTCATTATTGGAGAGTTGGGGATTAGGGATCATTGTTGAGTTGAGCAGTTCACTGAGTTGCTCCATGATGGGCAGATGCTGTTTGACTGCTTGGTCTCTGATCTGCGGGTGGTCTTCATGCTGGCTGTTCGATCACCGCCCACAGTAAACCCAAGCTTAATTCTCAGACAATGTGGTTGTTCGATTCCCCCATTCCACTTCTGTAGAAGCTATCTAAGCATCTGGAACCGTGAGGTACCTTCACTCACCGCCTCTGGTAGATTAGGGGTTGTTATCTCTATGGATGCATGGCTAGATGGCCACAGCCTTGAAGGGGATCTATTATCATGAGAGATGGTCCTGAGGTGGTCCAAACACTAAGCTGATCGATAGATAAGACTCTTCTATCATGCTTAGTCCTCTCAGTGGTTGTTATGACTGCCACTTTCTGTAGATTCCTACTTGCCCTCCTCATGACCTATGACCTACTCCTGCATTCATTGCCTGCCTTTCAGTTATGACATGAGCAGTAACAATAAGCTCCCGCGTGACATTGCCTAGATTTCCCAGATGACTACTATCCTGTCTTAATTTGACATCCAGTATCAATTCTGACGTCACAACTAGCATACATGCTCTACCGGGCTGTGCTTGACTATTACAGAGGTAGATAGTAATACTTTGGAGTATGAGCCAAGCTGGGATTAATAATTGACTAAGAAACTATTCTAAAAGTAACCGGTGTGTCTGAGTCTAAATGTCACAGTCTGGTGACCCAAGCCAAGTGTGGGGCCTGCGGTCAGGTGAGTTACACTCAGTGTTGACCTGCTCACTAAAGGCAACTGACCACAGTGGGAGCTGCTCGTGGGGACCAGGTGTGACATTTACCTGTTTACCACACACTGTTTGCTGGGCCTGTCCTTACTAGATCAAACAGAGACTCTGGCACACTCAACACTGCCCACTACGATGGAGGCACACATTGCACCAAAGGGCAAATTACAACCTGTTTACATTAGCCTTGTCTAATACCTAGACTTCAAACAGCTCCACTTCGATTGTGGGCTGTGAAATATTGATTTATGTTGCTGTGTGAGCCCGTTGTGACATTTTGTCGGTGTCTGGATCTAGGTCAAAACCAATAGGGCAAATTGACACACTCCCTGCCTGCCGGCCTTGTCTGTCCCAAACAAATACAGCTGAATACAACTACCCTAGTTATGGCGAACCTTAAATCATTTATTGACTACATTAGGATAACAATGCCACAAAACTAAACCAAAATGGATTGTCTTTCATTTAAGAACTAAGGGGTGGGTGGTAAAAAGTTATAATTTCCCTGTTTATCTGCAGTTACACACCCATTCCTTTGATATAGAAACGACACGGGTTCGGCCTGTGATAGCTGAGCTACACCTCCTTGGGCAACACCATGAGGTGAGCAGTAAAACATGAGCAGCTCTTCCCACACAGTACGTGCAAGGGTAGGGTATCTGGGGACATGCTCAGCTACAGAAATAGCTCGAGCTGCTCTTGACATCAGATATGGGCTGTTTACAGGCACCCGGCCGATGAAAGTCGGTTTATCCCATGTTATAGAGCTGCTGTATGTGCTTCAACTAGGAAACTGGAGCTCATCTATTCTTCAATGACACAGTTAATCTCCAGATGAGTACAGAAAGGTAAACTATGAGAGGGGCACTTAGTAATTTGAGGACACTGTAACAGGAAAGTTATCTTTAATGGCATGTGTAATTAGTGGCCATCTTAACAAAGCTCCAATTCTGCACATATGTGTTTCCACATAACAGTTATTGTCTCCACTATAGCCAATGCTGTTTAGGGTTTACTAAATATGGAGGTGGCTTTCACCCACCCCCTTTGATAAAGTTATATTATTGTTCATCTTTGATATTGAGTATTGCAATGTTCGTAATGCTTCTGTCATTCTCTTCATTGTGGGTCTTTAGAATGCCATTTAATCAGCACTCATTTGAGGTCATCAGTGTAGTCATACGACAAACTGATATGCTCTAGAAATATGGGAAACCTCCGCCATTTGATATTTCCAAATGTTATCATTCTTACATGTGTTATTTCTTATTTGTACTCACTAAGACGAACAGATGATTCCAATAAAAAGGTATATCCGACGGATATCTTGGCTATGGCAATGGCTCTGTGATACAGGAGTGGAGGCAACTGGGTGTGATAATACATATTCTACATCATTGTACATTTTTAGACATCTAAAAGGGACATTCTGTTTTGCCACAAGATACATATCCACAGGACATTCTGACACCTAAACATATATCCAGCCATCTAATGTTAGGTCCCTTTGAAGAGAACCATTCTCCCTGGCTTCCCTTCACGCTTACATTAAACAACAATCACAAAGTACAGACTTTACTGGAGGCATCATCTATTGGCTGTTCCAATGGAAAGCCCCTGCCACCCCCTCCTCTCACATGGGTGCAAGTCATTACACAGCGAAATGCACCTAACCCTATCCTCCTCATGTGGAAAGCCTATTCGGATAGAAATATATGACTGTCGAGCTGCCTCCAAAGTAGGGATGCCAGGGAAGCGGAATCGCTTTGCAGACAATTGCTCTCGGGCGTTTAATTTGGTCGCACTTTCAATCTGACTGACACTTTAGATGCCCTTCATGCCAGCAACAGTCCACCAGCCCAGGCACAGACTGACAGCAATATTGGGGGAGAGCTGCAGCAATAAGGGAATGTGGTTGTTCTGATAAGTGGCTTGATCGGTTCGTCTTCGAGCCATCTTTCAACATTGTAAAGTGCTGATCTAGCTTTGATATGTATTTGTTCTTTCCGCTTAGAAAACCCAACTGTCAACTAAGAGGAGAATATTACAACATATTGAAATCCTTCGTGGCAATTAGAAAAACAAGTAAAGAAAGGGACCTTAGACATAATAAAGAGGAGGCTTTTATAACAGATTTAGTTGTAATAAATAAATCTCTTAATCATCCAGAAAAGAGAGTCCCCTCTTGGTCACAGTTTTTCACTGCTTAATTGTTGTTGTAGGACTAGTTACCTTAATTAAGGCGGCTAACAGGGTACAGTGAAGACAAGAGCCACCACATTACTTCAATAAGACAAAGGACCGCTGAGATGCCTAATCCACACACAGACACAGGGAAAAAGTACACCATGGGAACCTTTGTATTCAGCCAGAGGCTCTTATCATAAAAAAGATATTAAGATTGTGTATTCGTGGTACTGAATGGTAGAATTCCCAGCATCAAAGGACATCTATGAGCTGCATAATGGCCACAAAGCTTTCATCAAGAACCTATTTGTGGTATTCGGGGTAGCTATTATTTACTTAAGAATGGTGTCCTTTGTAATAACTTCATCATTGCACTCGAGGTTTAGAAGGAAAGCATATTAAACGCACGAGTTATACGTGCCAACATCTTGTGAGATAACGATTAGAAATCAAAATAAAACCAAGAAACATCAGACAAAGTATTCCAACAGATTATAAGGATACCAAACCATACCTAAATCAGAAATAGAATCTGCCCCTTGAGGTCTGTAACTACGTGAAGAGTAGACAACAACCCTCTAACAGTGAGTCATCGTTAGTAGGGAAGGGGCATATACCAAGGGTCACAGGGTTAGTTCACTAGGCCAGGATTCTTACCTCAAATTCACACAGGTATAGTTAAAACGCATTCCTTTTCACCAGTTATATATGTAAGAGAACCTGAGCCTTCGATTAGTTATCCTTTCCAACAAATACCTTTCTCTATCGACATGAAGTGGTATATTATATTCTATTACATCCCAACTATCTCAATAATAGTTAAACATCCCTTTTTCCTAAATAGAGTGAGATATGAAGAAAAATAAAATGCACACAAATATCTACTTTACTAGTGCGATCCAAAAATAAAACACAAGATATTATCAACGAAACTTGGTAGAGGAGAATTCACAATCTGATATGCAGATATTTGCTAAATAAATTTGAGAATTTGTTGGGGGATTTCTATTGAGCCGATTCATTTTCCCATCAACGCTCTTGCTTGAGTGCGTTTCGTTGCCGTTGCTGTTATTGATGGCTTCATTTTCCATGGTACAACTTTAAATGAACTGAAAGATGCTCATTTCCATAATTTTGCCTCGTTATTTCCCCCAAATAAGGTGGCAATGGGCTAAAAATGAACCAAGCATGAGAATTGATTGGTGAGAGAAAAGAGTAAAACCAAGATCAACTTATGTAAACTAGTTTGTAATACTTTCGTGAGTTTCCAATGGCCTGATTTTGCTTAAAATGAGCCATTTCTGTGCATTGTGGGATCAGCGAATAATTCCTTTTCTGATAAGACACTTGTATAGTATAGGGTCTAATGCACAACCAGAGAACGTATTGGAAATAAGGTACATGTATCTAAATAATCATTTGACTATATTGTTCTATATATTTTAGCCTTCACATGAATGCCATTTCGATAGCACTACTTAAGCAAAACAGGGTTGCTAGATTAAGGAAGAATGCCTCAGCATGATCGGATCTGCATCATTAAATGTTGCAACCATTGAAAACCCAATGAAAGTTTTAGGCCGTTTTAGAATAAACTTGAAATGATCTTGTAACGTGAACCGAAAATGACAGCTTTGAAACTATAATTTGATATTTTTTACTTAAATCTGAAGAACCAATCCCCTCCGCTTCAAATAAAACCATCTGGAAGGAATAATTACTTGTCTCCCGACAATAACCCAAGATAAAAATTAATATTCCGGTAAAAACATCTTAAATTGGAAATGTGAAAAAGTGTAAAGCCTGGCAGAAGAGAACAGTGGACGCATCCCTGAGCTTTCAGTTCTGATGATGATCACAATCAGCTTATAGATACTAAAAGGAACACGCAAGCTTTATCTCATCTCCTTTACAAAGTACTGTAAACGTAGATATTTTCGCGCAGCTATATTTTCGCGCATCTAGCATATAAAGGCATTTTCGCGCAATCATATTTTCGCGCAGCTGCAATCATGTGATCTTTAGCTACATGTCAGTTTTTACGGGTTTTTTTCAATCGGACAATTATTAAGGGTTTTACAGCCCAAAATTATTGTTCAAATATTTTGCCCCAAGCCCCTTCCAAGATGGTGGGGGGGGGGGGGGGGGAGTCTAAAATTATTCTATTGCGGAAATATGTAGCCCTCTATTGTCATATTGATTTGGTGATGCCCTACACTAGGGAAAATCTAAGCAAAATCGTTAAAAAATATGGTTGGACCAAAATGATAGGGTCCGTTCGGTTTCTGGAACACAACTTTTTTGTTTGGCCTAATTGAGTCTCTACTGCAGTGCAATATAGGGTAGATTCACCTAGAGTCGGACACATACCTTGAGACGAACACTTGATTTTGTGATTATTCAAGCATGTTAAGCCTTTATTTGTTAACAATAGCTAAGTTTAAGTGTTATTCTTTCCAAAAATAAACACCGTAAGTAGTAGTGCACATAAATAACCTCAAATTTCACTGTCCGTCTCAGGGTATGTGTATGTGAGGTGGCTTGAAATTGAAAGGGCCACTACCAATATAAAAACTTTCTAAGGCCCTTCTGATAATTCGACATCCTTCGGAATTTGATCCCCATTTGCATAAAATCGATTTGCTTCAAGCCTTAAGGATGTGTATCACGAGTGCTCAAATCTCAAAGTACGAGACTGCAATGTTGCTTGTGTTAATACCTTTTGCATTGAGAAGGCTCTGCTATGAAGGCTTAGCAGCAAATGTAAATACTGGTACTCTGCGACAGTATTTGTTAAACAAGAAATGTACGTAGCTATACCCTTTACATTATTAAACACGGGGAATGAGGCCTGGACACAGAACTACTCACAATGTCGTCCATAGGACAGTAACCCAAACTGCTAGCTTTAATCCTGCTATGACTTTAGGGTGAACCTTGTATTGCCAACAGCAACAATAAGAAAATCTTTCTTTTTTCGTTCCTATTTTTCAAATTTTAAGTACGAGAGGAATTGCAAATTGTCAGATTGACTCGTTATATAATGACACAGAGATTGGTGGAGTCACTAAGGATATTAACTGATTAAGAAATGGTTGGATATTTCAGTGTAAAAGCTATTTCCTGAAGTCAAGCAATTATTCAGACCACTAACAGGGGTAGACACTAACTTTTTCAGCTGTGGGCCACCCGGGCCCGTAGCTCCAAAAATCTATGGGCCCGAACTTTTAGCTGTGGGCCAGCGAATATATTTTACTTTTTTCAAAGAGAAAATCATATTAATTCCTGATTTACCAATGTTAAAATGACACCAAATTGCTTCATTTCCTCACATTTTTCTCTTTCCAACGACATATTACATGTCTATACTGATCAGTTATATTCCTATCAAATATCTTGCAAAATTTCCTGTGGGCCACCCGGGCCCATGGGAAGGTAATTCTGAAGAAAACTGCGGGCCCGGACCCAAAATTGCGGGCCATTGGCTCCCGGGCCAGCGCTAGTGTCTACCCCTGCACTAAAGTAAGTTGAAGACACCCAGAGAGTGCGAATTATATTGTCTTAGCCCAAAACATATTTTTAAGAATCAAAAGAAATTGGTGAGGGGGAACACATCCGGTTTTTTAAAAATCTGGCCTAAGTACGATTAGGCAACGGGTTAATTGGGTTTAATCGAGTTCCCTATTTTCCTGTTTAGCCTCCACGAGTTCTTTTTCATAAATGCCTTGTTACAGCAGGCACAGCAGGGACACTTGCCAAAAGGACATCGCCCCCCCCCCCCCCATCCCCACCCTTCGGTGATTTACAGCTTCTTCCTTCACATAAGTCACACAAAGGTCAGGGCCCCTTTAACCTCCCCTTGCTCATGTGAACGGAAGGTGGTATAAAGGTTTATAAGTTTTCATTAGGTGGGATGTATATCACTACAGTAGGAGGTACTGTGGGCGACATGTCACAGGAAAACATACATAAGCCTCGCCTGCTAAAGGGGGTCTCTCCCTGAAGGGAAGTGAGGTCACATGAGATGTGGATGGATGGCCGGTGTTAACAAATATTGCAAGGGAAAACGATCCTCCCACTTCCGCCTATAAAATAGGCGGATATTTGAGTGAGAATGACAACACCTTGGCTGTAGGGTACCTCAGACAATGACGTATTTAACCCTTTTTTAAACTATTCTAAATATCGAAGCAGCCATCGCCTTTCTCTTCACTTAACAGGTGCAGTGGTGCTTTCACCCTGAAGAGGCTTCCCCGATGTATGTCTGATTAAAGACAATTCTATTCTATCTTACATCCGATCCCAACCTTTTACTGCAAGTAGATAACCCCAAACTTCTATCAGACACTCTTTCGCAGTTTAGCCATTAAGGTCCTTCCGGCACATAAAACCTTTGCGTACACTGTTAGCCTCCCTGTATGGGTGTGTGGTAACACAGAGAACTACGCAGTACACAGCTCTCTTACGGTAGGCGTTTGTAGGTACCATACAAACGAGTCAACTGCTACATATAAAATTCTTACAATGAATTCACTATCACAATGTCATTCTACGTCCCCTTTGTCAGGTTCATAGCAGCTAGAGCGAACATAATTACCCGAAAGAGAGGAATCCATTTCCAACAAGTTTGTATTTTACACGTTCAGTTCAGAAACCTCATTTGGTATCTGTGTTTGTGTTATTCGTGCAAGTACATCTCAAAGGTGCTATATATATTCTATTCTACGTTCTGGAACGCTACTCCCACTTTTTATCCTCAATACTTTTGAACTCATCAAAAAAGAGTTAAATTTCAGGTGGGGCATTGAGCACAGGTACTACACTTGATGGTCAATGTAAACGTGCCCACCAGCGATGGTCCCAATACCCTCTATATCCACACATCTAATCCAGAACTCAAACAAAGATAAGCCTTAGCATACAATCATCCCCGCTCACGAATTCTTACCCTACTCAAGGATAATACATATCCATTGCACAAATGGAGAAAACGTGGACAAGGCTTTTTATACTTGTATGCCAAGATATGTGAGCTATCCTCGTCAAAAAATAGATGTGGGACAAGTAGATATTTAATCAAGAGATTTGCAATGATGAAGTCACGCAAATCTCGTATTTTCCCTCGATAATGAAAATACCAAGTGGTCGACTCACATTTTTTTCTATTCCTGTTGCTAGGCAAGGAGTAGAAAGAGAGTATATACTGGGGGCCTATACTGGCACGTACACTTACACAGTTTCTTAAAAGCACCCCATATAGATGTAATATATTGTGGAAATAGACATGTTTCTGTGAATGGATTCATTTATAGAGAAAGTAATATCCCACTAATCCATCATTTTAATCAGATCAGGCTATAATTCATTCCAACATGACTGGTGATGAAATGTGATAAATATTGTGCCTATGCAGAGCCTTTCTTATCTTTTTATTTTTCCTTTCAACTATTTTTATCTGTACAGAATTTTGTATAAGATAAGGTTGTTCTCTCCTCTTGCCTCTCAACACACACGACAGGTGTGAGAGAACAGGTAACACCTCTATGTATGGAGGAAAGTCCAACATGGACATCCGAATATATACTGCCACAAAGCTTCTAAGGGGTCCTCACGGCATAGTAGGTGCAAGTCAGTTTAATATACCCATGTCCCTGTGTTTTAGTGACCAAAGAACTACCTTCGCCCACTGTATGGTAATCTGCAGCACTCTTACATTTAATGTAGGAACTTCTTTGAGATACCTCCAGTTAACTACAGACCAAATCCCATTATCAGTTTCCTGTTATCTTAAGCTTCCACCATGTTCAGAACAGTGCATGAGATTGTTTGACAAAAAAGCTCTAGGGCATACAACCAGAGCTGGTGGTAGCCAGCTGCTCAGCGAGCACCCTACCTGTCAGGGTCATCAGTCGTACTCACCTGGAAAACACACAGATAACAGGTGAGTGTATGTACAGGTAGGAAATAAGCAGTAAAACTAAAAGATATGACATATTATGTATCATCAACTTGATAAGAAACATAAGTGTAACCACTGACACGTTGACCACCCCACAGGATTTACCCAGACATGGATCCAGCAGCCCCATCCAGGTACATAAGTACTTCAATGCTATTCTCTTAGTCATCATCCTCAATACAGACGGACATACAGGCCATACAATGTACACATATACCAGGTACATACATTTCTAATTATGGAGATTTTGTTGTTTTAGAAGAATTATTTTGATAATGATTTACATATATCTTTTTGTCATTTCTTGAAGCATATATATTTTTCCATCAACTATGTAAATCCTGTCCAGTAGCCGCTGACCTCTATTTAATCTACGTGCTACACAAATGACCTTAGCAGATTGAAACCATAAGCAAGTTAAATGCGGGTCAAAATGAGCCCTGAGTCAGCAGCACTACACGACGCTAATAACGTGAGCAACTCGAGGCGGATCATGAGTTGGTGAAGCTTCTCTGTCCAGCTATCAACATAACTATCTCCAGGAGAAAATCTAATAGCGATGATTAATATCAACGACGGGTTGGGTTTAAAGCAGTGAAAAGATAAGGTGTTTTAATGTTCTCTACCCAGAACTCCTGAGAAATAAGAAGGCCAGACAGTTGTGGATGAATTATTGGGCGTCTTTAAAAACTGGAAATGAAACTTTACACGCTTTATCACACGCACACAGGACGGACCAGGAGACAAATCACAAGGTAATGCAATGAGAACTGAGGATTTATCAGAATAATAATATTAGAAAAACTACATGAAAAAAAGTGTAAATTATTGAAATGCATCAGAACATGCTCTATGTTATTTGCCTCAGGGCCTCACTACCTACCATTAAAATATTCTTGTAGGTAGTGCCTGAATAAGGTACTGGCCACGGCACACTATGTGGATCATAAAGTAGCCTACTATATGAATTGAATATGATGTATAGACATAAAAAGTACAGTAGGTGTGAGTAAAGTTTATTTAAATATACCGGTTTCGAGACTAAACATAGCTGTGGGCTACATGTATATCGCCTAGTGTTGTTTTTAAAGGATCCCCTTCCTCACTAGGGGCCTACAACCCCCTCTACATCACAGTCTCTGACCCCAAGAGGCTCTGCTTAATGGCTTCTTAAACGCAGCCCCGTATGTTGGCTAAAAAGGGCGGGAAAAGAGCCGCCGGGCACTGGTACCCGTCACAATTATGTCTAATCAATCAGTCGGCCGTAGCCAACCAAGCGAAGACAAGTAAAATTAAAATAAAAGAGAGAGAAGGTTCGCCACTAGGGGTCCTGGCAGGTAGTTAGGGCTTTCTGCCCCCACCAGATAACCCACATGTGACTTGCCTGCTTATCGGCCACCCCCAGGGCCAGCACGGCAATGTCTGTGCCCCCTCCCATGACGACCCCCCTCCTCTGAAGCTGAGGGTGTAAGTAGTGTAGGAAGAGGAGGATGGGGAGGGTATTAAGACAGGGTAGGGAGTTTACTTGGCTTTTAAATATTGGTGATGTTCTTTCGGGGTTGTATTTAAGTATAAGCTGCATGGGATGGACCACTGTATAGAGAGAGATTTGACGTGCCATGTAATATGTTACATTCTACTACTACCCCGCGACTGGTAATGGGCCCTTGTGGATGAATAACGGGGTTAACATATATGTCCCCTGTTAGGTATTTTAATTGATAGAATAGGCCCCCTACTAGGACTATATCCTCCGGGCGATATTTCTTATTCGTCTATTGGGCCTAGGAATAGTAACATACGTCAAACCAGGCCGGAGCTATGGAGTATACCATATACACTGATATACCAGTTTTCCTATATTCTGTAGGGAAAGTACTCTCTGCAATATTGCTGAATGAATATATATATACCTTATACAATGACAAGACGATGGATCAGGTACGTCAGGTAACACCCACTCACTATATACAACCTACAACCATCTGCCTATTTATGGAGGTATCTTAACATGGTAGACCTTTAAAGACGTCAGCAGAATATTTGCTTACAATTGAATATACAATCTTACATATGGACAGTCTTACTGATTCATGAACATCAGCACATGAATCAGACGTTAGCAGAATCATGCAGGTCGCCTATATTCAGGAAGTAAAATTTGGAATTACCAACTGCATTGTAATGTTGGCTTCTATTTTTGTGGATGCTATATAAGCTACAAAATATAATGTAGCATGAACTTCCCCTGACTATGGTTTCTGATACAAATTCCTGTTCAAAAGGTTATAATATATACATAGCTCAGAAATATCCTATGGTAGAAAGTCCAACGACTGGCATCCGTTTTTAACACCCCAGTCCTTTTGCCCACATCATAATATCAATTTAAAAGACATGTTTTGTTCTCTTGTTTTTGTAGACACAATTCAGATTGTGACTCCACTGGAATGGTTGATGAATCGCTATAGGGACAATCATATTTATTCTATTAATCTCAGGCCCGTGATCACAGGGTGAATATTAACCCTTTAAGGATCGTAAGATGTCTCAATGTTTTTTTTTGTCAATTTGCTGCCATTGTGCCCCAATGCAATTTCCGTGCTAGCGAGTAACTCTCTCCTTCTGTAGTGTATCTGAAGTATATCGGCATGATGATTGAATACACTACCGGATGCATTCGTGCATCATGAGGACAAATGAGCAGTTCATTAAATCACTCTGCTGCCCTAAGAGGGTTAGGTACAGAGGTATTCTATTTTATTGTAGTTGGTGTACTGTTTTTACCGTCCTCAGAAACGGACTAATCAAGCAGATGATATTTTTCATCCAGGAGTATTATTCAATTTACCTTTCCCGTGCACAGAATTAAAGCCACAAGAGATTTAAATATCATTTTTACCGTGTGCTAGATTACCCGACTATATTCATTGGGGAGATATATAGCATGATATATCCCAACCGTGCTACAATATTTAGAGGGCGGTGCTCTATTAACTCTTAAATAATAGATCACCGTAGAAGAGACATAGCAGTGGGTCCTAGATGTGTCATTGGTGGTGCAGCATTGTCTCTATGAATTATACAAAATGAATGTCTTTAAACACCTTAATTTGATCTGTGCATATAATTAATACAAAAGAAGTGATCCGAAATAGATTTCACTACCAGCATCGCATGTTCGAGGGGAATCATATTCATTATATAAGGCAAATTAAACAAGAGAAAGAAGAGAAAATGGAGCACCTTCATCAATATGTATATGTGCGTAAGAAAGAGTTGCCGCTGGATATAGCTTTGTAGTTTGATTAAATACTTATTCCATAGGGAGTGGTGGGCGGGGAGTGGAAGGTGGAGGGGCTGGGGATGATTTCCTCGTGTGACTGCACAGTGCATTTCCTAGTCTCATTTTTCATTGCTTCCCCTCCAATACCCCCGAGCACGCACACAGCCAATTTACAAACAGGCCGTAAGAAAAGAACCAGAGTTAAGTGCCCACACAGGAATGGTTCAAGTCGAATCAAGGTATCACGGGGATAAAACAGATGAAGAGGGAAGAAGGACTCCCCAGTATAGGCGTTATCCACAGGGGATTGTAGGCCACCAAATACCATGTTGTAATGTACATATCTCCAGCTCTGCTCCTTGCTATTGACAATATCAATTGCACTTCAATATTCGTGGTTCAAATTAGCTGAGTAATCTATTGGTATGAGACACATGTAAAGTCGATTTTGGATACAGGTCCATTGCTAACAGCTATTTAATAAATAATCAAAATCCAATTAGCATGATGTAATCTCGTATATTGTATATCTATCTGATGCATATTTGCATCTAGTCTCCAATGGGCACATTTCTTATTCAGTTCAAAGTTGCATCAACATTGGCAATTGGTGAAAGACCACGTTGGTTAAACGTTAAACTGATGCCTGTGCCCAGCGGAGAGTGGAGGTAAATATACATATATCGATATTTACACTTTAACATTATAAGTATATTCATATTTATTTCTCTGTAAACATTAAACATCACCACCGCGTGAGTGTATTGGTAATGTTACCCTCTCTATAGATGATATCTAAACTGTTAAAACACTACAATGTGATAACTAAGGGGTCTAACACAATAAATTGATACAGCTCTATCATTCTGACCTTCACACACGAAGTATCTGTGTCACCTTAACAGGCTGATTTCAAACACCGCTAAAAGGATGAATAGTACCCTGCCCGACCTCTCCGTTTCGGCAGTATGATAGATGATGGGTGCAGAACCTGAGATAAAATACCAATGGGGTGCTATCAGCAGTATCAACCTTAGCTGGCTTTTATATAATGGGGCCACATACGCACTTTGGCTGTTTCGGTTTCAAGTTCCGTCGACAAATACAGGTAGGAAGGGGGTTAACCTTTTATATGTTTTATCCTAGAACCTGAACTAGACATGAGTCCAGGTGGGTAGCGTCATTTCAGTGGGGCCGTCAGCGGTGGGAGGGGAGGAGGTGAACAATCAGGCCTGAAACATAGCGATTGTATTTCTTGTTTGGCCTTGGGAGAGTACCCTGATCTGTCATTCTAGGTTGTAGTCTATATCTGATGTGTCCATCTCAGAACCACTTGCCGAATACACATAGGCTATCCAATCGATCCCACCTAGCAAAACAGGGCCGACATCCTAGACATGTTTGCAAGAGAAAGCAATGTTTAGGTCAGTGTTTTAGGCTATTATTACAGTGTAGTAGAACATTTCAGTCTGTGAGTCGATACTACGATGGTTAGTTGACACTGGGATCTGAGATATTCAACGTGACACACTCCGAAAGTTTATTCTTGAGTACTTTCCTGGACATTTTCTTTGAAGATGGAAAATTCCGACTGTCTTCCTCAAGATGTCCTGACTTTGTAACCAGAAACAACCCTTTTTGGCCTTACTAACCAAATACATTTTTATTTGCTTCTCATTTCAGTTTGACCCCTGAGAATAAATACATATATGAAACGACACCCCTTTTTGTTATATCGTAAAGTCATATAATATACTGAGATTCTTTTTGGAGTAAACATAAACATTTTCCAGCCGGTGTAATTATACTCACTTGACATCTGAGACAGCTGAGCCCTACTTAACATTGGCTTAGGATTACGTTCTAAAGGTGTGTTTTTCACTTGCTGATTCATCAACGTCTTAAGGGCCTGCGGCAGGGAATACTATAGCTGTAAATCTATTCATATATGTACAACTTATTAATGGTAGTGTACACGCCCGCCCAATTCGATCGTGTTCTCTATTGTATCTTCAACTGTAAACGGCTCCTGCAAGCTTTGATCCAATGATGTCTATCTATTAGTATGAACTACTCTACTGCCAGAATATCAGAATAGCTGAGTAATCACCATTCAGGAAAGACATAATAAAGCAGATTTAAAGATGAGCTATTTGAATAGTTATTTACGAAGAGACAGTTTGAGAGGAGATATTCGCTATGTCAAGATAATATTAGGCGTCCATTACTACGTTTTTGAAAATCCATATTGGGCCTTTTATATATAATGCATGCTGTATAAATGCTGTTAGAGAAATATGAGGATGAATCACCAGTCGAATAGAAGGATAACATGGGGACATTTTAAGATGCACTATTTCACTGTTATGATCCCTTTGAGATATGACATTACTCTCCCGGATAACGGCCGTTTCTCAAAAGTGGTATGAATTTCTTCTTTTTTTCTACACTGACATGTCCATTATTTACTGTATCTTCCATTCTATATACTAAAACTATCACAAACTCAACATAATTATCTTCCTTAATCTTCCCGTGATTTAAAAAAACATGCATAATGACTCCTCATTTCACCTCGTTTTGGTATCTAAGAAATCAGGAACATTACTTAAATGTATAGAAATACATTTAGATGTGTATCCAAGTGTAGGTATAGATGTTGAGAGAATCACACTTTGACAAAATCTTCAGCTATTCAAGCCTTTTACATTGCTCTGACTCCATTGCTTTTATTTGATAAAAATCTGACTCATTTCGATCAATAATCATCTGGTACTTTTACCCCAGGGACTTGAGAGTAACTTTCAACTACTTGATCGATAAAAGCCGTTCATTCCTGGCAATCAATTTTGTCATTGAGTGATTTAAAAGCAGGGACTTCACAAGTCAGGAAGTGAGACATTGGGCCTCATGTTGGGTGCAGAAAGTCTGTGATTCTGTTTCCACTCAGACGCAGGAGTTACAAGTGATGGAGTAGGATGGAGTCACTCCTCCAGGTGCCTCCAAAGGTACCACATTCCTCTCCATCTCACTTTAAGACTGGGATAATGGTAAGTAGGTGCTGGAGAGGAGTCCTGGAGGCCCTGGAGCAGACACAGGATGAGAGGGTGCAGCGTGGGGGTAGGGGTGTATGTGGGTGTTATATAGCTGAGTGGGGTCGGCAGGTCTGACACTTTAGCACCTTTGCCAATTAATGAGAAACCTACGAGTTGAGGCTGCCATCAAATGGGGAGCAGGATTGGGAGACGTTCCCACTGTGTAGAATAGTATCGGCAACAGCAACCAGGTGGCGCGGTGAACGGGCTGAGCTGTCCAGGAGGGACTGGTATATACTTTAGTACAGGAAGGGGGCTGGAGGAAAGAAGCAGCCAGGTTTTCCTGTCCTAATAACTTTGGAGTGGGAGAGTAGAGAAAGCCAAACAGTCTCTCTATAGACATGCACCACCACTTAATTGTATTAGGCTGACTCCGATTAGAGTAACCTCCCAGTACTGAGTATGTGGGATGTACACTGCCCCCAAAGTGACTAGCGGCTCCTGGATGATTGAACATCTTCAACCTTTAGTTTTACGTTTCAATCCTACCATGAGCAAATAATATATACATACTCAGTACAGAGACCTAGCCCTAGTCCAGCTTCTAACTAAGGCTAAACTGCCCAGCTCCTTCAGACTCTGCCCCTGCTCACTGCACCTGGTGTTTAGGCACTGGAGGACCTCCCTAGGTAGCAGGAGGAGATAGTAGGTCAGCATAACAAGACTGACGGCTGAGGGCGGCTGCTGTTGGTGCCTCTGATACTCCCAACCCGCCTCCTATGATGTACTGGGGGTAGCCGGCCAGGTGTCCCGGGAGGAGAGAGTACAGACACCTGGGCTGGAGGGCAGGGGGCCTTCTCCTCCTCCTCCTCGTCCAGTGTCTCAAGGTGTGAATATGATGCCTTTTACCCATTGTAGATAGCCTTTTTCAGACGAAAACAGTTTTAAAATATCTCAGACAAACGAGTATAGCGCACTCATTAGGTGGAAAACGGTAGTATTATTCTGTATGCGGTTAAAGGCGCAAATACCGATGGCAGGGTTAATGTGTTTGTCTTAAGATCTATTATACGTTATCACGATTATTCTATACTGCTGCTGCCAAGTGGCCTTATTCCCCACAAAGTAGCTGGCAATGTCCTGTAGTGTTGTTGTGAGAATTGGCCCTTGATTCACCAATGTCAGGGAAGATAGGGGGATGGACGTCCAAAGGAGTTGGCGAGTGTAGTTTAGCAGCGTACTTGAACAGAATAATTAATGCATGTGGTTCTGTGGATTTTACAATACATCGGAGGTCTAGGATGTACTATAGGATGTGAAAGACACTGCCTAGTATACCCACCTTGAGAACTAAACAGGTGCCTGGTATACTGAATACATCCACATTAAACCCCCACCTCCCTTGTATAAGGCCCAGAATACCCATCCTCGCTCCACTTCGACCCCTGCTGTAGGAGCAGCAAGACGATGCCATTGTTTGCAATAAGGTATTCGGATGTAAATCTCAGGATTGTCTCCAATGTGTATACCTCCTAGGAGTATAGTCTTCACCACAATCCCCCTGTAATTCTCAAGAATGTAGTGGGGATTTGGGAATTACACAGGCAAGAAGGTCTCATACAAGCACATCAGCACGCGTCTGCTTTTGTAGAATGGGGATTTGTTCGTCTTTGTCCCACTCGCTTACTGCTGGGGCGTTTCTCTTGACTTGAGTTGAAGTACAATCACCCACTGTCTCCTAGGTTTAATGGCTCTGCTGGCTCCATCCCTGTATGCCAGTGAAATTTCGAGTGCGCCATTTTCTAAAGATACATTGTAGTTAGATGTTCACAGGTAGGCGTACAGTGTAGACGGCTACAATGTAGTGGCATGTCCAATATGTCGTGATCAATACGGCTTAAGTGTGTAAATCTCTAAAATAGTTCAGATTAGAGACACAAGTCTGGGCGTGTGATTCATATCTAATATAGGTTTTTATACTGGGGTATCCAAGGCATGAATGAAGCCATAACCCAACATTCTGGTGCGCCAAGATACCATGTATTAAAACGTCACAGTCCCCATGCAGCCAAGTGAGACAAATGAAGGTTAACAACCAAGATCCATTCTCTCCCAGACACCACTGATATGGTTGCCGCAGTCTATGCCCTGAGTCCATGTCCATGTAGCCCATGTTTGTCAGATATGACCTGTATGGGAGAAAGTGGTCACTATCAGCTAACCTATGTCATGGCATTGCATGGCATTGCATGGGCATAGACATAGTATACCCAGGGATAGACAGTAGATGATAACTTAACTTTCAATGCATATTCCTCAGATCTGCTTACTATCAGTAACATGCATTTCACTTAAAGCTTAGTTAGCAATCGCACTTAGCGTTGTTATGGCAAACTGCACTTATCTACATTACAGTAATCCCATACTACATGTACATGTAAATATCTGTTTACCGTTTTACGTGCACTTTATTTGAGAACCTCTCTGGTATATTGGTCTATACTACTGAGCTGCTGTATAAGTAAACTAATCCCCTTTTAACACGTTACGTGCCCCTAAACAAATGCCCCCTCAGAGTTTTGTACTACATGCCCACTTTAACACCAGGGTGGTCTTTAGGATGTGGCATACAGGCTTATACACGGTTACAGGGCCCTGTCTGATAGACACGACCAGCAGCATCAGGGAGGCACGTCCACACCCCATAAAGCATGCTATGTCTAGTCACACACTACAAGTGAGGAAATGATGATTCAGATTTACTACACATGTATACCAACCCTTCACCCTTCTTGATGCACCTTTCCCGTCGCTGACAATCCAACATGGCGGCCTCCATGTGATGAATGGCCGCCGCCATACTGAGAGGTGTGATCACCTGGCGCCTCCTAGCGGGCAGGGCTTATACCCAGGGCTTAAGATTGCAGTTTACGGCCGGGCAGAAGACACGTGCCCCCAGCCGGCCACCAGGGAACCAGCGACGTCCGGCGCATGCGTCGACCGATCATTACTTGATATGGCTGCTGGGACGCCAAAAGCAGGCCATAACAGTAATCAGGCCCGTATATATGAGTTACGACGGCCACTTTTATACCCGGGGCAATGGCCACTTTTGCCGACCTCTGTTTTGTGACCCATCAGCTCTCCTCCCTTCCTGCGGCTAGTTCAGGGGGTAGGAAATGACCTTCCAACCTCTCTCAGCCCAACGATGTGTCGCAGCGGTAGTAACATGGTGGCAATTGAATATCAAGTGACACGGATAAAATATGGCATGAGGAATAAGATGGCAGGTGCTTCATCGCTGGTTGTTTTATCACAGGAAATCTTAAAGGAATTGGGATTAAATGCGAATTGAAATATCTGACAACCCAGTAGGGCCACCTCATCCATACCTTCTACAATATGGATATTAAAGCACACAAGAATGCTATCTTGACACATTATCAAGGAGCTTATATAGTATTCTTGACATTATAGACGGTTGGCACATTCTGATTATATTATATGTTTTATAAATTGCCAACTTCCATAGTGAATGTGGACTAAATTCTATGTTTCAATATCATCTACTTAACACCATAATAAAACCCCTAGGTGTAACTCAATAACACATAGATAACTAAATTACAGGCCTGAACAACATCCTAACCACGTCCACACCGCCACAACGATGGACACTTAAGACACTTAGCCGTACACTATACATCGTGTCCAGGAGGCCTTGTAGGAAAGCAGGCCAAGTGACAGCAATGATTTATTATGGCACTCTTTCTGTGCGTGGAGGGAGTATCATAAAGGGACATGCTTCATTAAATATGAACACTGCAGGCGCCAGTGCATTAGGAGGCCCGTGGACGGTCGGGGAAGCACATTGTTCCAGCCGGGCTGACAATTACAGGTCTCACGTGCAGAGTGACTGCAGCCATCTGCAGGGAGTTCTTGGTCCTCAAGGTATTATCCTCAAAGACAACTCCTGACATTTCATATACTACTCGCTGATGAGCTACATAGTGCATTATTCAGGGATCTAAGTCAGAGGAAGTGGGAGAGACAAATAGAGTCGACCTTCCAATTTACAGTTGCTGATGCTGCAATCTAGTGAATCTTAGATACACCAACTCCCACATCTTTAGCCAATCAGATGCCAGAACAGCATTCTGCCCTGCTCCTGCCTTTGGTTTTTGCCACTTAGCATGAGGATGGCAGGATTAAATCAGGAGAGTAAGATGAGACTGGCATCAACCATTGAGGCAGAGGAAGGAAGATTCTTCTACTAGCCCCAAACACATAGATAGAAACATAATCATATCTCTGTTAAACATCTTATGAACGTATGTCAGGAGCCATACCGTATACAAGACTTCACTCAGCCAGTTATCATTGTTCTACTTTGGTATTATACATAATTGGTGTCACATGTCAGATAACAGACCCTATAACTCATGTAACGAAAGAAGATCGTGTGTCGACAAGTGAATGCTGGCAGTACCTGTCTGGTCACACGCAGTTGGGAACTGGTCATAATTTATTGACCATTGGTTTGCAGTCTGTGCTGCCCCACCAACCTCACATATCTTGATGTCACTGGTTCTAGACAAATTGACAATAAACTGACTTTTTTATATGTGCATCACTACCTCTTAGTTTTGCTTAAGCTGGTAGTAACTTGCCCATCAATGTGGTTGAAATGTCAGGCTATGTTTTTAAAATGGTCCAAAAGGTTATTCAGACATGTGGACATTTGGACTTCCATATCTCTAGTCTGATGCTTACAAGAAATAGCTATGCAAACCAAGCACTCTTTTGATGCTATGGACATTTCTGAGAGAGCTATATGATATGTTGAATAAACTTTGCAATTTGTAGCGGGTATAACAATAGATAAACAATGATAACCGTACTAAAATATATGTCCAGTGCTGAAACGGTTACACAAAGGAGAATAACAACATGGAGGAGCTTCTCATAGCCAGCAGCCCGACCACTCCATGGTAGATTGAGTCACGGAGCCCTGTCGGTAATGACAGCACAGGTGAATAATGCATGGCATTAATCCACCGCTGCTTTTACCTGGGTGGGTGGGTGGGTGAGTGGTCCCGCAGCCAAATGGGGCATTGTTCTTCTAATTGCCTCCCGCTCTTTGTGAGAGGATGCTGGCTAGGACTGCCTGCCTGAAGGTAGCACTGCTGCCCTATAGTCCTGCACTTTGTATAGGCACTGTGTGCTGGTAATGTACAGTGGGCTTGTACTGTTGATGAGGATGGCCTCAATGACTGAACTGCTTATCGTTCCACTATGGTGGGTGTGTACAAATGCAGCAGTACCGATATAGGGCTGTGGACTCATACCCATTAGATCAGCCATTCAATATTTCGCTGAGTGCGGGTTTAATCACTGATAAGACACACACTGTGACTGGTACCTTGTCCCTGGGTAAAAATCACTTCCAGCGACAAGCTTGTACCAAGCCTATCAACTCTTATCAGTGCGGGCCGGCGCAACCAGCTCAAGTCCAGCTTAGGCCATATAGAGAACATTGTGGTCTCTGGTTTGAACAAGTCTTGCCGGTTATGGTATGCTCAAACAGTCGAGAACATATGAGGACACAGTATGTGGTCACCATCCCCAGTTGGCACACATACATGTATTCAATCAATGTTAAAATCTTGTTGATTGGTGATGTTTCCAGTGTTGATCAATCTGTTTTGAATATTGAATCAAATTGAAATGTCAGGGCTAATCGACGTTGGTCAAGAATGAATACCACCAGCATTGCCTGAATACTAGCCAGAAGATTCCCCATGCAGTATCTAGACTTGTTCACAATCTTTTGTGCTGTGGCCTTATAGACATAACTACAGAGTGATATATGCACTTCATCATAAAAGGAGACACACTGAATAGAAGTATAATTTTATCATCAGAAAAGACTTCAGAAAGGAAATAGTTTAAAGCAATTTTCAGACATTCGCCCATTCTCTAAAAGCAGACAAAATATAGAAAAGTTAAATCTGCATGGTTACAAAAGGAGACTTAATTGTAGATACAACTGGATAAGAATTGTAGGATCTGGCAATAATATGGCAATGGTCTGGCAACGGCGTCAATCTATTGGCTGGTGCCAGCCTTCCGGCCTGGACACTCTACCCCGACCCCAGGTCAGGCCTTTGACTCTCTAAGCATATAGTGAGGTCACCTGAACCTGAGCCAATATTAACACTTTGTGTACACTGATGTAAATATGTATACCATTAGGACTCACATATATCACATACCTTCTACTAGAAGCATGTTTGTCAGTCGGATTCAACTTAAGATATTTTTTCACTCTCAAATTCAATTTAGAAACCACAAACGTCTCAGTAAACTTTGACATTTAAGTATTAACCCTGGTCGTTGTCTCTTTACATGTGCATCATGTGTAGCGGAAACCAAGCACCAATCCTATACACATTGGCTGTGGGTTGAATGGACAGGGGAAGGTCAGGTCAAGCCATAGGTCAATAACTGACCCCTTGGGTCACTCTAGCCTCCAGGTCGGCCACCAGTGCCCAGCACCCCCTGTGGCCCTGCTGCCTCCTCCCCTAACAAGGCCATCTCCAGTAGATCGATACCCCATGCATGGCCGCAGGTCGTAAGGTCTCACGTTTGGCCAATATTTACCCCGTCTTATTCTGCTCGGCCAATCAGCCCACGGCCTCAGACTTCATTTACGGGGACGTGGGCAGTGGTTAATTCAAGGTCGTGGCAGTGGTAAAGGGTCAGTGTGAATGGTATATATTGGGATAGGCACAACTGGAGGGAGTTGGAAAATGGAAAAGAGCATTTTAGGGTGTGATCTATAGTTGAGGTTCAGGTGCCTTTGCCATCTTTTCTATTGGCTATGGAAAGTTTATATATACATAGGGGCCTATATATACGACGTGCGTTCTTCAACATACAGCCTAATATTTTCAATTTGTGCAACAACAACATGTGAGTCAAGTCACACAGTGTACTTTTGCTTGAATGATTAGCACTAAACTGTTGGCTGGCGGTGTAATCGGTACTATCGTTTAGCCTCACTAGTCAGACCCTTCTTGAAGTTGGATTTTGGAGTTTGCATGTTGCTGAGCAGAGTTGCTGTGCACACGATATAGGGGACTATTTTTGTATAGTGTCTTGTTTTGAGTTTGATATTATCATGTCTTTCTCTCAATAGTATCAGAACACTACCAGTGCCATGGTTCTTGGACATGTGCATCAGGGCTAGGAGTTGTTTGTTCCGCCTGTTTACCAGTTTTGTCATGCACTCGTGGGTATGTAGCTGATACATTTACATCTCTTGGGTCCCATATCTGGCCACAGGCTCTCAGCCCCTCATTCTGTAGAACCTGTAGTTTGGGCTGTGTCCATCTGTTTAAACCTCAATAGGCCTGTGTGCTCATTCCGTGAACTTTCTTGATTTTCTATTCAATTGGGACAGTCGTAGAGCCGCCAGAATCAACAGCCTGGAGCAGTGTGGGTCAAAAGAGAAGATTGCTGGTCAAAGGCAATGTCAAATGGACGCAATGGTGGCAAATGGAGGTAGATCCTCTTATCAATGTTTTAAGAGGTGGTGTACTAGATCTTGTCTTGCTGGATACCATTACATGTCAGAATAGACTAAGTGCAGTATTGCATAGTAAAGGACCTAGACTATAGCACAGTCTACACCCACCCCTGTTGATTGGATTTACCATGGCACTCTTGATATACATCCATATACACATGGCTAATGGTAAGGCTGAGGACGCTGCTTTTAAACACTTAAAGCACTAGCTCAAGCCATTTAGAGACACGGGAGAGCCTCTGTGCATATCTAGACATGGTATGGCACAGATATTCCCTATGCACCTCAATGTTACCACTATAACCGCGGAGAGGCAATGTTAATATAACACCGAATACAGGCTGGTCATGTCAGCGTTAAGATAGCATATCCAGCAGGCATCAGAGATGCATAAAATACATGAAAATTAATGTATGGCCCCACGGCGGTCTTTCCATGGGTCAAAACACTTTGTAGTATGTGTATGAAGTGAAACCTATTGTCCTTGGGTAGACGCCCCATAGACCTACAGCATGGGGCATCTGTAAATCATTAACACAGAGACATCTTTCAACACTGGCTCAAGGGGAACGTGGATCGCATTATACATGTACAAAGCAGGACAAAGTAACATATGTGCAAGCGAGCGATTTGTAAGCTCAGACCACCCAGTGAGCTCATGCCAAAAACAATTTTCAGTGAACGCTCACAAATCTTTCTTATGTCTGGCTGTGAAGTGGTGACTACAGAGCCACTATATAGTGCAAAGTTGTTGGATTTTGAACAATTCAGTATGAATTGATTTCATCAATCAGTCAGTTCTTTGGGGATGTTGTCGTTATATCAAATAAACATTGCACACTGTATATATATATATATATATATATATATATATATATATATATATATATATATATATATATATATATATATATATATATATATATATATATATATATGCACGGGTATTGTCACTTGGTTTTGTACATAGTTTCACATTTCATAACCAACAAGAATATTAAACTTGTATGTATGTAAGACGGGGCGTACTGGGGTACAAACGCTACCTTGTGCGACCACACTCTGAAAGAATCCTCTGTGGATTTCAAACTTTTATCCTGAGTAAACAGAATCCACAACTCTGGATTACACCCATGCTGATTGGCCAGCTAGTACCTTCCTCCTGATTGGCTGGAGCCGGTGCCTCTGCTGGTCCTCTACCTTCCATACACCAACACCTGTGTGTATGGTCCTACCTGCCAAACACCAGATTTGGTCAGGTAGTTCACCTACAAAACTCTAGGTGGAGTTTGGAGGCAGGTACCCACATGGTGTAGGGTTTCTACTGAAATCCATACCATACCAGCTCAGGGGGGAGGTCCCCCTGTGTTAGTGGGGACCTTCATGATGGGGGCATGAAGGAGTAGAATAACTTCATCGGGAGCCTTCCATAATACCAATGGGCATACCGGATTCGTAAAAGGCGACAAAACTTGAGGGGTCTCGTGCCTTACTGCTGTGATCAGTCACGTAAGCTGTTTGGCAACCGCTGCCCATATGCGCGGGCCCGGGCCTTCTTGCTGGTGGTCTGGCATGGGATTCCTCCTCAGTGAACCACGTCTGAGATATCAAAGGCCGTGGTTTGTCTGGCCCTGCCTACTATGGTACTAGCCCAGGTAGGTTGGGCCAGGCAAATAAAAGAACACTTGCTATCCTTCGAAAAGAGTAGGGGACGTGCCCCGGTAGCGGTTTTCTCCCTCACCTCATAGATGCGGTCATTCATTTCATAGATTCGATCATCCATAGATTCGGTCACTGCTGTATTGGGCAAGCAGCATATAAATATCTGTCCTACTACTGCAAGGCAGACTACCACTATTTGTGGATGACTCCTTGCCAACTTGAGATGTCCCGTGGGGTACTTGATGTACGTCTGGACGTTAAACAAATCAATCAATCAATCAATCAATCAATCAGGGGGGAGGTACTCCTCCCCTCCACCAGGTGGCAGCTGTGGTGTGTTGGCTCCTGTACAAGTCTGAAAAGGCTAAGAGAATAGTCTTTAACAGTCTATAAAGGGCCAACCAAAGGGTCCTGTGTATCAAGGTAGGTTGGGGTTTGTGGATTAATGTCTTAACTTAGACATCTGAGTGCGGTTTCGACCCTACTGGGTCTCATCAGGCTGGACTTGCGTTCTCAGTCTACCCCTCACTCAAACCTAGTGAGGGTCTTGCCTCTGGTATGGTGTAAAAATACCAGTGGGGCGGAAAAATACCTATGTGGCCTAGAGCTACCCACTTGGATCTAGTGGACTCTAATTAGTTTCTCATTATATACCCTAAAACTAACAAAAGTGGGCTGGGTTGTGGTGCAAAGTTCCACTCCCTTCGAGTCTGGGAGGGTACTGAAATATAAGAGGACTCTTTCAGGTAAGTCGGTTAGGTTACACAGAGAAAACCTTAGTTTTGGAAATTTTTGTCGTTCACCTAAAGAGGTTACTAGAAAAAAAAATTTTGACGTGGCTTTTGGGTGTGGCTAACCATATTTGCTATCCATCGTGTTCATCCCCCACGGGGATTGAGTCTTCAGCCTCTGGATCCAGTGATTCTCCACGGTCCTTCTGAGGCTCTTTGCCCTCTCCCCTCTGGGGTGGCAAAAAATAAAGTCAAGGATGTAGACTTTTACATCATGTTCCCCATTGTGTCCACTCCCATTGAAGTGGATGGGTACATCATTCTTCCATTTCTTGTTTCTGATGTAGCCTAGGTGTTCACCTATGCGTTGTTTCATCATCCTGAGGGTCTGTCCCACATACTGCATTTGGCATACCTTGCATTCAATGCAGTAGATGATGTTTGAACTTTTACATGTGACATTGGTCTTTGTCACATAATCTTCCCCCGATTTCTTGGAGGTGATTTTTCCTTTTTTGTCAAGAATTCTGCAGTACTTGCAGTTTCTTTTGTGGCATTTATTTCTGTCTTTGTTGTCCTGTCTGGTTGTTTCTTCTCCTGGCATATTGTACCTTATCTTGGAGCGTACCAGGTGGTCTCTCAGGTTTTTGGGCCTTTTGTAGCCCTTCCTGATTTTGGTGTTGTAGAGTTTTTTGGTTGTGGTGGATCTGCCCAGGATCTCTTTGTTCTTTTCCACTATTTCTGCAACTGGATTGCCTACTGGTTGGTAGGTGCTGATGAGAAAAATCTCATCCATCTTGGTTGGATTGCTTTTTTCCTCAGGGGGTTTCTTTTTCAAGAGGTCCTCCCTGGTTCTAATTGCTACCTTCTCTTTACATTCTTGTAAGAGTTTCAGTGGGTAGCCCTTTTCTAGGAATTTGGCTATTTTCTTTGCGGCCTCCCTTTCATAGTCTGCGTCGAGTTTGCAGATTCTCCTCAGTCTCAGGAATTGGGAATAAGGGAGGCTGCGTTTGGTTGCTGGTGGGTGTGAGGATGTGAAGTCCAGATATGTGTTGACATCTGAGGGTTTCTTGTATAGGGTGGTGTAGAGGTTTCCCCCTACCCCTACCTGTACAGTGGTGTCCAGGAAGTTGACACTCTTCATGGAGTATTCCATGGTGAACTTGATTGAGTGGTGGCTATTGTTTAGCTGGTTAACCTATTCTTTCAAGCTCTCCTCACCATGTGTCCAAATGAAGAAGATGTCGTCAATGAACCTTAGCCATGTATGTGGTTTGTTGGTGCTGTCCTCCAGTAGCCTGTCTTCAAGTTGTTCCATGAAGATGTTGGCATATGAGGGGGCAAGTCTGGTACCCATGGCTGTACCGCTTATTTGGTGGTAGTGTTTACCATTGAACTCTATGTTATTTTTGGTTAGGACCATTTCAGCTAGGTCTACCAAAGATTGGTTTTTGGGTTTTACATTGTTGCCCCTGTAGTCTGAAAGGCGCTTCAATATTGACCTGAGGCCTTCATCATTGGGGATGTTTGTGTACAATGCTGTTACATCTAGGGTGCCTATGATGTCTCCCTCTTTCAGGGAGGGGACACATTCTATTTTGTTGATAAAGTCATTTGTATCTTTTACATAGGACTTTATTTTGGGTACCAGTGGTTTGAGGAAGTCATCCACAAAGGCCGAGATTTTTTCTGTGGCACAACCATTGGCTGATACCACTGGTCGGCCTGGAGGGGGGAGTACCCCCTTGTGGATTTTGGGTAGGAAGTACACGGGTGGTGCGGTAGGTTTTTTGGTTTTCAACCAGCCGCACATCTTTCCCGTGATTTCTCCTTCTGCAAAGAGTTTGTCTATAGATGCCTCAACCTCTTTGTAAAAGGTTTTGGTAGGATCTACGTCTAGAGGTTTGTACACTTTTGTGTCACTCAATTGTTTCCTAGCTTCCATTATATATGACACGGTGTCCTGTATTACAGTGGCTCCACCTTTGTCAGCTGGTTTGATAACTATTTCTTTGTCCTTAGCTAAAGCCTTCAGGGAATTCTTCTCTGAAGGGGTCAGGTTTTGGTATATCCTTTTGCTATTGTTATTACGGGCTGAGAGCTGAATCTCATTCAGGGCTATATATACTTCCAGATTGTGGGACTCACACTAAAAAAATTTTTTCTAGTAACCTCTTTAGGTGAACGACAAAAATTTCCAAAACTAAGAATATTAAACTTTATTTCAACAAAAGAATAGGATGATAGAGTAGTAAACTAATATTCATGTTCGCCCTATAGTTGATTTACAGGTGTATATCATGGGACTTACATAACTGCACATGTATACAGTGTAAAACTCCAGCTATGACACCTGTGCTACATGACACATACTTGTCTTCATATCTACCAGTGTGTAAGCACCAGCACATTATGCATCACATCACCCAGTGCTGGCCAAGAGTCAAGTTTGGAGGACAGTTAATCAATGTGTCATCACGCCATATGAACACACTCTTACACCAAGTGTTATGATTTGGCCGCTTTCCCAGCTGCTTCCCTTCCTGATACAGCATTTGGGTGTGTATAATGGACAGAGATATCGGCATACATATATGTGTATATATACAAGGGGCATTCACGTGTGATATGAGGGAGGACGGGGTTAGCATCAAGAACACGTTCTGTGCCATACACCCAACTATGAGTGCTGTAAAAAGGGTGGACAAGAGGGGCAATATGAGCAGAAACAGAGTCTCACTTGCAGAATGCCAGTGTGAAGTAAACAGATGGCTGCCGAAAAAACACAAGAGAATCCCCATACAGTACTGGTAGACTAAACACAGTCAAACAAGGTATATTACTTTGGGTGAGATGTGATCATCGATAGGGTTGATTCTGTGGCTTTGCTCAGGTCTGTAAGACCAAATGTTTTTACAGAAGAAGCACAGACAGCCTGTAACGTTACGAGCCAAAACGTAGGGCTATGTCTTTCTGTGACAAAATAAGTCATCCATATCTTGATACCTGTCTGATGATGAATATCATAACCGTCCCAGAATGTATGTTTCCACTGTAAGGATGGTCGGTTGCCGTCTATTTATCAGATGAATGCAATTTCTTTTTACAATAACAGAAGAATAGTTATTCTTGATATGACGGGAATGGTAGGTCTACTGTTTCCTCATCACTATATATAGAAGTTCCAACAGAAGTTCCCTGTGTGGTATAAACCGCCATCAGTGTGTGTGGACTATAAACACACAGATCTATTACTGCTTCTAACGGAAGGCAGTGCTCTGAGGCAATGAGGCCAAAGTGCACCTTCTTATGTGTGTACCCCCTGGGTTGAGGAGCCATACTGACGTGACATGCATGATGTATTGGTGCAATAGGTCATCTCTATACCTATGGTCACCGTTTATACCCGTAGAGCCCTGTACTGAATGTTGGCTTTAGAGTACATTTACCCTGCTGGCCGCAACAGATCACAGTCCTGTACAAACTGACATGTGTGTCATACAAAATAAGCTTTGTTCATATTACTGTAAGATGCAAAATTCTATATTCCAATTGGTATTAAACTTTCGACCTAACATCGGGCGGATTACAACATGATGAGGTCAATTTAATCTGAATAAATGGGAAGGGAAAGACCTATTCAGGCACCAGCCATTGAGAATCCCAGCGACGTTGTGATTGTTCTTCAGTAAAACCCCAAATCAAAAGGATCCAATATTTCACAACTCAAGATCTTAAGGGTGCGCATGACAAACCTATTTGATAACGTAGTTCTTCTATTTGAATCATCTGAAAGAGTAGGCTTAGAAGTTGCATCCTTGACTTCTTTGTAGAAGGTTCCGCCTTGTGAAATGTCAAACCGAGGGACAAAACAGGTTTTTCTCAACCTTCTTCCTCCTTCAGGTAAAAATGAATTTAATTACTCTCGACAAGGCATTCATTGTAAATCCTTCTTAGATTAAAGGGACGAGACCCTTGTCAGCGTCAGGCCTGGGCGATAATTGGACAAATTAAGACCCATCAGTGTCTACTAAACGCGTTCTCCTTGATAATATAGACAGCTTAAACTGGGTGCATCTACTCATGGAATTCCTTCATTACAAAGTGTACTAATTACTAACCCCATTCACAGGGGAGCTACTAAGTCTAGCCTGTGGGTGACAGTTCGAAATACTGTGTACTAAGAAAAAGTTTGTTCCGATGGACAATCTTTTCATCTCTCAGTGTCTAGGGCTCCGCTCATTGACTTCCCGACCCTCCATCCTCAGACAAAGCGGGTGTGTTTCAGGCTATTTGCATGCCACAAAATCTAGGTTGTAAAAAATTCATGCGGATTTATTTGTGGGTCGTAAGGGGGTTTCCACTGTGGCCATAGAAACAATATAATGTACCGACCGTGAAAAAGTGTCCGCTGCCAACCTGGCCTGCGATCGCAGAGTTTTGCGTGATGCCCGACTGCAATCTGGCAAACCCTTGATACTCTCCTTTGCTTGGTAGGGTCTATGGTATCATTGGCAATATGAAGGGTCTCCATAGGATATGGGATACCGGTACCAATATCGCCATCACATTCTTCATACTAATCAACAAATGGAAGCGGATGTGTCCAATTCATTATAAAGGAGCGACTAGTTAGCTATGATACCTCAATTGTTTAGGTGCAAGCATTGTATATAATTATTATGTTTTCTTATGGCTTTTCACTGCAGTGGGCGTTTACAATAGAAATGCACATTTACAAAGTTTGCTTTTCGTAAATTTTGAGTCAACATTACAAAATGTCAAAATTACAAGTGAAAAAGAATACTTGTGCTTGTCAGCGACAATAAGAAAAAGTCCGAATTCATTATTCAGCCACCCTGACCTTCTCTGCTGTCTTTCTGAGAGGAGTAATAAAACAGGGGAACGGTCCAAAGAGAATTTCCAAGGGAATGTCAAGACTCCTTCAAAGACCAACCCTGAAATGAAAAAAAGGAGTCCCTTTGTCGTTCAGAAGCCAGCCAACCCTCTCCACTTCCCACCATTACAAACCGCAGTGACACACACATGTACAATTTAAAAGAGAACGAAATCACCCTTCCCTCGCCAGCTTCAGGCATTATTGCACATGAAAAGGGAGCAACACCAAAATAGCTGCTCCTTGAGGGCAGACTACACATTGCCTGCTACAACCGGTGCCTTTCTCTTGGACTCCCCCACACGTAGACTTCCCCCTGGAGGCGCTCAGCATCCTTCAAGGCTTTGTTTTTGTCCGTAGACACTTTACGAGTGTTGGCTGTACAGGGTAGCTGACCACACTTAACCCCGTGTATGACCTCCTCTACTGGGTGATTCCTCATGGATACCTCCTTACAGCCGCCACTGGCCGTACACGTGTATATGGGCAGTGCTACACCGATATTGGAGGTAGGGTAAATCTGGTTCTGGATTTACTGTGGTGCAAAATAATGCATACATATGTTTACGTACATACGGGGAAGAAATCGCCTGAGAAAGTATACATTTGTATTTTCAAAATGGGATGCCGCATAGAAAATGTCACAAAACAACTTTTTAAATAACAATATGACCTCCATGAGGGCAAACTCAAGACATGTCAATTGAGAATTGGCCGTCTTTTTTTTTTATTGTATAGTAAAATGCCATCCTCAAACATCTGAAATTCAGACTTATGTGAATTGGCAGTGCTACACTAAGAAGTATGCCCAACTCGATTGGCCTGAGATTACGCGGATATCACGTGTACGACGTACCTCCATCAAGTGATGCCTAAACATAGGCTGCTGCTGCAATGGGATAAAACAGCCAAGCTAAATAAGAACTCCTTCTTAGCCAGGAAACTACACATGCCCTTTCATCATAGAAATGGCTTTACTCTTAGCTTTTAGTGCAATCTGCGGATGGATCTCAGGTTATAGGAGTTGGGGGTAACTTTGAGATAAAGGGGCGGTGATGTTTTACTGTGGTTAGGAAGACAGGTAAAGGGATTTTCTTTAGGAAGGTAAGAAAATGGAATATAGAAAATAGGAATGTGAACGCATCAGAAAGTGTTGCTTTTTCCGATGTTCTGTGATGGCACAAGAACAAAGAGTCGTAGCTTTCCAAAATACCTATCATAAATACATCTCCATCGCTAGGAACAGCATACCTTAACTAAAAGAAAAGGCCATCAATTTATCGCAGTGGTATTCCACCATCATCAACAATTAGTTGTAATTTATGATTCAAAGAAACACGAAAGGTACATTTTATACAGCTTGAATAACAATAACATGTTTTTAAATGAAGACGGAACCATTCCCTGTTTTTCTTCTCTTTTTGTATGAAAAGACACAGCACTGAGTTTTCCATGGGATATGGATTCCACTTCAAGTGGTAATTCCCCTCCCCACCATAGGCATATAGCCTTCAGGTAATCACTAGGCTTTTTATGCTAAAGTGGTGGTCACTTAACACAAATTACCTCCTTTACAAGCAGCCAGTCTAGGTCGTGTACTCTGGTGGGGGTAGGGGGTTGTATAGGCTGTAGCCAGGTCATACTCTGTGGTAGGATATATACCATACCGTACCTAAAATAAGTGGTCATATAAGACACCACAAAGGGGCCTTTACCACACACCTGTACTCTGTACTATTGTGTACCTGCACAATGAGGGTGCCCAGGGGTTAGAAGTATCCCGCTGGTTCCATCAACGAGTGTCCTTTCATGTTTAAGTTCTCACCTGTACTGCACCTGCGCCACCCCTGCCGCCCACCGGTAAGGACCACGTCTTAGATCTGCTCACTGAGCTGCTCACCCTCCAAGGGCTCACACAGTAAATGAATGTGCTGTGAATGGCATTCAGCTATTTATAGCCAGTAATAACACTAAAGCACCTTCTGAACATCCATTTTCTCCCTTCATACACAGGCTGGTGTAGTTAGAGATGCCACTCAGTCATCGACAAGAAGTAGGAAATCTTACAATTTTGATCAAATTTCTGTAGGAAATTAACATAATTTAATTCAGAAATTTCAGACAAAAAAAGAACGAATTCCTACAAAAGTAGGAAAGGCGGCATCTCTGTGTAGTTCAACTATAGCTGACCGCTGGCAGACAATATCCATATGGCCGGCGGGAGATTGATCTGCTGATTTTAGGGGTCAGCCTTTATCGTTTATAGGCGTTTAGTGCAGCGGGTAACGCTAGGCTCTGGGGTTAATTAGGCGTTGCTGCTAGACACGGGTACAAGCAGGTACAGACACTGTAGATCAATATGCCTATTTACAGACTACAACCTGAGTATCAAAGGGGGCAAGAGAATGTCGGTCAATCAGGACCTCCTTTACCTTTCTAATGCTAGTCCTACAGAGCGTAGGTGTGCTATAACACGTCTAGGGATACCGATACAAGAACGGCAACCTATGTAACTATATACGTGTCTTATATATGTACGTTATACATGTACATTCCTGTGACAACTCTAACTGGCAACAGCTGATTGTAAAACAACGTGATGTACCCTACGATATATGGCTGATATATTGACAAATGGCGCTCAGCTAACAAAACGCTGATCCATATATTAGCCAAAAACGAATACATCTTAGGCAATACCATTTAAAAATGGCACCAGTGCGCATATTTCTACATATATAATTTAAATATGTCGGAACGGGCCCATATTGGGGATATAAACTGGTATACATACGGCTCGCCTATACCCTTATGGAGCTTTTAACGCTTCTGACAAAAATTGAGCCCGTTTTAAGACATTCTATTTCATATAGCAACATCGGGGGAAATGGAATTTTTTTCGGTTATGGTATCAATCAAGTTTGAAATGTTAAGCACTAGCAATATACCAACTGCCAAAACATTCATACCTAGAGGAGATGACTAGATATGTATAGAAAATGTCAAAGCCATACTATGCAAAAAAACAGAGAGGAAAAAACCGTCCCGCATGAAAAAGGAAAAGACACTATAAAAGAACACAAATTCCCAGGAACCACAACCCCATCCCCCCCCCCCCCATGCCTCTCTGTCAGGGTCCGCTGTGCACACTGGAGGAGGGGAAGAGGACAGGCTGACAAAAACAAATACAGGTGGCGCCGACAGTACTTCCGGTGCCCCCTGGAGGAGTCACGTGACTCAAACAAGCCAACCAGACAGCGCATGCTCCCAGAGTACAGACTCCTCCTCCACGGTTCCTGTGCTGGGGTGGGTGGATGGTGTGTGTGATGGGGGGGGGGGGGGGGGTAGGGCTGCATGGAGGAAAGACGGGTAGGGCGGATTTCAACTTGGCACTATCTGGGCGTGAATTGTGAGGACACGTCCTAGAATAAAAGCATATGAAGGTTGAAGCATGCAGGGTAGAAACGATCCCAGCACCTATTCTTCCTATTGTTGCATGCTGGAGTGGCGCGGTTACATGTGTGTCTCGGGTGTCATTCACGTGAGGTTCATGGACACGTTCTCAGTAGATGATCATCAGGCCCTAACCCACCTCCATCGGTGTCCCATTCTACAGAGCCATGTTAACCCGTTAAGGGTCGCACAGTGGTTTAATGTGTTGTGCCCTTTGTCATCATGACGCATAGATGCAACCGTTGTCAGTAACTTGCCATTCATATGCCATGCCAGCCCTTCAAGAGTGGACTAAGTACATGTATCAGCCCCATATAGTCGACATGATGTTTGAATGCAACATTGCCGAGAGCAGCTGCTCGCCAGGGCTGCATTCGCGCATTATGACGACAAAGGACATACTTTAATACATTAAAGCACTTTGCGGCCCTTAAAGGCTTAAATACACCGGGAAGGGCGTTCACAGCCAGTCATGCTCAGTATTGATCTGCCGCCGTGTCATTTCAACCTCACCTGATTTTATCCATGGAACTGGTGCTAGCCTTCTTTGGGAATGGGTTAGTGTTAAGGAAATGGGAAAAGGGTTTCCGCTTCACCTACCGCTACACCTAGAGAGTTTCCCAAATATCAAGAATTTCTCTCCTGTACAGAAAGTCTTGCCTCACAGGATTGTGTCATGAATCTCACCACCTCCTCTCAAATAAATTACTGCCTATCAAATTAAAAGATTTACTCCATCTCTTCCTAGCCTATTCCAAATGTGTACATGAAACATACATGTACTAATTTTGTGGCCTAAGGACCTTAGCATGTGTTGAGAGGTGTGAGACACCGTGTCCGAGGCTGCTACAAAAGGTGAGGGTTCATGCTCAGTGCTGCGGGCGACAACACGCGAATGGAGGCAGCATTTTCTGAATGAACTTTGCAAATTCTCTTTAAGGTCAACTGAGGAGGACGTGCCTTCCTAGATTTAGCCACCTACTTCCATTTCAATGCCTGGCATAACTGTACACTATCACCACTTAACCCACGGTGGAGAGCTAAGACAAAGGGTTCGCACCTTGGTTATATTGCATACCGAAGGTTAAGTCAGATAGACAATGGTTATGAAAAGGTATGTAGATTAACCACAGCTTGCTGGTAGGGCGACTTGGGCTTCGCCCTCGTCTGGCCCCCACCAGCAAGCTGTGGTTAATTCTACATACCTTTTAATAACCATTGTCTATCTGTTACATACCCCACTAACCAAGGAGAAAACACACACCAAAGGCAGTTATAATTGTATTGAATCAATACCTTTCAGGTATTTCAAGGTCCTGGGTTAGAGTTTATAGTTTTACCAGGGGCCATCCATTACTATCCTTTCACTTGAAAACTATACCATTGATTATAGATTGCAGGGACATTGAATCCGGCATATTTTTCAAATAACATCAGCGGATTTCGAAGAATTTTGCAGGAATTGCCTCTATTTCAATAATTTGTATAGAGGAAGTTGAAAAGATGTTAATGTTTTGTCGTAAAGTGGTGTTTTCATACCTCGACATTTCAGGGTTTTCCTAGAAATAGGGTTCACGTTTTACCCTAGAATCAGTGGGAAAACGTGAATTGTAGTAGTGGGAATGCAGGCGTGTCTTCCTTGCTTACAGAGTGCAGGGAACGGGCACCCATCTAGCTTAGTCTTACAGGACCCAGTCGCCCTGTGTAATGACCCCAGCCTATTGTCCATGCCTGCGTGTGTAGCCGCACTGCATGCTTTGTACCCTATCACCCTGAGATACCCGAGGGCAGAACCAGCACAGGAGGACCACACTCTCTCACTGAGAAACAGTCTATATACCTAGCTATATACAGAGAAAGCAGTAAGAGTCATGCAGTATTTCAGTCCCCATTGGAAGGATGGTCGCTGATCGAGATTGTTGTAATCAGGGTTTTCAGGAATTTCGTTTTGTTTGGTTTAACATATTTGAGGACACCAACAGTAGTGATTATTAACGTAATCGCTCAACAATTGGTTCAGCTTTCTAGGTCAATTTAGTGTGAAGAGGGGAAGTAGTTAAGGAGTGTAGAGCAAGACCAATGACTTCTTAAGATCATATCGCATCACCATAGATACTAATTTAAATTTTAAGGCACATGTTAAAGGGGTAAATAGAAATATAAATCACAAAACACATATGTTTAGGAGGTATAGAAGGAAAATTAGTACAGCTGCCAGTGAAAAGGTTCTTAAACACATGATTCTCCCTAGTCTTGATTATGGTGACACTCTCTATGATGTTGCTCCAAAAACCATTTTGGAAAATCTTCAAACAGCTTTTAACAGGGGTCTAAAAACCACATATAATAAGGAGGAATTTCACGAAGCTCCTTTGTTATCTAAGTTAAAGGTTAATACCCTGGCTGATAGAAGAGAAATGCACTTGAGTCAATCAGCTTTTAATCTCTCAAAAGATGATAGTTGGATTGATAGTAGAGACATAAGGACAAGAGCCCATGATGGCAAATTATTAATTATAAAAAGGCCAAAAAAACCCTTTTATAGGAAAAGTCTAGAATTTAGACTACCTTCGCTCTGGAACTCCTTTAAAGAGGATACAAGAAATATTATAGAAAATGTAAAATTCCAGAGCTGGAACAAGAAAAGGTTTAAGGACCGTTTGGGCCCCCCCCCCATAAAACTGTAAAGGTTATTTTTGTTTCTCTTCACTCGCACCCCTACCCCATCATCTAAGCTTAGGAAGAAATTTCTCATAAAAGTTCATACTCTAAATTGGACAATACCATCAGTCCATGGGAAATTACCATCATCCCACATTAATTGGAAATAACACCATCCATAAAAGGAAATAACACCATCCTATAGGCAAATAACATCAGCCTAAATAGAAAATCATTTGTTTGTATTGTAGAGAAATGATCTCTATTTTTTCCCCCAAAAACATCATGGGAGAATGATGTTTTGGGAGCCCAAATCCCACTAACGTGGGTATGGGTTCTCAATATATCATACTATATATATTATTATATGAATTGTATATGTGTAACTAGCCTTTAAGGCAACTATATGTAACATATCCTATATGCTACAGCAAGAACTGCCATTCGCTAACGGGGCCTGGCTCCACTGTTTGACAGGATAAATAAATGAATAATCAATCAATCAATCATCATAATTAAAGGACGCATCCTGTCCTGGGCTATAACCCTAGTTATGATCACTCATGCAGTTCACACAGCATAATGCTTTACCTTCTAAACCTGACTAAAGATGTCATTATATTTAAAAACAAGTATAACGAGGAAGAATAAAGCAGAATAAGCCTCATTATTACAACGACCAAAAAACTCTTGTCTACAGATTGATGATTTAATCCGTTCATCTGATTAATTGGGTAGGGCTTCCTGGGGTTAATTGGCTCTGGTACTGTTTGCATAACCTGCTGCATACTATTATGATAAGGGTTAGGGTTGACGATGAAGTGCCCTGATCGAAGAAGGTACACATGGTCATGAGTCATTTACCTTCAACTGCAGGCCTACAAGCCTTTCTGTACCAGAATGTGTGTACTCCCTCACTTAGAGCCACATCAGTGAAGGAAGGGTACGCTTTAGATCAATTGTGAACGTTTTATTGAAACAGTGCTACTGTAAATCAGCCAATCTTTGTGATCTCTACACCCAATGGTATAGATCGAAGAGGATGGAAAGTGGTAAGGCGGGGGTGGATACCCACACTGTCCTCCCCACCCCTATACCATTACCACAACGAGCACCCTACCTGCCCCTACATCACATTAACACGGACAGGTGGGGGCAGGCAGGAACAAGGTGTGACACAGGGGCTCCTTAGGTAACAAAGACCTCCATGTGAGACCCTTACTCCTTGGCCCTTAGTTACCTGGCCAGGTGGTCTGCTTCACACAGCTGATTCTGTCTCCTAAAATATGTCTTGTGTATGGGTTACACGTTGGTAGCCACACAATTAGGAACCTAGCTCTGGATCAACATGCCCAAATAGGACACTGACGCCTGAGGGACAATCTATCAGGCTGCAACCCTTCTATACACCACACCCTCAATCATGTTCCCCTGTATGGTGAACCCGCTACTGTTACAGCATATAGCTATACATACGGGCTTGTTCAACATATGAATGCAATACCAGAGAGTAAAAATGTTTATGCATCTGATCTGAAAATATCATTCACGTGTACAGCGGTTTTAACTTCCCATTATTAGGTAAATGAACACCTACGCCACCCACTACACAATGCTTATATTTTGATTAAAACGGTATGACTAATCAGGATAGATGAGCCACCAAGTGGGCTACACAAAGAATAGCATTCTGCAATATTAAGGGGTTCTTATCTGCACCTCATGCCCAGAGACGTCCACAGTTTAGCTTGCTACATGAGACCTTAGAAGATTATACGCTAAACCCAACACTACAGAATCTACGTGTATACACTGCATACACAGCAAAGCTAGGTGTACTCACGACTTTGGACGGATAATCGCAGATTAGAGAACGGACATACCTGAAAAGACAAGAGCAAATATGTTGAGAGGGTTGCAAGAGCTTACAGCTCAAGTTTAATTAAAACGAATTCAGGTTAGTTTTCTTTACAAACAACAGTTTAACACTATGTTCTTGTACTTTCCCATTTGGATAACTTGGTGTCGAGAGGCACGATCATTGCCCAAAGTATATATACGGATGGACTACCAGTAGAAACGCAGAAGGGGCGAAAACCACTGCATATTACTGAGCCCTGTGATTAAATTGCCTTTTCAGGAGGATATTATAACGCACTTCCCCAGTACCATTATACATTCAATGTGAGACTTATTTAGACTTGTCCTTTCTGAAATATTATATCATTTCATTATAGACCGCTGCAGTCTGTATAATGTTGCCACACATTTTCTTTCAGTACACTATAGATGCACTTACAAAGCCTAGTTATTTCAAACGTGGCTTTCTGGGTTATTGGAGTACATGTATCATCAATTCTGACTGAGCCTATCATTAGTTCACTCTATCATTACTTGTTCACTCCGGGGAAGGGGTGGTAATTAGAATACTGCCCCCACAGCCATGTTCTCAGCATGTCATTCAGAACTACCTCGGCTCACTTTATCATTTGTCATGTTCATACACAACGAGTGGGTATGTAACAATGACATGTATATTCATGTTAAGATGAAATACTGCAGGAGCAAGGCCAACATGATATCCGTCATTACATGCATGCACGCTAGCTAGCTCAACTCAATACCAAAATAGAGCCACTGTCTAACATTACATTTGTGTAATATTCTCAACTTACATGGCCACCCGCATTTTTCATCGTTGGTGACCTACCAGCACTGGTCGGTGTTATTACAGTGTTAGTGACCTAACAAAGTCAGTGTAAAAACACAGTACTGGTGACCTAACGTCAAGAAGCCAGTGTCAAAACACAATACTGGTGACCAAGAGGTTGGTGTTATTACACAGTACTGGTGACCTTACATCAAGGGCAGGTGTTATTACACAAGACTGGTGACCTTACATCAAGGGGTGGGGTTAAAACAAGGTACTAGTGACCTTAAATCAAAAGTTGTGGAATTACACAGTACTGGTGACCTTACACCAGGGACAAGCACAAGAAAAAGTCAGGACCCAGCATAAGCCCCCTGGCAGTGGTGCAGAGGATCTGAACTTTAACCTTCAAGCCTTGCCCTTTCCCCCTGTGTGTGTATCTGGGTGTGGGGTAGTGGGCTGGGTATGTAGCTTTGCATGTCAACCATACTGACATGGGTGTTTGTCAAAGGTATGAGCTGCCTGTACTCCCAGACGTCACCACCACCCCCCACACCCCGTCACACACCTGCCTCGGCCGGTCACACGGAAGGAGACACCTTCAGGGACACCTGGCTACACTCTGTCCACACTGAGAACCACGTCTCAAGGTGACCATGTTCATGTAAATGGTGGAATCGTTGTTCATTTTACCAGGGATGATGAGCCCCTTATTTCACGTAATACTCCCTACACTTACGTACAGAGAAAGGTATATGGCCTCACGAAATAACCCACGAGGAATTTCCTGCGGGACATTTCTTCTCATCAGGTGACTCTCCTAAATATAGTCCTGTGTCTTATTCGGCTGATTGGGCCATACAAATCCTATGTAGATTACGCATAATAGTAACTAAAGGGTCTAATATTACCTAAAGGACTAGTTACAAAATACATCATAGTGGGGAAAGTAGGCTTCAGCACGCTGGCCTACTACCGACATTTTTCGCTATAACCCAACTTAGTTCTAGATAGATGATAGTACCTTGATAACCCAAGCCAGCCAACCCAAAAATGGTTGCTAGCTGACCCTACAGCCTACAGGGTGATGCCACACTTGCCTATAGCCAACCACCTTGAAATCCGCATGCTGTTAAGGTATTCGGATGATAATGTTATCTTTCCTTGTGGCCCCTGTCGTAGAAATGTTCAGGCTGTGCAACATGAGATTAAAACCCTTGCAGCAGGGTGAGAAATATGTGATATAAAGATTTCCCTGAGCAAAGGGCATAAAGCGTTGATAGTGATATTGATGGGTATCAGCATATTAAAGGTGAGTTTGAGTGAACGGCTGATACGCCCTTCGGAACACGAGAAGCAGGAGGGGCACTGTAAGTATATAGTTGTGAACAATGACTTAAAATTTATCATGGCGTCTGCTCTTCTTGAATTCAAACCCCTGCATATGATTCTAATAGAGACAGAATTATACGGTAATAAATACCCGGCATTATAGCAACCTACAAATAGAATTGAAAAACAATTTCTTTTCAGAAAATCACACAGTAAATTTGGAATTGACAATAAAGGCGATTCAAAAACTGAAGATCAAGATAGACATTTCAAACATATGTGTGCAGCACTGTTTGGTAGAGTAGAGTATGGACATAAATGCAAGCTGCAATACGATAAACATATGGTACATGAGGAGATTATAGTATAGGTGACAGCATTGATAACGGGGATCAGATTCCCAGGTTGAGTGATCTGCTGGATGCAGGGTTGTGAGCTCACCTCATGGATCACTCTGGGCAATATCTAGGTGAACACTGCTTTCTCCCTGAATACTTGTGTCCCTTAGTATTGCTCTTGTGAAGACTCTGTTTTAAGATTTTGAATATGAACATATTGAGCAAAGAGCTAGGTAGTAGTCCTGAACGTAGCGTTTTACTAGGTTTCTCAAAATAGTAATTAATACAAAAATCAATTTTAGTCACAAGAACACTTCTCCACAGAAGTAAACGGCCGTTATCTATACAAATAATAACATCTGACTATTTCTCCTAACATTTCTATTTGGTTATTTTTTGTACTCTAAATCGCACAACTTTAGTCATTAGAAAATCATCATGTATTCCAAGAAAAAGTAACCATACGAGCACTTTGTGTCAAATCAGCAGGTGAGTTGTGGGGTCATGCGGTCATCTTAGAACGTAGAAGAACAGCTGTTGTTTTCATAACACCCTCATGATCTGCAGAGACTTGTCACCATGGAAGGAAACACCACCTACTTGCGCAGAGAGATTTAGAAGCAGGGGACGTGAGGTTCCGTGTCCCAGGTAGGCTCAGAGGGTTATGGCTATGCCTGACTAGGTCAGAGGTCAACCTCAAACGAGACAGAGGGGGTGAGAGACCTAGGAGGTATATAGGGTGGTTTATGTGTGGTGGCTACATGAGGTAGTGGGGATGGGTAGGGTTATAGAAAAAGCTCTGTGGTAGTGAGTGTCACGCAGCGGATATCCTGCACAGCACAGTCTGGCTTAATTAAAATTGCCAACTCACGTGGCGGCATTGTATACAGCGCAGTGCTCATATTAATTGGCATTTTCCTAGCAGGTCATTTCCATTCGCAATACTTCGTGTATTCATATTTCTTTAGTTAAGATTAAGGTCTGCTTACAAATCCCTTCTATTGCCTGGTCGTGTTCTCTTTATAACCTTATCTTAAAGTACGATTCATGTATTTCCTCATATTTTCTTTAACATTGTATTCCCCAATTTGTGTCAATCTGCCAAATCTCTCTTTCGCCGCAACATATGTGTTTCTAAATTCATAGTATACCACTAGTCAAGTCAGTTGTATCCTCCCCTGTACTTGAAAAAAAAGAAGATTGTTTATACCTATAGGTACTTGCACGCTGTCGTATTGCATACACTATACCGGGGTACACTCATGGATTAAAAGTCCCCACAAACAATTTCCTGCGAAATGAAACAGCTTTGCACACAGATACATAGAAACATATAAAAACCAGGCACGAAATTTCCAATAACTTCATATCATTTGGCAATACATTTGCTATGTGTATAACCCACCAAGGCTTTATTGCTCCTTATAGAAATGAATCAGAAAAGCTATGCATCTAGATACACGTGGAAAAGGGATAGATCAAACGTAGAAGTGTATCTGTGACAGGGGGTAGTAGTAACTACAGACAGTGCTGTCACAGTTTTGTACACTAGCATCTCAGATAAAGCAGCCCACAGGGGCAGCTCTCTGTTCTTTGTATAAGAGACATCTTAGGGCTCCACCGACAGGGCCTCTCCACGAGGGCATCAGGGCAGCTCCTGCTTCTATGTCTGACTGAAAGGTGCACCAGATAGTGTATACTGTGGGGTGGGGTGGGGCACGCAACAGATATAGAGTAACATAGACACTGGCGGAGGTCATTGGAGTGAGCAGTAGGGATTGGTCGTGTTCTAGAGAATATATATATTATTGTCTATCAGCATTGAAAACGAACGTTTTGATATGTGTACATCTTTCTGTGTTTCGAGAGAAGTTTTGAAAAAAGACTCTTATGCAAGGCGTAACAGTTCAATACGTTCAATTTCTTTAACCAATAGGTTAGCAGCAAGGCAAATATTCAAGCTTCACAGACATTTACAAATAGATAAGTTTCCCTCGGCTGACTCTTTTCCATGGAATCGAATACCTGATGAGAAAACACAGAAGGAGCGGCAGGTTTTGCCAATCCAAACACCCTGCAGCGAGGCACCGGGATAGAGCGACTCTCTGTCCATGTTTGCCACCCAGATCATCTACCAAGGTCCCAGTCCTACAAAGGTAAAATGACGCCGCTGGCACAGAGGGCCTGGATCAATGGGCCCTGACCTTTGTGGCAGGCTATACCAACGATATGATCATCTACCGATTGACTCGCCGATCCTGGACGTCTGACATGGAATGGCCGGGCATTTGGGGGGGGGGGGACGGGTGTGCACTTATGGGGAAGATGAGCAGTGTGTCAAGGCAGACCCAGGATAGGGAGGATGGGAGAGGGAGGCCGAACACACAGTAGGCACAGGGATGGTGTTGGGAGGAGTGTGGTTAAAAGTGAAGAGACTACGGGTAACAGTAACTGCATGGTAATAAACCCCTTACGGTACTTATATATCCCCTCCCCCCAAAAGCCACGGCCTCATGACTATACTCGAACAAATCCATGTGACAAGGGGTCTTGCCTTATGAGAAGACAAGGAGATATAGGTATGTAGGAACCAGAAAAGCCATTGGAATTTATGTAACTCCACTGGATATCTATAAGTACCTGAAGTCGTATACATGTTGTGATGCATAATCTGAGAAAGATAATCTGAGAAAGACAGCAGTGGTAAGAAGAAAGAAGGGGAGTGGAGCAGAGGGAAGGAGAGGGGAGGGAAAGAGGGGCGGAGAGAGGAGGGGAGAACATGGCAATAGGAGAGGTGGGGAGATGCGAGGGAGAGGAGAGGGGGATTTGAGGGGAGGGGGATGGGAATAAGATGGACGGCGACAAGGGCAGGGTAGCTGACGTCTGGGTATTCAAACAGTGCCACCAGTGGCCCTGTGTCGGAATAGCTTCATCGATCATTTTCTGAAGAAAAATAAAAGTAAAGAAACTAGCCCGACCAAAGGCTCTTAATAGCATGGCCAACAGACAGGATCAAATAGTGCCTTCTGCAGAGTAAACCCAGGCGCACCGCGGTGGACATCCGATCTCTACAACTAGCTGGGAGATATGATATTGGCATATGTTTGTCTACAATATTTACAGGAATAGAAGCCCGCTGGGAGCGTTCACCTGAGGCCACACAAATATTTACAGATTGGTAGACATGTACATGGATATGCTTCTCAAATGAATTGTATAGTTTCCCAAGATGAATGTAAACTATAGGAAATCGTTTACTGAGGTGAACTCTTCTGCATGTGCCAGCACATATAGGAAAGCGTACCTCCCACATGAATGTTATCTAGTTAATACTTTGGTATAGAAAGAATGCATAGCTTGGTATTCATACCAGCTATACATGTACCTCTTTCACATAGTTATCATACTTCCATTTCATAATACTACATACATATATACACATCCGACAGACCTTCCTAACACAGCAATTTGAATAAAAAAGAACTCTTCATGAAAATTACCAAAATTACATATTTTCCTGAAGGATATGCCTACAATCATGTAATCCGCTTGAGAGTTGTACCCTTATATTATAATATTGAAGGTGTCGCAGTTGTCAGGTTCAAGCTGTGAAAAGGTTGCTTTCAAATGTCAATTGCACATATCAACTGACTCTAAATGTCATGATACTACTAGTCCGAGAATGATGTTTCCTAAAGTTGCGCAAAACACATATGAATCTACCCTGTAATATAAAGCAGAGTTGAGGACATTTACTCAGCCTTCCTGATATCAAAGATCATCTAGGATAATTTTCAGTAGTATTAGATGCACGTAGGAAACACCCTATACATGTCTTTGCAAATGGACTTTCTTTCCCCACATACATGTAGCTGCTTCAATCGTGTCTGTGTATTGTAAAGGCTTGATATTCTTCTTATACCCCAGACGGTAATGCCTAACTTTGGTATATAATGTTGTCCTTGATCAACATTCACATTCATGCTCACAGTATATTTGCACAACAGATAATTGCAACTGTATGGTATATCACATTTCAATAGTGTATACGTAATCCCTATTTTATTAACATCCCTTGGAAATTCGAAAAGGGACCCGTTCTTATCCGCTGATTTTCACTTATTGTTAACAGTCAGTGAAAGGGAAGGCCTCCCATCGGGAAAAGTGACACCCCCACCCCAGGCCAACATGTCCTTGGCTATCAATGGAACTCACACGCAGACTGCCTTTGAAGTATTGAGTGTAGCTGTAATGGGAGTTTATCCTCCACAAGGTATTCCTACTTGAGTGATAGCTTTCATAATAGATTTGTCATTTGTCATTGGACTCTTTCCTACCCGTCAAACTAAACCCCTGCTCAACCACCATAACGAGTACAGCGCGTATATGATATGTATATCTCTCTACACATACTATATGCGACTTTCCTTGTCGTGTACAGGTTTACCTTTCCTCATATTAATTAGTAGAAACAGATATGTGTATGATGACAAATACAACACAACCGAGAAATTTCAAGCAGGAATAACAGTCGCTTTTTAATATTACAATTAAGACCTATACTATCACTGTGAACCCGACTCCCATCACTACCACCTCTATAAACACTGCCCATATTGTGCTCATACCTTGGCTATGGTAATAAATATGTATAGCACTAGCTATAATGTTGAATTATAAGCTAAGTGGTATGGGGCTGAGGTTGGGCAGGCGGACGCTGAGGAGGATGGAGGTGTGGAAGTAAATGGATCGGACATGATCCGGTGTAACCTGCATCACACTGGACACCAACATCATGTATTTAGTAGGATCAAGCTCTGAGCAGGAATAGGATGGCTGCTGGCAGGGTCCGCCCTCCGTCCATTAGAATGAATATTTAACTATACACCTGGTAGTGGGAGGACGATGTCTAGTGGTAACGGGAGTGGGAGGGGCACATACTGATTCAATAAGCTATATCGTTTGTCGTCATGTTGCATGAATGCATACTCACCAGGGCTGCATTCGTACATCATGATGACTCTTCGGGAGTTTATCAACCATGTAGGGTTGGCATGATGCATGACTAGTCCTGGCGAGTAGGCTCGCCAGGGGTCCATCATGACAGTAAAAGGGATACTGCATAAGAGCACTACATGTTATATGAGAAAGCTTCAATTTGATATGTTCTATGCTCACATCATATATATGTGATGATTTGAGTTTTGAATTTGATACCTATCAAACGAACAAAAGGTCAGACGTCACTAGATATCAGCACGGGGATTTCACATAAAAAGCACGATGAGTCGCCCGATCGTACATGTATAATAATAAATGATACGGAACGAATTGCCATATGGCCAGCTCCGACTGTTACGTACTGGAGGGGCAGTAAGTGTTCGGCAAAGCAAAGTGATTTAATGCATAATTATTATTGGACTACTCGCCAGGACTGTATTAACTCCCAAGGGTTTAGCATGATGTATTCATACTTTACGACGGTAAGGGGCATGCTGCATTTAAACACTATAGGTTATTATGAGGTCAGAATTAGGCACAGATAATGATCAACAGATATGAATCATATGTCAGAGCGCCATTGGTATATACTTAGACTTAACAATACAGATATGCCCTCTGGGCTCAATAGCAGAACAGTTCCTAAAGCTTTTTGATCCAATATGAGACTCTTATTTAGGAGCTGAGCCTTTGTCAATAATTGTCAATGTGGCTATACATAGGGCCAGGCGCGAGGTCACACAATCGCCCTTTATTCAGAAATATGCAAAGCCTCTTAGCATCTGTGCTACACCTATAGATACGGTCCACCTCAGAGTAATGCCGTTTCCATTTGGAGGGTTACGGTCCAACTCCAGGTAATGCTGTTTGCATTCAATATAGCCTTACTATGCTAGGTGGGGGGGTTAGAGGTATTGGTTGCAATTGCAAGGGTTGGTGCATGAGATCTAGAGCTAGATGCACGTGGTCAGACATTATAAATCATGAGACAGATCTATCGGTAAACGTATAACTCAATGAGGCTGATACAGTGATTCCCTTCATCCCTCTCAATGAAAAATACCCCAAAAATATACAAATATCAGTGACAGGTGTTTAAATGGCTAAATAGGTCTCAAATTACAAAGAGGAAAACATGATTGATTGCTTGACCTATCATGACCCCTAACGATTACCAACTACAACAGCTGATCATGATACTGAGGATTGACTGGTAGGTCCTATAATCATCCCTTTTTATTTACAATCTTCGGAGCTGTCTTACCACGGGACAATTTGACTCAGTGTCTATAATCTGGCTATCGGCTCTTATATTAAAGTAACAAAAAGGCCTCAAATACCACACCATAAATGTCCGCTATTTGGGAAACCTGGTCTTTGTCTGTTTTAGTCACAACAAGAGATATGCCATATGGTCACAATGGTTCTGAATGTGATGGAATCTATGTACTGGTGTAGGAAAGCACCTTGGTGTAGGTACGCCGAGAAAATGCAAGGCAGCATCCCCACTATGTACACAATGTACATTACGCTTTACTGCATAGATTCGATGAACACCACCACCCTGGAAAGGCCCTAAAGTGGTATCAAGGGCGTAGAGCAACCTGTAATAGCCAACATATGACTAGAGAATCCTAAATGTGTCGCCCTATGCAACCATGGATATATATGTAACCAAGAAGACCGATATCTGTAGCCGTTGGGCTATACATATGGAGATGAACTATTATCCCCTGGATGGGAGGTCATCTGGGATATTTAGCAGTCAAATAAATCACATGTTACTAAATCCGTCTGTCTAGCCGAATAGGCAAACAGAGTCAGAAACACAGTCCAGTCACTGTTTATATTCCAATAAATGCCCTTACCACTGAAAATAGCCGTACTTCGAGGGTGCTTTTATTTCGTCTACCCCTATTCCAGGCAAGCCAAACGACCGTGGTATCGACATAAAAAAGATAGATTTGCCAAGTGAAATCACGAAGGGATCTTTACTATCCCCCCCTTGGGAACCCAGCTAACAGAAGGCAGTCTCGGCGTTATCGTGCAGCTATCGGGGACCTTTGATCAAAACGCCCCCAGAGCCTGCGCACACACAGGCAGGCTGTATCATAGAAAGGGGTGTGGTCTACTAAATGCCACCATTTGTCCACATGTTATTTTTTTTCTAGACCTGGCAGGAGGGAGGTCTTGATTCAGGGGGCCTTTCCCCTGTCGGGTCGGTCAGGCTGGTAGTGAGATGCAGGCCTGTGATGCTGCGGTATGTAGATAGATGCCTGGTCAACACAGGCTGGGCTCACAGTATCAGACATTAATGGTATGGCTTGGGGAGGCCTGGTCAACACAGGCTCGGCTGACACTATCAGGCAGTAATGTTGTGGCTGGGAGGGGCCTGGTCAACACAGACTGGGTGACAGTGTCAGACAGTAATGATGTGGCTTGGGGAGGCCTGGTCAACACAGGCTGAGCTGACCATATCAGGCAAACATATCGTGGCTTGGAGAGGCCTGGTCAACACAGGCTGAGCCGACCGTATCAGGCAAACATATTGTGGCTTGGAGAGGCCTGGTCAACACAGGCTGGGCTGACCGTATCAGGCAAACATATTGTGGCTTGGAGAGGCCTGGTCAACACAGGCTGGGCTGACCGTATCAGGCAAACATATTGTGGCTTGGAGAGGCTTGGTCAATACAGGCTGTCCGGGCAGTATACAGTAATATCTAGCACAGATATTTGGAACAAGAGTTTGTGCTGGCAAGGCATCTATATTATATGTGTTGGCACTGGAAACAGACCTTATATAATGATGCCATTGGCTGCCATGGGAGTGTTTTTGTTGTTGTTGTCTAGGTATGGTATTCAGATACATTTGTATGTTTCGCATTTATCTACCTTGGCATACACCGTATTATAGTGGTAATTTACATAAGTATAGGTACTTTGGAGGCCAAAAAATATTGCCAACAAAATATTTCCAACAAGATATTTAACTTCATATATAGTTAAACAGATCAACCAAGTTCCAGTGAAGACAACTACAATATATATGTATTAAATCCAGAGTCTACATGTAGCACCAAGTTGTAGCAGAAATGGGGGAATGGGACATTTCCCAATCGTCAGTCTCGTGGTAAGGCCATCTGGTTGTGGCCAAGAGGGCCATCACGACTCTGTTCCACGACGTTTACAAACAATACAAATTTTTATCCGACAAGCTGTGTACGCCTACGTCCGCAGATATCCCATTCGTGGCTCCCATCCGGAGAACAGACACTGAAGGAAGCCTATCTGGTAGTACTCACTGGCCGAGACCTTGCCAATGAACACAGTGTTTGCCTAATCAAGACAACAAGTGGCCCAATTGGAATCCTACCCTCTGACTCCATCCTCAGCCAATGTTGGAGGCAGGAGGGGATGAAGAGTAAGGCACACAGGCCCTGGAGGAACCCCCTCGGCGATGTAATTATCCAGTTGGACGCCCCTTTTTCCCCTGCAGAGCAACACCAAACTTCATTCTGTGCACTATAACTTAATTAACACGTTCAGACGGGCCTGACGCCCGGAGGCCTGGCTGTTTATGATGCCTTTAAGAGGCTATGTCCTATTCACTCAGCTACACATCAGCAGCAGGATGAAACCCACCTCCAGGGTGCATCCCCCCCCCCCCCCCCACACACACACAGCGGGGCAGTAATTAAGCATTAAGGTGGCCATTTAATTAAACCTTCCTATTTTTTTGATGCAGAACCTTCCGGGTAAATGCTCCCCATTGTGTGGGTGTGTGAGTTTGTTCAAGGACGAGGGGGTGTACCAAGGGGGCGGGCGGGGAGGGGGAGGTACCTCGACGCCCCAGGGCAAGTTTGTTAAGGAGAGTTGATTAAGTTAGAACCTGACTGACTGATCCACACGCCATTGGACAAAGCCCCTTCGGGCAGCAAACAAAAGGACCACAGCAACCAAAAGAAACAGTGGAAGCATGAGCCAAAGGAAGGAAGAGTACCTGCTGCCTCCCTCCTTTCATACATCACCGACCAATTCCTCCTGCCCACATTTCTCATGTTCCTTCAGACATACAGGTCAGTTTACCCCTGGGCGGGGCAGGTGGGGCATTTCCTGCTATTGACCTGAAGCAGAGACCAGATTGAAACTGCATAAAGCCTGAAGTGGGTTCTTCCTCTTCCATGTGAGGCAACAGTCATTTGTACATGCTACACACCCGTCCAATATGCTGACCACTCATGGCCACTCTTTCCCACATTCAAATGACTCATGAATTTATCGGCAGCATTAATGTCAACATGCAAATGCATTATTTATCATTCCCAATCTGGGGGAACCCATAAAGTCCAACTACCAAGGGATATAGGTCACCGCATATTTGTAGCGGTTCCCACATGCATCCACGTGTGTATGATATGAGTTTGGTACTACCAGACATCGAATATTGATATCTGCGATTCTGAATCAGGTAAATCAGAATCAGATGTTAACCAAGAGAAGACCTCCTGCACACATCATATATGAATGTGTACAGGGCATGTACCAGTGATAACACAGGGACGTCAGCCAAAAAGGCAAATGTCTAGAGCCGAGAAGAGAGGGTGAGGGCTGGGGGTCAACCTCCCTGGGTACGGGGCCCGGATAGCTAAATATGGGTTTTTTGTGGTGGTCACGGCACCAGTGTAATTATTGTAGGTAGCCAAACGTGGGCTCGGATAGCAAAATATGGGGTAAGCAAGGCCAAACAAGGGCTCGGATAGCTAAGTATGGGGTGGGAGAGGCCAAATGAGGGGTCGGATAGCTAAATATCAGGTAGGCACGGGCGTCAAAGCACCAACGCCAGGTAACACAAACACAGAATAAACCACAAGTATCAACCAGATCCATTGTCTATCTCTTGAATACTCATCTAACATGGGTATTCCATGTAAACAGCACCCTCTTTTAAGTAGTCTGGGATATTTTACTGGTGAAAGATCCCCCCCCCAAAAAAAAAGAAAGCTAAATTTCGTCCCCCCCCTAATAAATAAATGAACACTCAGGCCCAAGAGAGATAATTATTACACCATTCATTAAAATAAAATCGACATACCTTGCTGCCAGAGCATCAAAGTTTCCTGAGGTGGGCCTTTTCCTAAGCCGGAGAAAACTATGCAGTGCCTCAAGTGACCACATCTTAAACTCTTCTACTGTCATACTGGACACCTCTGTCAGTGCCAAATCATCTTCTTGGAGTAGTGGTCCAGCAGACTGGGAAGTAGCTTTGCTACCAGTTGCTTTAGTATTCTTCCTTGAAGTCGTAGCCCTTGGTTTCTTGGGCTGAATGTCCTTCTTTTTGGCCAATCCTTTCCCTTTTTTGGAAGGTTGGCCTGTTTCTATACGTGGTTTCATTGTGGATAATATAGCTGAAACTCTCCAGTGAGCACATGTGAGCACATGGGTGTTACAGACACCCTTCCCAGAAACACCTGTTTCTGACCTAATTACAGCCAGGCCTGTTACCATGACAACGGAGTGCAGGCATGCATAACACATACCAGCTGTTGGTAGGCCTACATAGTATGTGCTAGTTATATATGGAAACATAATAAAGCCAGAATGAGCAATCTAGGCCTATAACATTTAACATAGATCTATGTCCCACTTGTGGCCTCTGATGATTAAGATGTAGCCTCTGTTGCCAACGTGATGGGCATAGAATTATCATTTCTGAAAGAATTCAGTGTGGTAGCAAAGTAATGTGTTTTGTTATTTTTATTGAAAATAAAATTTAAAAAACTCAAAAAGGGTTGACAAGGTGTCATTCTGAAACTCAATATTTCCCAAACTTGTCACGGGGATGGGATGACAGATCATCCATTTTCAAACTGCTGTTGTGTAAAATCTACATGGACATTATACATTTCCTTTTCGTCAGGATCATCCAGGATGTCTTGGCATATGATACATGGAAGCACAAGTCTCTATCTGAAGTAGTTACCTCACAATCGATTATTTTAGTAACCTATGTTAGAATTCTCCCATAGCCTGCAGTGGTGAAGGCCATGCACGTGTGAGTATTTACTCGCACAACGGAAGTGACCCCCGTACGTGACCTGACCTACATCGCCAAATAAGGCAGACCGTGCAAGCGTGTATTGTAACTGGGGATCTGAGACATGGGCCAAAACTTGACTCCTGAACCGTTCATGGCCGTTTAGGTGGGCCCACTTATAACACTAGGCCCATCATGCAGGGACTGCAGCAGTCAGGTATTTACCTGAAAGTACAACCCACGCAGAAAACGTTACTGTCACCCCAAGCTATCTCTGCTCCAAATAGTATCTTTCTACAGATACGTCCTTTTCTGAACGAGTTTTGATCAATTTAAAGGGTAGCCATTAAGTCATTAAGTTTGGAGAATATAACAAGGCATTATGTCCCTTTTGCACAGCAGCTAGGAAACTCTACCTTTCTTTTCCCTCACTCGGCTTAATAGCCTAACTTGGAGTGAACTGCCATAGGAAGATGAGAAGGGAACAATGGGCGATAAATAAGTGTATATTTACTATTTCAGTGAACCAAAAACCTATTCTAATGGACAAAGTTAATACCCTTTTAGGAGAGAAGCTTAGCTCATAGTTGTCACGTATATAGCCTACTCATAGCTGAAGTAAATAGACACTTGTGCCAAATGGGCGGTATACATTATTTAATACACTGGGGCATTGTGAAGCATTAGCAGCAGTAAACAGTTTTATATAAAGACATCTATATGAGAGGGCATATTTCTTCATTGTGTTCGTTAGATATGGATTAAGCAACCTAATAATTTGATAAATGCTTTGAGGCATTAGATATAAGAGAGAGACGCAAATTTAAGAATGATATGGTGAGAATTTAATCAGTAAATATCTATATTTCATGGGTTTGATATGATTAATATTAGACATTGTAACACGAATGTGCTGTGGGTGATATTAGCTAGAATTCTTCTTATGTACTGCCGCCTGGTTAGCAACATGATACCACCCACCGTGTCCATGCATGATGGATTATATTGTACATAATAAACACGAGTGTACACGTGCTTTATCCTATATCCTAAATTAATCAGAGGAGTGATAATGATGGCGACATTTGTCGCCTATACTATAGATGTTTTGCACACACACACACCCCGACCATTTTCATGTTATAGTGCACATTATGGGTGTAAAATTGCAATACAATAATACGGCCCTCAGGAGCCAGGAGAATATAGGCACCGCAAACTCTAAAAGGAGCCTAATTGAAAATTACCCGATTGATTTTAATTATGATGGGGAATTAAGATTCTAACGAGCCCTAGGCACTATAAAAATTACTTTAAAAAAAAAAGAAAAAAAAAGGGTGCATATATACATTGGTATAGGCCTACTACGACAAATAGCGCTGACTACAGTGAGTTTGGAGCTTGCCTTTGTGGCACGTTTTCTTACCAGCTGCTTATACATTATCTGCTCCATCTTTAAACCCTGCATGTGGCAATTGTATCTACTGGGACGAGTCGTGACGCAATGCCAATGCTGACGTTAATAGAAGAGACACACGGGATGCACGTGACGTTTGCACATGCACAGTTAAGACCAGCTTATAAACATATACTGGCTTGCATATTTTCTATCTCTCTTGGTCTATTTCTTTAGTAGCAACCATGTAGCATCAGTGTGTCGGAGTTTAATCAAATTAAATCATATAATTATTCACATTGAATTTGTACTGCTCTGCCTCATTCCGAACGATGTATTGAAAAGAAAGAAAGCTAATATCGAGGGAATGCCAACAAAACACAAATTCCGCAGCTAAATACATACATCCCTATATTTGATAAATAGGCTCACGTAGCATGTTTAAATAATGCAGTAGCAAGCCACTTTGGTAAACAGGGTAACGCTATACATATATAGTAAGGTCAATGCCAAATATGACCTCTGTAAGGTCATAACCAGGGGTCATAGTCATAGTCACAAAGTCAAGTCAGGATAAAGACTTAATGAAGGATAGTGTATAGGATACCATGTCAAGAGGCTTGAAGTGTTCAATTAGGTTGCCTGTTAAATTATCATTAAAGCTATGTTATAAAGTCTCCTGTTAAATGATCATTAAATGTATGTTAATAGAGCTCCCTGATCAGCCTGATGAGGGTTAATGCCATTTAACACGCTCATGTCATAATGATGTTCACAAATGGATTGACAGGGGCTGGTGTAGTAACATGGCCCCCATCATAAGCTAAATACGTTTAGACAACCATACAAATGAGGTTTACGTGGTGGAAAGTCAGACTACATAACCATGATAACTCAGATCATATTGCATCCGCTGTAAGCTTAAACCCAATCACTGCAATTCAAAACAACTTCTATGTTTATGAGGGATCGATTCTCATGTTTGTTATAAATATTTAACCCAAGAGCATTTAATACTTTTTGTATACCTTGTTTGCCTACCGGAATCTCCAAAACTGGGAGAGACATGGCGGATAAAGACCAAAAGGTCAGATGATGCTGTCTAATCAATCAGGCTGATTTCTAACTAATCTGCTAACCCACAATGCCGCCATCGAGAAGTGAAATGTCAAGACCTTTTGAAAGTGCTACTTTCCTTATAGTTCAAGCTGCTGTTTTGTTTGTGTGTTTTTTATATACGATAATTTGGGGTTATACTATTCAGCCTTTGTTTCTCAAACTGTGCATGGACGTGACATTGGACATTTTAATATTTGGCTATTTTCTGTGGTAGTTGAAACCAGGCCCTGGCTAACCCTTTTAGGACATCACAGCGTTTTAATGCATGGTATCCTATTTGCGTGATGATGAATGAATCTAGGCGTAAATGCATCACATTCACAGGGGTTGATACACTCCTGAGAGATCAGCTGATGCAATACAATGTAAATACAGCCCTGGCGAGTAGTATACATTGGTGCATCATGACGACGAATGGACATGACACCCTAAGCATAGCTTGCTGACACTTCTCCACGTATTGAGTATACAATCCATGTACACATACAGTTTCTTCAGAATTGGACACCTTAAAAGGCCCCCTATGGTTTTGTATACACTATAGTAAGAATACCTCCCTTTGGTAACACTAGAACCAACCCTCAGGCAGGTCTCTGATCAGAACCCACCAACTGCGTTTTTGTCTGCCAAAGAAGACCTTCTTTTTTCCCCATGAATACAAAAACATACAAGTTCCAAACATGCACATTACCCCTTTGTGTTCTGCCTGGGTATAGGGTATGTTTACGCAGTACTTTGTCTCTGGAAGCAAGTGGAAACCCACAGCCTTCATCTGCCCGTTCCACGGCACCATGCACTATATAGCAAGACATGAATGCCCTTTATCCTGCCTGCAGGGCAATAGTACAATTTGGAAATCCTCATCGCTTTCCACCAACCCATCGGTCCTGTCTCTGCCTCACACTATGTAATTTCAGTAAATACATACATCTCATACTCATGCTTGAAGATCTGTACGTGTTTTAACATGATCAGCTGGCGGTGAGAATATAGGGTCTCTCCAACATAGCCTAAATGTCTATGAATATTCAAAATAGTATTGCAAGCATACTTCTCCATATTGGATGACGTATACCACCATGCAATGTTTGGTCTGACTATGGCACAAACAAATTGAGTCGGACAGCATCTATAACTGAACAAGTACACGCTACTGCTATCTAAAGTACATTGTGTATCTTATCACATTAACTCCTTTATATTAATATTAAGAAAAATTCTGAATAGTGGTTTGGCTGGGAAGCGAACCCACAACATCAGGATTGAATCCCTGTGCTGCAGGGATTGTGGAGAACTCTATATCCTTTTTCAACACCCTTCTTCCAATAAATTGTTCATCTTACCGTTATTAAAATACATACAAGAGTGCAAAAGACTAGAAGTCTACAAAGGACCGTATGTTAAACTCACTTTTATCATCTATTTGTGGCAAGTTTTTATTTAGAGATTTTAGTACTTTAGCACAAAGGTTGGACGCAGTGCCCTCAAACCCCAGACTCTCACGCATTGAGCGGGTGTCAGGTTGTCTGGTACAGCAAGGCATAGGAGCGATCCCTCTCTGACTATTTCCACTGGTGTCTTTGAGGTGCCTTTGACTGGCAGTCACCTGAAGACCCAAGTATTGACCATGGAGGTTCAATACTACAGGTAAGATGATAGAAACCATCCCCTGGAGGACTCTCTGACACTTTACAATGAGAGGCTAGCGTACACTGCATACATTTCTAATGTCTTTCTGTCATACTATAGCTTGGCAGCCAGAAAGATGAATGGGGAGGGAAACAATACATTTTAGTGGGAAAATGCAGAAAATATGGATGGTCAAATGTATAGCAAGATGGATACTTTGGAATAGATCCTTGAAATGACTGCACCATTTCACTTTCCAAATATATATTATCATAAAATGCAGTTTCCTTGTATAGCGATGGTAGCATTTTTTTCATTCATACTGGTTGAACCAGAACGTGCTCAGAGGTGGTATATTGTCTGTGCTATCTACTCAAGTACACTGCAGGTCTCCCTCTCTGCCAATATAGACTCCGTGACTAGGATTCAGTACACAGGACTAGCAGAAGGGAACCACAAAAGGAGCGCATACTGAAATACACCATGGATGATAATTTCTGTTTTCCTCTGATCTTATCACGATTCGCCTGCACTAGACAGGTTCAGTGTTGGGTTAGCAACTGCTGTCGCACGTTGGAGGGACAGCCTATAAATGGCTCCCAAGTCAATGGCATACTTTGTCCCTTTCAAATGTGCATACATTTGGAAGAAGCTTTTATATATTGGCAACATAGCTTGTTGCTGGTGATATCTGCGGTTAGGACCAGAGATATAAGCCGGGTATTGGTAGAATCTCTCAAAGGGTACTCAATTACCCTGAATTCTTATTTTTGAGCATTTATTTAGAAGAGTTTACTTGTTCTCCTTGGTATATATATATTATAAAACAGGGGCGGACTTTTAGATCCCTATACATACACCACAAAGGACTAGAACCAGCAGGGTATTGGTTGCTGGTGTTTCCATGGCAGGTACCAGCGAGGCACCATTGGCTCTCCATCATTTTGGTAGGAATTCTTGTCAAAATGGTTGACAAGATGGCAGCCATTCACAGTCCCTCACCATGATTGTGACAGTCTAGTTCAGTGCTGAGCCTCCCATCACTGACAGGCTTAGCCACGGGAGAAAAAAGGGGTGGTCATTTTCCACCTAATGACGCCTGGTCGATCAAAGCAATTGGACAGCAGACGACACTGCTACGTCATCTCTGCACCCAACACCGTGCAATCAACCCCGTGCTGGATGATTGGTTCGTTATATGTAGCCAGCGTCCGCCTCAGGGTCAATTAGGCGTCTGTATTCATTAGGGCGACCCGCCTTTATTTGATTACCGGAAGCTGCTGAAGTGGGGAGATAATATGGGATGATATGTCTATTATCGCCCAACTCCTGCATTATCACTCACTATGACAGGCACCTTTTGCCAGGGCTAGATGTGGGTGGCAGGTTCTCTCTGGTGCTTTACCGGATGGCTGGATGGGGTGTCCATCTCCATTTACCCTGGAGGAGACACTACAACTACATATATACCAGGGTGTAGCTGGTTGGATGAGCACTGGATAGGCACTTCCAGATTGTAGCAGTGTCACACAGCATGCTTATCTGTAATATTGGTGTAAACATTCATTGGTTTGGAGTTGTTGCCATAAAGATGATTGCACACAAACCTGAGTAGAAAACAAATTGGTAGTTTAACACACACAAGCAGAAAAGCAATGCCTTAAAGATAGTTGCCCATGCACAAACATGAGTAGAATAAAATTAATGCCAAATAGATGTTTGCACGCAAACATAAGTAATACACTAATAGCATCTGGATGGTTGCATGGAAAAACAGATTATTTGGATTTCTGAAGATCTCTGAAGAATGCTGATCATGCTAACAATATACCACTAGGTTCCAGTTGTGTATGGGAAGTGATCAGTATCACAAACATGGTAACAAACCCTTTGTTCCAACACCCAAATAGATGATCGGGTTGTGGGAAAGAATCTCATCTACCATATGGGTGAGAGTATACAACCAGTTTGATATTGACCCAAGAGTGAATTGGCTGGGGAGGCTGGTGGGGCTAGGGAGGTCAGAAAATAGGGGAGATGGGTAGCGTTGGAATCAGCCTCGGCTAGAAGGGAGGGGTAGATGTTGCCATAAGGATCCCATAATAGTTAATGCTTATTGATGCCATCTACATTCTTGGTGTATTCTAATGTACAATCCTTAAAACACACCATTTTTGAATCAAAGGTTCTGCTAATACATGTATACAATATTAATGAGGCTAAAGATTTTACACTTCATTCATCCTTCTGTGGGTTTAAAAGAACAACATTCATTATTCCATTTTTCAAAAATGCAATGGTCTTGAAATTGCTTAGACCACGGCCGGAGCTAACTTGTTGCTTTTATGCCTGTCTCTTCCTTGTAAAACGATTACAAAAAGAATACAGCAAGTACGGGTAAATTAGAGTGCTGGGACTGCGAGCAGTGCAAAAGTATGAGGGCAATGGTCATCAGCCCATGGAACAATTGTTTTCCATTTTTGCACGGTCATCAGCCTGGCAGCTTTTCTGTAGACCATCTGTGTCTACATCATGCCTGTGCTCTATGTGCCTCTATATGGGTTAAAAATCGACACGGGCGACACGGCGACACGGCCCTTTTAAAAAACGACACGGGCGACAAGGCCCTTTTAAAAATCGACGGACATGGACGTTTTTATAAGGCCCTGGTTTGTTCTATACACATAAAAATCGACACAGTGACACGGCCATTTTGCTAAAGATCGACATGGCGACACGGTCAAAAGTCTGGGCACCCATGTGGAGGCACCTCTATGCCTATGGGGTTATATCATTACCGACCCCCTAAAATCACCCATGTATACTTGTAATTCATGATAAAATCACCTATATTTAGCTGAAATAAATGCCATAAATGAAATCTACGGGCGTTTTTAGAAACAGGGGTATTTTCCATTAATTCTAAGCTACTATATGTTTTCTACGATCCGAAACTAGCATTTGGAATAGTATTATAAATGAATGCAATATGCCACCATTTTCGACAGTCTGCATATAAGCAGCTGATATTTTATCATTAATATTGTAGATCATACATGGCAATAAATAATAAGCTACGTTTCAGCATCTTTCACTCATGTTATCTAAATGTTTTGTCACATTCTCACTAACAGTCTCGCATTTCTCCATTGCCTTCTACCTTGTACACTGTTGTAACAACGTGAATTAAAGTGTGAATAAACACCTTCAGACAAGAGCATAAATTATCACATTCAAACGTTTTATTGCCTGTGCCCATTCCTGTGTGACAGTACTCTCACAAGAGATATTTGTAGATTTAAAAGGATACTACCACCCACGAATGAGTATGAGCTAGTGTTCCCCAGTATGCCCCTAGCTGACGCAAAATACTTTGGTTTGCCCTCGTCAACGATCTGTACACTTAATACCCACACATCATTCCCCTCTCTAACTCTCCTTCCGACACAGGACCCTTTACGTGGGTGTACCTTTGTGTGACTGTGTATAGTGAGGAAGATGAAAATGTACAAGATATCCTGATAAAGGCCATAAACACAAGAGGAAGTAGGCTAAGTAGATCTCATTCACTATTAATACAATAGCTACAGCTCGATTACTTCTTCATTATATCAATGCAATATATGTGCTTGCAGTTGTAGTCAATATGTCTTACAAATGGAGGTAAAGACAGGGCATAATACAGATCGGTCTACGTAATCACAAAATACTGATACAATAGTTAGTCTGGTTTTATATCCAATCATAGACACTCGGCAAACCGCCAATATGAAATATGACAACCCCAAAGAGAACTTCTTGACAGATTGAAAAGACAAGAAATCGTTTAAAGCACATCACAACAGAATGCCACTTTATTGAAGAAAACTTTCAGCTGATTCCCCAATAAACATCTATTTATAACCACAGCCTTTTAGTTTGGCAATAAAATCCAGTCTGTATCTTCTTTGACCAACCAGTTTTACAATGTGACTATTTTATCCATGAAAGCCCAAGCCAATATTAATCCAAAACTGTTTCCCATTTCAAGGCACAAAAGCATCACATTTCATCTCTTGATTGCTGTAGCCACTTCTTGTAGTCATCCTCATCATTTTGACACTTAGGGGAAACCATCATTTCCGCTGCCAGGTGTAAAAAGATTGATTTCACCTGAGCACCAGTGTCTGTTTGTTGCCCACAAAAGTATGAACACTGCTATGTGATATTAATGAAAATGTCCTCTTTTGTTCTTAAATGTTGGCTATAATGGATTTGATACATGATAATGTTATCAACAAGAATATTAATTGATGGCAAAGTATGTCGTTACGTATACGAATGAATCAGATGTAATGTATGCTCCTATAAAAATACAGAGAACCCACTCACTGGTACGCTAAAAGTAAAAAATCTTCAGATTTTGCCAAATGTCTCTAGAAAATTACACACTTTAATCCAGAAACTCCAGCCAAAGAAAGAAGGATTTCATTCAAAAGTGATGAGAAAAATGACATCCTTGCAAAAGGCTTGTGGACTTTACCTGATATCACTTTACCCACACACCATGGTGGCTGATCCCTCTCCAGGACTCCCTGCACCCATGGCTTGAATCTGCCCTGGATGAGAATAGTGACATGTCCCACAGCCAGAACTGGTTTTGTTTCTGTCTGGTATGATTCAACAATTAAGTAACATGAGGGGTCTCCTTTATATAGACTTTTAAGCCTCTATGTACGGGTGTATCCGGGCACCACAATACTAGCCTCTATCACTGATGGGATGATTTGTTGTCCCAAACTAGGGTAAGACTATATATATATATATATAGCAAACATGTGTTTTTGTTATTTTACTATGATATCCTAGACTTGATTCCTGATATGACTGTGACTTGAAGCCTAAATAACGTTGTCAAACATAGCATGATACTTAATGACACAGGCACAGGTGAAACATCAATACTATAATGTTATTTCAGCCAGAAGAATATATTAGGCGTCACGACGCTGAGATTAACCATATGAACCTTTATACAGGGGAATTTGCTATGTAAGTCTCTAAGAAAAAAAAATCGAAATACACTTCTATACGCTGCATGGTTATAGTCGAAAGTCAGGTACCAAAGGCCCGCAAGCCGACCCTTGGCTACATCGGGTGAACCAATTGGGGTTTTCGGTCCCGCTTTCGGTCTAAGGGACCAGCCCTTGATATCATCTCTATTCGCGACATTCTGCCAGCGACGTATGACGTACGTAAAGCGTCTGCGCGCTGGCAGTGCCACCAATGACGTAGAGCCTCACAACCAGTGACAGATCACCAGGCTTATTAGGTCGAGCAGGACTGTCAGGTCCCTTGTGGACAATGGAGGTGTGATGATGGATGACCAGGCCGGTGAGGTCGATCAGCAGGGCCCAGGTGGCTAGATCGGCAGTACTTAGCAGGGCTGGTGGGTGGGGTTGATGTTGGTAATCTTGTGGGGAGGGTGGCAGTCACTTCACGCCTGGAATCAGGCAGTCATATGTGGCATCCAGAAGGATACACTGAGAGGGGGGGGGGGGGGCTCCTGTAGCTCCCCACACAATGGACGCTGGCATCCAAGTGATGGCATACCACCACTGACAATTTGTCACCCCATCAAAAGCACTCCTCACTTCTGGAAGTGTCTCAGGAAATATCCACCCGTGAAAAAGCGGGTGCCTTGGGAAGGAGCTTATTATTGGTAGTGCAGCCTCCAGATTGTTATCTTCCCACGTAGCGACCTTAACGGGTGGTATATTGTGGCGTACTGGCTTATAACGGATGGGGGTCTCTCGCCTGCACAGAAAAAAATACTTTCACAAAATCCAGCAGCAATTGTTTAGGGAAATCATATACCTTTTAGAGAACACTGTGATAGTGACAACACAATTCTAGGTAGGGCCGCCAGACTCTTAATCTTCAGTATGCTTTACCATTTGTATTATAAAGAAAAAATACTTCACTCTATTCCCTTCCAGACGGGGCGGAGTGGGATAGCCAATGAAAAATATATCAGCAGCTTGAGATTACTTCCGCGGAGCACATTTCTATATGCTATAACTGTAAGGGATAAGAGGCGGTGCCAACGCCGCTATAAATATTGAATAGCCGCTATCTCAAATAATGCAGCCGCAAATTGGGAACAGGCAAGCTTACACTGCTCTCTCCCGTAGGGCTGCACTGAGATTAACGGCTCTGTCCTCAAATAAGTGCCGTTATCGGGTATATAAAAGTTACCCTGCTAATCACCCTCCCCTAGACACCCCCTTAGGGAATGTTCGGGTGTATAATTTGGATGCCAGAGACACCTAATAATTGAACACATTTTGTGCTAACTGCCAGGGGGTGCACTGGTGGAGCAGGAGGGAGCACTAAAACTGTTTCAGTAAATCACCACGTCCCCGTGCCGTCCTGTTAAGTGCTGGATAGAGTGGGACCTGGGAATTGAACACTGTTTACCAATGGAAGCCACAGCAGTAATTCACAACTATTAATTCAGTTCCGTGGGTCTAATCCAACTGCTCAGCATAGCAACATTTTGCTCAGACCCAACCAGATAAATAGTATCAGTATTTTTATTTTATTTCAGCTAATGGGAGGTGCCAATTGATTGCTATTCATCCAGAAGGTGCTATTTAAAGGGTATACCAGTGCATAAAAGACTACAGAATAATTCATCCATCAGCATTTGCTGTGCCGAGGTAATTTGATCTAACCCCAGCTAGCTTTTCTTTCTAAAACTTAGCTTAACACATTGTAACTTTCTGAGAACACTGATGTCAGACAGTTGTATCTTTTTTTTTGCAAGTCGCTGTGGATGTGAATAGAAGTAAATTCCCATTTATGTCCACCAAGGGAAATATACTTCTATGGAGATGCACACAAAGGAAGTTGATGCATCTTCTCACTTTACTTCTTACACAAGAACCTGAGGTACTGTGGTGTCAGGTCCCGCTATGTGTAATAACGCAAACCCAGTGAGAGATGTCTGCTACCGTAAAACCTCGCGTATAAGCCACGGCTAGTACGGTCAGATCGACGGTGCGGCTTATAGCATCGGCCCAGGGTCAGGGTGCGGCGTATACGCGAGTTTTTGCTACTATAATATATTGGTACAGTACTAAAAGTCACCATAATCAGATCTCGGTCCAGAGTCGGGGTGCGGCTTATTCGCGAGGTTTTACGGTATCTTCTTAAAACGACACTGTTGGCCCGGGTATAAGGCACTACTACTTTGTTCTTATGTAGACAATCATAACATGTGTGGGACCAGATTTGTTATTGATTTATTTTGTTCTTCCAGAATCACACTCAAGAAACACAGTACAATCGATAAGATACAACGGACAAACCACATTTCATATTTCTGGGTAAAATAATTCAGGACCAGAGAATAAATTTATATTCATTAAAAGTAAGGTTCGCACATCAGAATCACCATGTCTGACTGCTTGTCGTTTTCCTAGCATGGGGCAGTGGACAAATTGTGTCAATCGCATAACTATAGTCATTGTGCCTGCTCTTTTGAATTCTCATAATTCTAGTTTTGCCTTCTTTGAACTTAAACAGCCGAGTTTGTGAGCCGCATGATTACAAGTGATGGCTGAGTATTTATAGTACAAATATAGATGTTCTATATTTCCATGATTATCGCTTACATAATCTGAAAATGCCATTCAAGCTGCATTATTCAACTATTTTTTACACAATACAACGATGATTGCAAATGGAGGCGAGAGATGGTATTCTAAAATTATGCTAATCGTAGTTACTGGTTGGTTGCAACTCGCTCCGTGCACCATCAAACATGAATACAATGTGACAGAATTATGGTTTCATTTGAACAGTTATGTTCTAAAAGTCAATAGTGCAGGAAATGGATTAGGTAGATAGTGTAAACACATTAGGTCTACAATACAAAGTAATACCAAGATACAGAACCCGATATTCACTTGGGGCTGTTGTCAATTATCCGTGGAAGAAGACTGGTGAAAGGTTGACATTTTATATGCAGCAAGACCACCTGTGTCCTTACATACCTGACGGGTCACATGTATGGCTGTCATTTGTATGCTTAACCCTGTAAGAACCAGATGATACCCTAGACTAGTTAAGGTCCATCTACACTTGTCGTTATGATGTACCGACTGGCTGGCGAGTAACTCGCCGGCGCTGCATCGGTGCCTCAGGTCGAACCTTTGGGAGTGCATCAAGCTTTTAGGGTCAGCATAATGAATGCAGCACTGACGAGGGCTGCATTTATGTATCATGAGGATAACAGGGCATGGTGAATTTATACAACACTAGGCTGTCCTTTAATGGTGAACTTTTGGCATCTGTCCATTTTGGTAAAGGTTTGTTTAGGAATTGTAAACGTATTCTATGACATAATAAAGTAAATATGTAGACTGCAAAGCTCAAGAACACAGCATTGCTTTATTTTGTCCGACTGAGTATGTATGGGAAAGGCTACCGAGGTGACTGTAGGGGGCCTAAATTGTCATCGTCTCTGAGGGCCTGACCGCAAGCTGTGAGGACCCATGTGACACTATGACATTTTGTGGTATGGACCTACGATCCCATGCGCCATCATAAATATCACATTCTCATACATCTCTCTCTATATAATATATATATAAGAGTTCCATGTTTGCTATTCACCATAGACATACATAATTCAACTAAGTGGCGTGTTGTAGCAGTAGTGACCCCCTTTTGCTGCTTCTTGGAGAAAGAGCATGGTTTCTTTCAGCAGGTGACCAAATGGATAGTACAAATAGCCGAAGTGGCAGATCTTTTAGTGAAACAAATAAGCCCTTCCTAGCCACGATCTACTCTTGCTTTGTGGGTTTAACCCAACTAACATCGACCAGACAATTGGCAATGTCCCGTGGAAACGTCTAGGGATGAAAACGGATGGAATCACAAACATTTTTGTGTCAGATTGAAATAGGCCTGAAAATAATTTGCTACTCTCATGGTCGTAGACTGTTGAGCATGCGAAGATGGGTGCAGTATTGTTGTCCTATATCTGAGAACATTATAGCCTTGGAAACTGGGCGACTATTGTAGGGAGGAGATCAAGGAGAGAGTTATCGATGCACTTCTCAATGGGCTTATTGATAACCAGTACACTATAGACTGGTGGTATACCAAGCAAGTGGTAACGAGGTACAAGGTATGTATATGTACATGAATTCTTCTCGTATGGCGACGGTAACTACCCTGGATAAGACTTAAAGTTAGATTAAACTATGCACTGTAAGTTGTACTACCAATTGCTATCATCTTTATACGTAATACAGCAAACATGACGATATATATTGCAATTCTTTTTTTTAAAAGCACTTTCTTAATGGCAGAAACTTGAGGAGAAAAAAGAATGGCCTTCTGTCAATACGTATCCATTATGTCATAAGGGAGGGCTAAAAGCTCCACCATCACAATCCACGTGGTCATCTGACACCCTCTACAGTGTGACGATATGATATTTGATCGTTGACGTTGTCATAATGGCCATAAACTAGGTGGGCCCCCTCTGGGTAGGATGCTGACTACTATACAGAGATATCAGACCACACGCACGATAAGGCACAAGGGGAGGGGTGGCAGATGGAGGCTTATAGCTACAGCTGTCAGCTTTACCATGTTAATATAGGGGATACAGCTTGTCCACCAACTGAGACAGGGTCATACATTCACAGAATAACGTTGAAATGGCCTGCTATGGGTTCGATAAGGACAGACAAAGATGGCTTCCCTAGTATACCATTCACCTGCGTCTAGATTATTAACCTTCCCTGTAGTGCATATTAATCATTCAAGACACGATTTCTCTCCACAGAATAACAGGAAAGGGGGCCAGAAACAAGTGTGATACAATGCCCTTATATATACCAATTCAAGAGAAATACTTTATAAAGCTTTATAATGTAAACTCTAAGGTATGGCACAGAGTCCCTAGCGAGGTAAGGATAGGTCTACCTGTATACATGTACATGTAACATCGCTTATATAATTGGCCAAACCCAAACTCCTTCAAAAGCTATGCCAAACACATTGAAAATGGAGTATGTGATATAAACATTCACCTATAAGTATATAAACACCAGAACCCACATTAAGCACTGCATAGACTGCATGATATACACAGCAATGTGGACTGCAGAGTCAGTGTGTGGCATGGCATATATTCTAACTGATCAATCTACACGTGTGTGTTAGAGCATGGACGGTGCCATGCCTAGTTAATGACCCATGGCGGAAATCGCTATTAAGCCACAAAGGCTCGATATATGTAACCTTACCGTGAATGATTTAATCATAGCCTTCCTGCAGTACATCATGTTTCTCACTTGTGTAAATATCGATGGTAGAATCATATTTCTCTGTCCAAAAATGTCGAGTCAAATATGTTGTAGGTTTTCCTCCCACACTTTGTATTTTGGGTTCAGTTTATATTATATTTTATGTCAACATTATTGCCAACCTATAGATACATATCATGTTGACAATATATCTACTCAGTATATATATATACTGCATATAGGGCCCATATGCATAGCTGCTGTGACCCAGTCTGGATAGTGTTCCCATGGTACACATTTATTGAATGAGGAAACTGGCCCGTGGCATTGTGAACAAGGCCTGGAGCACAGAGGCAGCCCACATCTAGTATTAACATGGCCAGGTAACGTGACAAAGGCACGCCCCACTCCCCGTGACCTGTTACCTGCTTCATTACCCCACCCCACCCCTCTGCCAACCTCCACTTCCCACTCCCCACTCCTAGTACAATAGGCCATCCCACCTATTTACATGTACCAATATTTCAGAGTGGGCACAGATGTATCAAATGCCATTCTAGTTATCGTCTCAGATTTCAAACAGAAGTCGACATTAGATACCATTTTTTGAGTGGGCACAGGCGTATCAAATAGCAACTTTTCACATTCCAAACAGTAGTTTGAATACCATTTTAGAGTGGGCATAGATATATCAATTACCATCCTACCAGTAGTTATCTTTTCTTATTTCAAAAGGAATTCAGCCACAATTGAATTTACCCCTGTTGCAGTTAAATAACCAATAGATGTAGATCATTTTATGTAAGGTAATTCAATTTATTCAAAAGTGTACTCCCACTTCATAAATTCACCTTCTAATAGTGGTGGATCTGAGTTGATATAGAGGGGCATGGTTTCATAGTAAGAGCAGCTTGCTAGGTGGGTTGTATCAGTTACACTAACGTTTCACGAAGGGAAATGGACCTAGCCAGAACAGAGCCTTCCGTGACATACTGCCAGTGCTACACAGAGGGGCAGCCGGGTGTGATGTGGCTGGTATCTCCTGCTTCAGTTTGCAGTCTATACATAACAGTGCTATAGGGTGCCCAGCTAACAAAAATATCTGGTTACGTCTAAATAACGTTTTTCATGCTACACAACTTTGATCATAATAAGGAGCCTTAGGCTAAGAGAAACGTTCTGAAACGTTATACATGTGTATAACCGTCGGGTATCAAAAGAGTGCCGGTCTTGCATAAGCGCTGAGGGTGCGGTACAGGGGTCTGGAAATATGCATTGAATATTTAATTAGGATCCTGAATAAGCGCCTGTCTTGTATAAGCACTGGGGTTACATGTACATGTACACGACCAGTCGCACTTAATTGAAAAGAATATAGAGTGGGTCAGTGCTATGTGGTGTGGCTGAGAGTCGTGTATGTCCTAACAGTCAGTGCAGCCTTGTGCTGGGTGCCTCTAGGACTGGTGTATACCCTCAGGCACTGCATTAGTTATAGATGTGTGCCCAACTCTAACCACAATACCCCGACCTCACTCATTCACTAACTCAGGGCTAACAGGGAATCAGCAACTGATACATAATACAGGCTCAGATCACACCCTGTCCAAGACCTCGTTGTTAAAGGGGATTACCATTGCATGCCGGATAAATAATCACCTGAATTTGTATAAGGGGTGAGATAAATGTCTAGTTAACATTGCACATGTTCCAGAACAAAAAGTAGTAATTGAAATATGTTCATTTAATACTCCTCCACCTACCGGTTACATCCCATGATATTTAGATTTATACATCTAGCAGGATAATATGACATGACCATGGCAGCTATTTCCAGTACAAAATTGATGTGATTTATGCCTAAATATCTCATGTATCTTAATACACAGTGATTAATCCTAATCATAGCATTTGTATTATAAATTGAATCAGTGTATTTGAGTCTAAAATGTGTCAAGGCAGGATGATATGATTAACATCTAGAACTAATAGGTATGCTATATTATTACTGCGCAGTGGGCCTTTACTGAAAACATACCCGTCTGTTTTTGACTGACCATGTTTCACATATTTGGCTTGTAGTAAAACATGGGAGCAGGTTGTAGAGCACTGGTAAAGTTCCACCCACAGACAAAAACACACAACCAGCACAAATACCACGTTATTTTGTATCTAGGCCCCCTTTTTGCTGTTCCGACTTGGCTCTGTCACAGCCTTATTTACCATGATTGTTTATTCTGGCATCCACGGCCTGTGCTATTATCATTTAATGGCAGCATACTTTTGGCCGTGATTTCTAGTAGTATACCAGCCCTTTGAAGGGTTTATTTCAAAACTATCTACATGGAACTTGTTAAATAAATTCACAGATGGCGGTCGTTCTTGTATATCTTACACAATAGACTTGTGCACACTAGGGATAATGCTACTGGTTCTCGGGTAGTACCCAACATTTCCAGAATTTGAAAATCTTTTATATATTGAAACTGCAGAATGGGTGCTTGTGGATTAGCCACCACGTATGGTTCCCATTTAATATGTGTAGGCCCGAGGTGCCCCATAAACCAACGTGTCAGAGAACTCTAACCCTTTAAGAACCGGTGCTGCCTCACTCTTCATTCTTTGACATGGTGCACCCAGGCAGCACATACCAAGCGGATAACTCGCCGACGCTGTGTTGGTGCATCATGTCGACCCATTCAGGAGTCAGTTTGGTAAGTTGTATGAATGCAGCATTGATGAGTAGCTCGTCAGTCATGCATCATGACAACCAAAGGGTATAATATAGTGTATAAAAGAACTATGCTAGCCTAGGTTTGTGTAGCTCGTGATCCAATAGAGCACCACAGCCAAACTGGTATACTAGTGTGAGGACTCCTCTATAGTAGTCAAGCCCATTGTCATGTGGGCACGGCCATTACATAAGCTGGTACTGGCGAGATAAGCTGTTACAATGGGCACCAGTGGTCACATAATGCACCCTAAGAATTCCGTAGCGAATGGAGGGGATTATTTCATTGGTCTAACATGCACTGCTCAATTCAACGTACAGAGCCATTTTAATTCATAGATATGTTATCAAGAAAAACGCTCATTAATATCTTAGTCAGCCATACGCCTATTGGAAAGTGAATCAGTACAAATATTTTGACTTCACTTTACTGAATGCACAAAAGATGATAATCCTCCACCCGGACACCTGTCTCCTTGACATAGATTAGGGTAATCCCTCTCCGGGTTAGCTGGAGTCCAATTAGCTCTTCCAGGGGAGCAATCTTCTCCTAATTACACACCAGGGAGCGGGGGCACAGATCAACACCTTGCCCCAGGATCCCAGAGACTCCCGTAAACCCCCTTCTCCACCACACCCACATCCTCTATAGTATTACACTACAGTTGACGGAGAGAACAAAAGAAATGAACTGACTGTATTTTACATACAAGGTTGTATGTTGATGCGGTCCACTGAGCACTCTCCTACTGTGGGTGTAAGTCAGATATGATACGCGTGACTATCTGCATGAGTGTTAAAAGCCTTGGACAATGGTAATTATCCACAGCTGATGCCTCGGACAATTACCCTGTCCTTGGCTTGTAACACTCATACAGCAAGTCACTTGTATCATATCTACCACGTACTTATTACATGGACATTGTTGGCTTGTACCATGGATTAACACATTATACCTCTTTTCTGTAACACGTAACACGCCTCAACATTAAACGTCCAATGGAAGCATTTCCACTCCTAAAACCCTTTATTAGGATCGTGACTCTCACAGAAGGGGGTTACGTCCCTCGGGGCGTTACGTCACAGTTGATTGATCTGTGACGTCAGAATGGCTGACGTCTACTGATTGGTTTATGGTTGCTGACGCTGGCTTCTGGTGTTGCAGGTGCAGCCTGGGAAGGCGCTGGGAACGAGCAGCCGACATTTGCCACAGGGGAAAAGGCGGGAAATTGTGGAACACCTGCCATGTGGTCACCTCAGAGAGCAGACGATTCTTGACCAAATTTGAAAGCCGGCGCAAACCAGCTTCAAATGAGCATTCATCTCTCACTATTAGACCCTACACCCGGAATATTAGGCCAGCGACACCACCCTCATCCCGCTGGTTACATCTAACTTATTCTAAGTGCAGCTCTGTATAATGGGTTTGCACCTAGAGGTGGCCATAGTAACACTTAGGAGGATAGTACACTCTGGCCCTGTGGCAGTCCAGCCGCAAATTGCCAATCGCCTTCAATCAGCCGCAGCTGCCTGACTACTGAGTGATCACTACAAGGGGCCGTCATAGTGGTGGTCAGTGCTACACTGTAGTACCAATGGTACTACTACCAGTCAGCCTACATCCCATCTGCACTAAGCCTAAGGTCGGGAGGATATCGCCTGAGAGAAGTATCTAGGAGGTTGTACTCTGACTTACAGGGTTTGAGCCCATGGGGTAGGTGAGAGAGAACTGACTGAGTCAGTGACTGAAGGACGACAGCAGAGCTGCCAACCTCAAAATTTTAAAAATCGTATTTTTTGGGTAATTTTTTGCCTGAAAAGCGTATTTAGCGTACTCCCTTCCTCCCAAAAGTGTACTAAAAGCGTACTTTTGATTTAGGGTCCCGGCATTAATGTAACATTAATAAAAACATGATAATTTGTCTGTTCCATTATGGCAAAAGCACAGACCGGAATCTGACAAAACTACAGATTTGCTATGAAGAAAATTTAATCTTCATTCACAGACAAACAAAATCTTTTGCTAACCAAAAAAAAATTCGACAATGACAATGGCAAAAATTTCCCTTTCACCAAGTGTTGCTGAAATATCGCCGGCGTAGAATCTTGATGGCCGGCGTAGAGCTTTAGGACACATGCCAGAATGGCCTGCCATGATCTCAGCTTCCTAATGTTGAAAGAATTTTTCAAATCGGCCAACTAGAAGTGAAGTTAGGGCCATATTTGTAAAATTTAATATTTTTTCAATTTCTTTTAAGTTTGTGCATAGTACATGTTGTATAAAACAAGTTATAATGAAGTTTATGAAAGTACCTTGAAATATCAAAATTCATATGGCCTGCGTGACAAGGAAATGGCCTGCGTAAGATGCCAAGATGCAGGCCACCTTGGCCTACTTTGAAATTTTTTTTCGGCAACACTGCAACAATAATCTAGGACAAAAATGTGTACTCAATATATATGAAATAATAGCCAATATAGGCAAAAAAAGCGTACTGCATACCTCAAAAGCGTACTAAATCGTACTCTAAATGGAAAAGCGTATTCTGGCTCAAAATGAGGCCAAAAAGCGTACTAATACGCCAAAAGCGTACTACTTGGCAGCCCTGCGACAGCCTCTTAGCTCCCAGAGCCGAGCGGCGCGGCGCTCCGATCGTCGACACCCCCACCACCACCTCCCCACCTCCCATAGTGTAGCCATGCAGACCAGCAGACAGCTCTCCCACCCCCAGCCGCCACTACTCTACAGGCCGCCGTGCAGCCAACACGTGCTGCAGCAGGAGGCTGCTCCCACCTACCTCCTACCTACCTGCCCACCTCACCAGGTGTACTCAAGCCTGCAGCTGGAGGAGGACATGCTACTACCATACCACATGTGTTACACTGTATAGAGGTATACAGACATAGGAGGAAAGGGGCACTGCAGGGGGAGGGGCAACTCCAGTACTGCACCATGTAAATACAGCCACCAGTGGTATACCCCTAATCCACACAAGTACCTGTACCTACAACACTGAGGGTAGGGGCCCACTATGGAGTAAGACATGTATTCCTGTTGCTACATACACCCCTGCCAGTCAGGTACTACACACACAAGACTCACAAGTGCTCCAGCCTGAGACCACATTTATACTAAGGATTTCTCTTTCTGTCTCCTCCAGCAGCTGATGACTGGCTGCTACTGCTGCAGTGGTGTGGGGAGGAGACCGGGCTGGGCCTCTAACGTTGTCGGCACGTCACGGCTGGAGCTGCCGTCAGGTGTGCTCGTGTAAGGCTGGGGCTGTGGGCCCTAGGATAGTGCACACCTGTCCCATGGTGAGAGAGGTGGCAAGGGGGTTATGACCCCTCCCTGCACCCTACGACTCCTGGCTACTGAACCCATAGTTATATTTGGAACTAATCTTTATGTCGGGTTTACAACAACTGTATTAAACCACTGATCCTTGACCGCCGTGTACACCCAGCAGACGACTTGCAGCTAGGCCTGTATGAATGTCGTCTGCTCACTAGGACTGTGTACCTCTCACCACCAGTGGCACGTGGAGGTCAGCATCAATCACCAGGAGGGGGATGCGCTACCTGACGTTAACACTAGTACCCTGGAGGTGTGAGTATTAAGGATACCTGGATGGCTCCCTGGAGTAACGCCTAGGCTAGTTCCCTGGAAGTTTTACTCCAGGTGGAAGAACTCCCCTTGATACAGTTACTACACGTTCTGTGCCCCACATGTTTCTACATGTTTCACATTGGAGCAGACATATATAGGGGTGCGTGGGAGTATTTATAGGCCATCTTTATAGGCTTGGCTCAACTCGGCCTAAGGCTAAGGCTAAGACATGGAGTAATGTGGCCTTGTGCATTAATGCAATTATTGGATTAACCAGGAACTAAGACCACATAGCGAAGCACTTTATTGTACCAATACCATAACCACTTGGAAGTATGGTATAAGTATATCTTAACTGCCATTCACTGCTCAGCATAAAGAGCGGACAAATTCATTACCGTGCAGTGTTTACCGCCAGTTTGCACCGGATTACCGAATAAGTGTTCTGTCGGCATACCTATAATTACACCGTCTGTCTCACACAATGACAAGCCGGCTTTAGCAGATAAATGGGCACAGTGCTCTTTCTGCCCCTGAGTGTGTTATAAGAGGGAAGTTAAGAAGTCAGATGGTTGAGGTGCAGCCAGGTGCAGGAGGAGTACCCGTGTAGCAGTGATCCCTCAGGAGAGCCGCTCCCTCCTACCCCTCCAGGGAGCCTCTGCAGAACGGGAGGCACACAGGAGTGGGCCACTTTTTTTTCTTTTCTATTTTTCCTCCCACCAACGTTCCTTCCTCTCCCCAAGAGGTTTCTTCACCAGGCTCCTGCTCCCAGGGTAATAGTGCGGCCATCTGACTCCACCAGAGCACAGTCCATTACACAAGAAGAAGCACACACCCCTGTTACAAGTTTCCACAGGGGGGAGAGGTGTCCAGGATCAGACCTGCAGTCACGTGCCTGGTAAATGAGTGTGGGGGTCACCTGACTGGGGGTGACTCATCTGGATGACTTTTGTGCGACTGGCACTGAAGCCAATTTCAATGGTAAAGACAGGGATACCAAGGACCATGAATGGGTGAATGACCCTGAAAGCAACAAGAGGATAGTGCTCATCGAGGAACATGCTGGTGATGGGCGGATGTGGCTATGTGTACCTATTACTATGAGGGACCTGTAGTCCAGCTGATGTTAATTTGCCCATTGTAAGGGACCTGTGTGATTAGGTAATAACTGGTGCTATCACAATGGTGCTAAGGACATTATTGCGGTGCTTGGTGGGGCCGAGGCTCAAATCCATGGAATGCCTCGTCTGGGTGATGTCTGCAACAGCGGTCATCTTTTTGGTATATTCCCTGGGCAAACTACAGTCACAGTATCTTATCGAGAGCTCAGTTATGGTGAACCCTGACGATGGAGCGGGTCACCGAGTACTATCACTCGTAAAGCTCTACGAGAAGGCTGGCCCGAATGTGGCCGGAGACGACAATCTCCAGGTTAACAATGCTGGGGAAATTCTCCAGGGGGCATCCTACCAGCGGCAGCGCAGGGAAAGTCGCATTCGCAAGTTGCTGAAGAATGGGCCTGGCTATGTGCCTGTTGGTCAGGGGGAGGATGCCACAACCAGTGAACTGGACGAGCTAGATGGTTACAACTACTTCATGGTGAGTGAGGAGGAGGCGGCCGTTAAACGGCAACAGGAGGAAGAGGAGGCGGCAAGACGGGCACGCCGCCATCAAAGAAAGGCCACCGGTGCTGATCCCTATCGTGTCCTACCCCCTAATGGTCATGCAGTCAACAGACAGACCAACAAGAAGAACGGCTGGGTGGATCGTCCAGACAATGTCGAGTTCCACAATGAACTCAAACAGGACTTCAAGGAGTACAATGCAAAAAGTCAACAGGGCCTCAACAGTGCCTTGAAACCACAAGCAGACGCCAATGAGGCGGAAGCTAGAAACGGGTTGAAGTTTTTGTACATTGATGATCATGGTAATAAGGTTTATGGTCCCAGCTATGAAAAGCCCCAGTTTGTACCCTTGCAAATCAATGTAAACCGAGGCCCAAATGTTGAACAATTCGATCAAGGCAACCAAAATTCAGACCGTGGCCAGGCAGCCACAGACATGAAGAAAAATTCCAATGATATAATCCGACAGTATGTGGAGCAAAACCTAAAGAGGCGAAAGCATGATAAGGGAAAGCCTGCTTTCAAGACACTACAAATGTATGTGACAACCAATGGGAGGTTTGGCAACCACCTGTTCCAGTATGCCTCGCTATATGGTCTGGCTCGGGCAACAAACCGGATACCGGTCTTACCGACAGGGACGGATCTCAGTGAAGTGTTCGTAAAGTCTAGGTTTTCAATCACAGAAGGCTCTGTGCCTCATGACATCACAATGGTGCATGAGACCAATAGTGGCGTCTACTCACCCAACCTGTATAACCTACCACCAGAGGACGTCCTAGTGTGTTGTTATCTACAGTCATGGAAGTACTTCAATAATTATAAGACTATGATCAATCATCTTTTCCGCTTTAAGCGGCCGGTGAAGGATCGAGCGGCCGAGCTGCTGGAGGATGCCAAGGGTGTATTCTTCCGGAAGAACCCTTCCGTGAATAACGGAGCGTTAACGCCAAAGCTCACGTACATTGGCACTCACGTGCGACGAGGGGACTACATGCTCAAAGAGCACCTCCAGCGGGGGTACCGGCCCGCCTCGCTGTCCTACCTGAGGATGGCTATGAACTACTACCGCAGCAAGTACTCACATACTGTGTTTGTGGTCAGCTCAGATGACCTCAGCTGGAGTGTCCAGCACCTTAACTTCACAGATGTGGCCTTTATCTCGGGCCCTGACCAGGGCGTGGACCTGGCTGCTCTAGCCTCCTGTAATCACACCATCATGACGGTGGGCACCTACGGCTGGTGGGCCGGCTGGCTGGCCGGGGGCGAAGTTGTGTATTACCGGGACTGGATAGCCCCCGGCTCAGACCTAGTCAACAGGTACAATCCCCAAGACTACTTCCCCCCTGAATGGAGGGCCATTGGAGACCAATAGCATTAACTTCTACTAGCTCTTCTGGCTCACAACACAAAAGATATCAATGTGATTTTGTGACATTTGGAGTTGCTACCACTATTTGTCAAAAGCTTATTATCAATGTTAACGTGTTTGATCTGTTGCATCAATTTAGAGTTAGAACTAAGTTAAATTAGAGACAGAGAGTTGCCTGTTATAATATGACTATATACACTAATTTATGAAACCCTCTGTGAGGCGTGTCTTGTGATAGATGGCAATGGGAAGCAATACTTGGATGGTATCCATTTGATCAATGTATTTGGGGCACTATGTGTCTCGACTATTGTATTAACTGATCATACACTTGTGGTCAAAACTGTTAAGTACTAATTTAACTTGTAAACTATGACTTGACGGGTTTCAGCAAAACTGTCATATTATAACGTCCGCCGTCCGTCTCAGGGTGTCTTTGTCCAGCAGAATACATGTGAAGTGAATGATTGTTAATTTATGGTTGGACAATGTATTAGAAGTAAGATATTAACACAATTGTTTCCTTACGGTCTAAAGCCTTACCTACACCCCCCCCCCTATTATAATCGATGTAAAACAGTAGGGCAACCCAATTATAATCTATGTACAACAGGAAGGCAAGCAAATTCCCACTAAATAGCATAAAAAGTAACTGAGAAAACCAGAACTGTTATATTTGATATTTGGATGATTATGCACTGCCCACTTAAGACATTTTTAGAGTTACTTTGTGTCTAATTTGAGAACCTCTGTGAATTATTTGATTGTTCAAACCTGCGTTGAAGAATGCCTCTGTGAATGTGTATATATGTGAATTTGTGTATTTAATATGTCCGATAACAGAGAACTACAGCATAACGATGCAAGAAGACTTGTGATGGAAGTTACTCTACTAAAATACCTATTCTAAATGAAAAATAAAGTTAAACATGTTTCTATACCTTGTTAAGCCTTCTCTGATACATGTATTACAATTAGTGTTCACAACAGTCAATATCGTACAAAAATATGTATAAAATGTTGAAGGTGTGTGAGTATAGTATCCTTATAAGTGAACAGTTTTCGCTATGGTAGCTGGTATGGTAGCTACTGGGCTGGTGCTGCCCTCTATGTTTTAGTTTGCGTATAATGATGTAGGTGCCTCCCAACGTTCTGAATCTAAACTAAGTCCCTTTTAGCTGATCTGATCGTCTGATGAATTACACAATAGGTTCTTATTGACCTATGATAACTTGAAATCGTATATATTCCAAGCAATCATTCATTGTATTAACTACAGCAGTAACAGCACATGACGTTTAAAACCTATAAAATCTATAGGTATGGTTGGCTAGTTTAAAACATGTCATCCCAAATGATCAAAACATGTTATATAGTTTTTCCATGGAAGCAGTTGGATTACGGATTAAGTTGATATGTGAAGTCCAGTTGAAAATCAGGAGCTAGAGTAATGACTGAATGTTGTAGTGATTTGTGTCTGGGAGGTACACAACCAGAGCTTACAAATACATGTATCACATCAGCGAGTTAAAGGACGTCTCTATTCCCTCTGATTAAATATAAACGTCTTTTATAGTAGCCAACTAGTATCTATCTGGTTACTTAATACGTTTTGGCCGAACAATTCAATCTCGCTATATCCTACTAAAACATACGAGGGACGTAGCACCAGCCGAAACCAAGCGAGATCAGAGCCAATATGGGAGAGTTCACAGATCCACCTATTTTGTCTTTATAACATCAGCTTGCAAAGGGTATTTGACGCTGCTTTACTACGGTGCCCTAAATGATAATGTATTCACACTGACTGGAAAACATGTTATTTTTTGTGACAGAGATTACGTGGAATCGGTGGACGACACATTAAAATCTCCTTCTCCCGCAAGGGCAAAAACAGAACCATTAGCATTATAAAGTCTCCTGGTACTTTGCTACTGGAACCTGCACCTGAAACAGATTGACGTGACTTCCACTGACCTTAGTGCATACTGCATTCCTGTGTCGTCTCCATACGTTGACAGTAGTAAATCCGTGTCCTCCTTGGATAGGTTGGCGAACGACGAGTCGTAACTCGGGGCAAAGGAGCTGAAGGGTCCATAGCTGACATAGTTTACTGAAAATAGGAAGTATTGCTATTGTATTGATTCTGCATTGATTCGATTTTTGGTATTTATTCGTTTTCTTATAGATTAAGAGATGGCAATGCTTTATTATATTGTTTTTGGTGAGGTGATTTAAAATTATAAAAACAATAAATGATTCTTTTTTTAAATCAAAAATCATGGGGACATTCATAATGCTGCAGCAGAACACACTTCACCACATGCAAACAAAATAAATAGAGGGCCCTACGATATTACTTGTTTAGTCCCATGTTCTGAAATTCAGCTTTAAAATACAACACCTCCCGGTTTTCTGCCTGTATCCCGAATTTATAGTACATGTATGTTATCGAATTTGCTGAAGTATGTAAGTGATAAATTTTAGGATAGAGAGGTCCCCAACCTACCTGGACTGGCCTTGTTCCGTTTGTCCTCCTTAAAGGAGGTGAGAGATCCCAGACCCGAGGTTAACTTGCCGGTCAGCTGTCCCAGGTTGACGATGCGTTCCTTCTCACTCACTGTAAGCACATGTATACACACTTATTGTACAGTATAAAAGAGTTTTAACCACTCAATTTGTAATACTGGACTCTATTTAAAAGGTAATATGAAACAAAAGTTATTTCTCTCTCATTGTTGCCGCATGCGACAGTCCAGTTAATGTAAATTTTAAAACGGTAATTAATGATTTATTACACAAATCCAATTAAAAGAAGCTTAGGGAAAATCATTCCTGTATACAATCTTACATAGTTTAGTCATGAACCTTCGATTTATCCATCTCTACTAAAATAAATAGCGGTTTAAAACTATATCTATTTAAGAGTAACACCAATGTTAACTAAGGGAGTGGGCTATGTCTAAATAACGTGTTATCTGATTATTGTATTTCCATTACATCTTGTGTTCAAATTTTCCAAATTGTAATTTTGACCCAAAATATGGATTCTACACCCTCAATTACCCTAAAATCCATGTATTACACGAGGAAATCAGAGAATTTTGAGTATTTGGCGGCCATCTTGGCAGCCATCTTGGAATTTTCCAAATTGTAATTTTGACCCAAAATATGGATTCTACACCCTCGATAACCCTAAAATCCATGTATTACACAAGGAAATCAGACAATCTTGAGTTTCTGGTGGCCATCTTGGCAGCCATCTTGGAATTTTCCAAATTGTAATTTTGACCCAAAATATGGATTCTACACCCTCGATAACCCTATAATCCATGTATTACACAAGAAAATCAGACAATCTTGAATTTTTGGCGGCCATCTTGGCAGCCATCTTGGAATTTCCCAAATTGTTATTTTGACCCAAAATATGGATTCTACACCCTAGGAAACCCTAAAATCCATGTATTACACAAGAAAATCAGACAATCTTGAATTTTTGGCAGCCATCTTGGCAGCCATCTTGGAATTTTCCAAATTGTAATTTTGACCCAAAACATGGATTCTACACCCTAGATAACCCTAAAATCCATGTATCGCACAAGGAAATCAGACAATCTTGACTTTTTGGCGGCCATCTTGGAATTTTCCAAATTGTAATTTTGACCCAAAATATGGATTCTACACCCTTGTTAACCCTAAAATCCATGTATCACACAAGGAAATCAGACAATCATGAGTTTTTGGTGGCCATCTTGCCAGCCATCTTGGAATTTTCCAAATTGTAATTTTGACCCAAAATATGGATTCTACACCCTAGATAACCATGAAATCCATGTATCACACAAGGAAATCAAACAATCTTGACTTTTTGGCGGCCATCTTGGAATTTTCCAAATTGTAATTTTGACCCAAAATATGGATTCTACACCCTAGATAACCATGAAATCCATGTATCACACAAGGAAATCAGACAACCTTGACTTTTTGGCGGCCATCTTGGCAGCCATCTTGGAATTTTCCAAATTGTGATTTTGACCCAAAATATGGATTCTACACCCTAGATAACCCTAAAATCCATGTATCACACAAGGAAATCAAACAATCTTGAGTTTTTGGTGGCCATCTTGGAATTTTCCAAATTGTAATTTTGACCCAAAACATGGATTCTACACCCTAGATAACCATGAAATCCATGTATCACACAAGGAAATCAGACAACCTTGACTTTTTGGCAGCCATCTTGGCAGCCATCTTGGAATTTTCCAAATTGTGATTTTGACCCAAAATATGGATTCTACACCCTAGATAACCCTAAAATCCATGTATCACACAAGGAAATCAGACAATCTTGAGTTTTTGGTGGCCATCTTGGCAGCCATCTTGGAATTTTCCTAATTGTAATTTTGATCCAAAACAAGGAAGGGCTTGAGGGCTAAAATGTAGTGTTCTTAGTCGAATGTCGCGGGACATAAATAATCGCGTCGAGAGTGGATCCTCTTTTTTCGACTTTTTTCGGACTTTTATTATCCCCTCAAGCTAAAAGTAGGCCTAAAAAAGTAGGCCTAGTCCCAATAGGAATTGAATTTATGTAGGAAGATTTTATTATCCCCTCAAGCTAAAATGTAGGCCTAGTCCCAATAGGAATTGAATTTATGTAGGAAGATTTTATTATCCCCTCAAGCTAAAAGTAGGCCTAGTCCCAATAGGAATTGAATTTATGTAGGAAGATTTTATTATCCCCTCAAGCTAAAAGTAGGCCTAGTCCCAATAGGAATTGAATTTATGTAGGAAGATTTTATTATCCCCTCAAGCTAAAATGTAGGCCTAGTCCCAATAGGAATTGAATTTATGTAGGAAGATTTTATTATCCCCTCAAGCTAAAAGTAGGCCTAGTCCCAATAGGAATTGAATTTATGTAGGAAGATTTTATTATCCCCTCAAGCTAAAAGTAGGCCTAGTCCCAATAGGAATTGAATTTATGTAGGAAGATTTTATTATCCCCTCAAGCTAAAAGTAGGCCTAGTCCCAATAGGAATTGAATTTATGTAGGAAGATTTTATTATCCCCTCAAGCTAAAATGTAGGCCTAGTCCCAATAGGAATTGAATTTATGTAGGAAGATTTTATTATCCCCTCAAGCTAAAAGTAGGCCTAGTCCCAATAGGAATTGAATTTATGTAGGAAGATTTTATTATCCCCTCAAGCTAAAAGTAGGCCTAGTCCCAATAGGAATTGAAATTATGTAGGAAGATTTTATTATCCCCTCAAGCTAAAAGTAGGCCTAGTCCCAATAGGAATTGAATTTATGTAGGAAGATTTTATTATCCCCTCAAGCTAAAAGTAGGCCTAGTCCCAATAGGAATTGAATTTATATAGGAAGATTTTAGGAAGAGAACGGGATAAACGGAGAAAGGGAGAACGGGATAAAGGGAGAATGGGACAAACGGAAAGCGGATGAATGGATCAAGAGAGAACGGGATAAAGGGAGAAGGGGATGAACGGAGAACGGGATGAACGGAGAACGGGATGAACGGAGAACGGGATAAATGGAGAAAGGGATAAACAGAGAACGCTATCAACGGCGAACACGATAAACGGCAAACGCGATAAACGGAGAACGTGATAAACGGAGAAAGGGAGAAAGGGAGAACGGGATAAACGGAGTACCAATATAATCCGACAAAACGAAGATCGCAAATATCTTCGCTGTTTACGCTCCGATCGGCCCGATTTTCGGAAGGGTAGGAGAACTTCAAAATCGTTTTTGGGTCAAATCGTTTTGGGGCTCAAAATCGGTTTTGGGGGCAAAATCGGTTTTGGAGGCAACATCGTCCGCAGCTCACGCCGCCCCCCCCCCCGGCCAACCCGACACGTCGAACTCGAAGCGAAGCTGCAACGAAGATGGTGTCGCTGCTGACGCTCTGATCGACTCGCTTTTTCGGCCGAGACGTAAAACAGCGGTTACGCCCTGCCGGGCGCTGACGCCCACAGCCACCTGCTCGCCCCCAGCCACCTACTTTCCCACAGCCACCTGCTCACCTACAGCTACCACATGGAATTCGATTATACATGACTTCCAATATATGAAATTAGGGTAGCTTCTTCTGGCGATTACGATTCTGCTGTCAGAAATGAGAAATAACGTACTGTACTCAAATTAGATAATCCATTTGACTTTCTAATGACAAAAGCGGTATCCCCTCAAGCTAAAAGTAGGCCTAGCCTTATAAAAGAGGATTAGGGGCAGGAAAGGTCCTAATAAAGAGGAATTTGGGGAGGAAAGGTGCTATAAAAGAGGATCTCGGGCAGAAAAGGTGCTAAATAATTATTTTTTTTTTTTGTTTTTTTTTTTGGCTTCAGCGAGGGTAGGGGGGCTATAAATAAAATAGGCCAAGCTATAGTTAGTAGGCCTACATTGAGAGAATTGATTATAGTCCCGGTGCCCCCCCCCCCCCTCTTTGTTTTCAATAGCCTAGCCTAGGTCAAATTGATACATTTTAGTAGCGGCAGCAAATTGATACATTTTAGTAGCGGCAGCAAATTGATACATTTTAGTAGCGGCAGCAAATTGATACATTTTAGTAGCGGCAGCAAATTGATACATCTTATAATTCTTTTTAGGACGGTCTCAACACCAATCAGATTGCAGGGATGGATCACGTGACATTAGCATATATTAGGCGCACAGAACTAAGCCTCGATTCGATGTCAAAAATACACTCAAAATAGCGAAAAAAGGCCCTATTTCAACCCCCAACACATGTTTCCGGCCTAAAATTCGAAAATAAAGACAATGGGACAGGTCTGAGCCTCCAAAACGAAGTAATTCATCACATATCGACTCCTCGGCACGTTGAAAATTTTGTTGTTTTGACAATTTTCGGCGCGCCGAGGAGTCGATATGTGATGAAATACTTCGTTTTGGAGGCTCAGACCTGTCCCATTGTCTTTATTTTCGAATTCTAGGCCGAAAACATGTGCTGGGGGGTTAAAATGATGAATATTTAGGTCATTTAGAGCATATTTATCGATTCGAATCGATGCGAGTTGGCGCTCGCCATGTTGGATTTCTACTGATCACGTGACCTCTAAGCTGTGTGCTGATTGGACACTCAGAAATCACGCTGCAGCCGCCGCCATTTTGGCGGCAGGCGGCAAGGAAATATATAGAAGTTTTTTAGAAGATAAAATTGCTCAAGTTGGTCCAAATAGCCACCATTCCACCCCCCCAGCACATGTTTTCGGCCTAGAATTCGAAAATAAAGAGAATGGGACAGGTTTGAGCCTTCAAAACGGAGTAGTTCGCAAAATACCCACTCCTCGGCGCGCCGAAAATTGTCAAATATCGATGCGAGTTGACGCCCGCCATGTTGGATTTCGTTTGAGTGTCCAATCAGCACACAGCTTAGAGGTCACGTGATCAGTAGAAATCCAACATGGCGAGCGCCAACTCGCATCGATTCGAATCGATAAAATTGCTCAAATTGGTCCAAATAGCCATCATTCCACCCCCCCAGCACATGTTTTCGGCCTAGAATTCGAAAATAAAGAGAATGGGACAGGTTTGAGCCTTCAAAACGGAGTAGTTCGCGAAATATCCACTCCTCGGCGCGCCGAAAATTGTCAAATATCGATGCGAGTTGACGCCCGCCATGTTGGATTTCGTTTGCGTCTCGTCTCCTCGAATCGATAAAATTGCTCAAATTGGTCCAAATAGCCACCATTCCACCCCCCAGAACATGTTTTCGGCCTAAAATTCGAAAGTTAAGACAATGGGACAGGTCGCAACACTGAAAACGAAGTAGATCCGGAGATATCGACTCGTCGGCACGCAGAAAATTGTCGAAATCCAACATGGCGAGCGCCAAAAAACGCCAACTTCACATCAATATATTGTTTTGATGCTAAGTATTTTCATTAAACTAACAACAGGAGTTATCACCATTTTTAGTAGGGAATACAACAGAGCAATATTTGAAATGGTACAATACTGAAATCATGTAGAAAATTACATTCTCCCAACATTCACTTTTTTTTTGGCAGAATCTGAGTTTTTTTTCAGTTTTTTAAAGAAATCTCTTATTTTAGGTGATTTAACTTCTTTTTTTCCCATTTCTTTTTACAGATATAGATACCTGAGGTGTTTTGCAAAAGAATGATATAGCTCAAATAGTCCACAGGATATTTCATCAAGTTGTAACAGATCAGGCAAAACATGTCTGCACAAAAAAACAGGGTGACTATATAAGAGTGGGCTTGACCTAGTTTCATAGCGTTACAGCGAACATAGCCCACTCCAAAAATGTTACTTACCAATGCCATCATTATCAGGATTCAGCAAGTTGAGGGTTGTACTCCCATCCGGCCGCCTCCTCAAAAATCCAATCTGATGTGGAGAAAATAGAATATGGGAAAATAAGTACACATTAACCCCTTCACCACTGGATTTCCTGTAACTCAATGCAATTTTGTGCAATATATTGGCTTACCATGTGGAAGGGGTTAAATGATCCCCATGGTTATTCATATGAGACAGCCAAAGACGTGTATGTATTACAAACGTTCGACAAGAAACATATTATGGTAAACGAAGAAGTTTGAAAACAATGCCATATTATTTAGCATAGGAGTGGCCAAACGACCTATTATTATCCATGAGATGTAAAGACAATGTTCTAAAATGTCATTATTGGCTTCAACCATATTAAAGTTCGATGCGCTTTCATTTTTTCCATTGTTTCTTTTTACAGTGTGTATTATCATTTTCCACCGACCTGCTCCAAGATTAATATTTGATGACTCCAAAACCCCCTCCAGACCAATTACCCGTGTATTAGCTTATTTGATTAAAGGTTTCAAAGGAACTAAAACATGTTATGATCTTAAATAGCCTAAAAAAATCTTTGCAACTGGTAACTTTTTACGCAAATGATTTTAAGTTGGGGAACAACATCAGAACGCTATCCCCCCCTTGCAATTTCTGACTGGGAATTAACCATGTAAGGGCCGCATAATGCTTTAATACACTAAAGTCCTTTATCATCATGATGCATGAATGCGACTTGCCAGGGCTGCATTCATGCATCATATGAACCTTTTGTGAGTTTATCAACCCAGTATGGTTGGCATGATACATGAATGCAGCCCTGGCATGTAGACTTTCCAGGGATGCACTCACGAACCATGCCGACAAATGGCATAGCGCATTTAACAAATATGCGTTCATTATAGGGTTAAGAGAGAGGGAATCGGGAAGATGCAACTTAAGAGGGGGAGCTGAACTATTCTCTGGTTCATTTGCATTTTAGTTGCAATTCTTTACATGTAGTCATAGCCATGGTGATGTTATTGGCAGTAAATGTGATGGCATCTATGATAGGGCAGTGGAAAGCAGTGCAGCGTAGAAGTCAGAGGAGGGCAGAGTTCCAGGTTAAATGTGTAAGGCCAAAAAAAGATGGATTGTGTGATATACATCACAAGTGACCCAGGGCTTTTCCAATGATGTATATAGTATTATTATACATGACGGACCTCCATGACAGACCTCCATGATGGACCTCCCATACACAACCTATCCCACCAGGGCCTTATAATATTACACATCAAATGAAAGGACCTTAATTATTCTGTGTGTACCTTTAATTTCAGCTCAAAAGCGTCTCATAAAAACGTCTCACCTGCTTTTAACCATTGTAGGTATAGGAAGTCTGTGTGAACGTGCATCTTTTAAGGTCAGGATTCAAGGTCACTGGCCTATCTTCAGCATTAGTTCACATAGACTCAGTTTTCGGTTGTTTTTGATATTTTTTGAGGGGCTTTTTTCATGGGGAAATTTTTGTTTTTTGAAATTTTGAAAATAAGAGGTGGACACAGATTGTTCCACAGTAGAACTTTAGCTTTATTTTGAACAGAAAAAACAAAAAACAAAGGCAGGACGAACGTTCAAAGTCAGCTGACCAATCTATGTTTTTTGTAGGAAAACCGTCTCACAGAAACCCAGGGTACCCCTGGGTCAACAAGGTGTGTTCTGCTAACACTTCCCTTCATAGCCAAACTGCCTCTTTTTCTCTCTATAATATGAAATATACTTTAATGCATTTCTATCCAAGAATCTTCAGTATGTAACCTGAAACACACCCCATTTGCGTTAAGTTCTAACCTGCCCAGCACGCAACCCTGTGCCTCTAACCGCCCCAACTGTCAATTGTGATTATATGTATCATGAATGCAATGTTCCAAACCGTAAAGCTGTCAGTACTAGTCTTATACAGATACAATGTACATATATATGTATGTCAGTCAGCATCAAACGTTAAGTCAAAACATCAATTGGTTTTAGGACCGCCACCAAAACATGGGTTGTTAGATGTAAGGATGTACAATACAGTGTGCGAGGGTTTATTTTTACTCATATGATCTTCATGTTATCACATTAGAACACCCAATTTTAGACTAATTGGTCATGAAGTACATTTACGCAAAATCTTGAGTAGAGTCTTTTTAATTAGTTTATCCGCTAATTGGCACACTGCACTGGAGACTCGGTCAAGTTTGAGTTATTAAAAACAAATTAAAAACAGAAATCTCAAATAAAATTCCTTAATATAAGGTGTCTCCTTAAAATATCATTTACCTTGGGTCCCGGTAACATCCCAGGAGTCTGTAGTCAGGAATTAGGACGGTGAGCAAATGTGCACATAAAATCGTCAAAAATGCACTTCCAGTGATCTTCATAGTTGGTATCCCTAGGTTCCCTTTTCAGCAATGTTTAATCTATAATTATTATGTATGTTTCTTTCCTTCAAAGGTATTTTGTTTTGAGAGTTAACATTTAAACAGTGATGCAATATCCCAAAATGGATAAATAAGTTTTTGATGGATATCTTACCTTGCTCTTCGGTTTTCTTAAAGTTAGTTCATCAGCAGCATCTTTTGCAGCTTCTCTGGCCGCGGTAAGAATCTCATCTGCCGTCAAGTCGTCGGGAATCGCTTCAAATTTGCTTTAAAAATGAAGAAAGGCTTGTATAAATATATCGCAAGCTACCGTATTAATGTCACACTCTTTAATTTGGTGAAGTCTGTATACCCAAGAGATGCACTCATGCAAAAAAAAATTCGTGCTTCTACCCCCTGCGATTATACATAACTACAGTACTCAGATTAGGATATACTGTATAGAATCTTAGACGTGAGACATGTCTTTCCAAACTAGCTTGGATAAGAGTAGGTGAAATTGTCTTTTATCCTCGGAAGCTTTGACACTGGGTTTGACTTAATCTGTATCATAGCTCATTTTTATGCAATAAATGTTGTAGTTGTGTTTACTGTGTATAGTAGAACCTTGGTTTATTCTATATTAGAATATAGTACATATTCTTGCACTGGAATAAAGTGGTAGAATGTCATGCTGATGGTGTACAAATTTAACTTTGGTGTCTGACGGGTTGGCCCTCAAATAGCCGCATGGTTGAAACCACCATTCCCATCACGCTTTTAGTTAGTTAGCTCAAGTTAGTTGGCCATACCTTGGTTTAGCTTTGGGCTTGGGTTTGGTCTTTGGTAGTGAATGTGCCACAGGTTCGGTGCCGGTACTTCCCCCGGTGTGCTGCATGGGCACGTCATCCTCCTCAATACCCAGCTCTTCGTTAGTTAGACTGCCCATAAAGGACAGGTTCTTTCTCATCAGAATCAGCTTTTCCTGCAATAACAAATACGCGCTATCATTATTGAGTACAACACATGTCTATTGATCTCATACAATCAGAAAATAGAGCAGTTCGGTTTTTGTTTGAAATGATTTCAGGAAGATATTGCTAAAGATCGACAGAAGTCTAGTTGTTGCGCTCTGGTAGTGGGACATATGTCATATACATTATCACATCAGCATGGGCGGGTAATAGACATCGTTCTGTCCCTAAAATCATTCTTTAAAGTTGCTGAAATTTAAAATTGCTAGTGCTTGGCTGAAATTCTAACTATCAAACCAGACTAAGCCTAGTTTTTTTTTGTTATTTTCTTCTCGTTTCAATTTGTCTATGGCTACCGACAGTATGATACAATATCACAGCAATGCTCACAAACTGTCATTCTAGCTGTCGTATGTTAGACATACAACACCTTAGAGTTAAAACTAAGTTGCATCCATCCTTACCTTGCTCATTGTTTTGTTGCCGATAGAGAGGAGTCGCTTGGCCTCCTTGTAGTACACAGTCTCGGGCCGGTTATAGATGGCGCAGTTGTCACACATCGTTCTGAAGTCTCTCTATAAAAACAAAATGTGCACGTAGTAATAATGAATTGCAATAATCTTTCAATAATTAAAGTCTTATGTCACACACAACCAAACACAAGCTTGACATGACTGCATTGTACTCGCGTTTATGGTTCAAACATAAGGACTTTGGAACTACCCGTAGTAGATTTGTTTAACTACGGTAATAACCCTTATAAATTGTATAAATAATATATTCTGACTTCAAACATTTCTTGACTGTGAACCCTCAATTATACTCTGACAGCCTTTTTATAGAAGTAACTATACCTCAAAAATCAGAAGATATCAAAACCTGACGTAAAACTCACCTTAAATTCAGTCACATTTGCGTAGTCATGGTTTTCTATTTTAGATTTCATTGTGCTGAAGTCCATCGGCGTGTGGATAATACTGGAATAGCCAGGTGCAATGTTGTCCGTCACCGGGAAGCCGAAGAACCCATTGACGTCTTTCCTGAAAGTACCAAAATACACATCTATATGATATATATTCCAGTTTGATAAAACCCTCAGACTAACTACTGGGGAGCTATTATGGACAATGTATGCTCGTCCTTGGGAGAGAGTTATGCGTCAAGAGATACCACTCAGAGTCCTAGTCGATAACAGGTACTGTGCAGGAAATCAGTCAATATTCTATACTAGTTTGATTGATTGATTGATTTGTTTAACGTCCAGATGTAGATCAACTTGATTCAAGTACCTCACGGGACATATCTCAAGTTATCAAGGTAGCCTCCCTCAAGTAGTAGTAGTCTTGCCTTGCAGTAAGACAGATATTTATAACCTGCTTGCCTAATACAGCAGTGACCCTATCTATGGCAGATTGAATCTATGAAATGAATGACCGCATCTATGAAGTGAGAGAGAAATATGGGCAGCAGCTTCCAATACAGCTTGGTGAGTCACAATTACAGTGGTCCACCAAATGACCCCTCAAGTTTTGTTGCCTTTTACAAATCCGGTATGCCCATTGGTATTATGGAAGGCTCCCGATATAATAAAGTTATTCTACTCCATCATGCCCCCCATCATGAAGGTCCCCACCAACACAGGGGGCTCTATACTAGTATAGGCAATTAATTATAGTATAGGGAATTATACTTATACCCAAAATGTAGGGTGTTTTATCATAGTAGAAAAAGTGACAGATATAGTGTTGGTGGATCCCATTCACTTTGTATGCATATATTCTAACATTAATACCTTTCGGTGTTAATTGAGAAGTTTGGTCAGTGAGGTAATTATATTCGAGTTTTTTAGAAGTATAGTACAGTACTAAAGTAGACATTTTCAAAACCGAGGTGCGGGTTATACAATATTCTCAAAGTCAAGGTGCGGGTTATACACTGTTCTTCTAATACATATCAAGGACAAAGCCCGCACTCACCTGAGTAACTGTTTGTGGATGTAGTCTAAGCACGCCTGTAATTGGGAGGTTCCCGCATCCGTCTGGCGCTCCCGGAAGGACCGCGCCACCGGTGTCTCAAACGGTTCTGGCTCCATCACGAGGGCCCGCTTGCTGACTGGAGACGCGGTCACAACATCTATAACCGTATGTGCCGGCTCAGGCGCAGGCGTGACACTAAAGCTACTGTTGCTGTGACCGGCTTCCATTGCCTCATGAGTCCGCTTCCGATCCTAAAAGTAAGAGGAAAATTAAAACAGTGTGGAGAATTGTGTAAGTCTGGTTCAATTACGACCGATTTCATTACTGAAGTTGCATACATAATCTTGAAAGTATATATGTGGAAGAGTAATTTCTTTATCAATTCACAAATGAGGAACATACTTATATTGACAATCGATTGTTCAGACTTCAAAGTATATACATGCAATAATGATACCATGTAGTTTAGTAATCTGGATATGCATACCTTCTTGTGCTTTTCATGTTTCTCATGCTTCTCTTCGCCATGTTCTCTGTGGCGGTGCTTCTCTTTCTCTCCAGACTTCTTCTTCTTTTTCTTTTTGTGCTTGTGCTTACGGTCTCCCTCACTCACACTGAACTCTGATACCACGCTGTCGCCCATAGAGTGGTCAGGGATGGTTGCCGCTGGTGTGCCTCCTCCCACCTTCAGCACCAGTTTTAATGGAGTCTGTACTGTGGTTTCTGCAAAAAATAATGGTGTATTTAAGAAATACATGTACTACCCGTTACACTGTGATCATCTATAAGTTAGCATTGTCCCGCCGCAAACAAAGTACTGTGTGGGGGAATATCACATATCCCAAGCATCAGTGATTTGGATCATTTGTTCAAGAGATAATGAGAATTCCCTACAGTGTGGTAGGTCGGCACAGTGCATTCTCGATGGCAGTCCCCATGGCCCATGCACCGCCTCGCTGTCAGTGGGGGTATAATTGAGTGTACTCAGCGCCAGTGCTACCAGTGCCACCCATGCCGACTTTTCATCTGCACGAATAGGTACTCATGGATCATCAAGGTAACCAGTCCTTTCAGGACCGTGGCTGTTTCAGCCCGGCCGTTTCAGCCCCTTGGCTGTTTCAGCCCGGCCATCTCAGCCCCATGGTTGTTTCAGACCCGGTCGTTTCAGCCCCATGGTCGTTTCAGACCCAGTCGTTATAGTCCCATCGACCTAGTCATAGAGACTCTACTGACTGCGAGTGTAGGAGAGCACCTATCAGCCTTTAAGCGATCACTTGTTTTGAGCCCGTTTAACTACATCATAGTACATGGACAGTTTCAGCCCATGGTTGTTTCAGGCCCATGGCACAGTAATTTCAGACCCAGAAACCACAAGTGACTGGTACTTTTGGAAGCAAGGACAGATCAGGTTCAGACATTTCAGAAGAAGTTTATTTTGGTAACAGACATTTCTTCGGAAGTGAAAAAGAAGATATTTCGGAAGCAGTGCATTTTGGAAGCAGACAATTTTTTATTGTAGGCCTGCCCCTAGTTTTGATAGATCTTGAAGAACACAATAATATTGGTCCTAACCTTTTACATAGACACAGTCTAACCAGAAAGAAAACGAAAGAAAGATTATTTAATAATGACTTACCGGTACTGCAAAGGAAAGAAAAAAAAGAAAAAGAAAGCTATAGGGGGTTGGGGACAGCCACAACCCCCCATTTTAAAATCCAGGGTTAAAAAGACCTCACGAGTCACGTGATCACTCGGTGAATAAACTGGAATTTTCTGATTTGATTTAAGCTTGTCAGCAGTGGTACCGGTACTGTCACTGCAGAACTATATATGATATATCAAATCTTTTTGGTATTTTGTGGGGTCTGAAATGACCTGGCCATACCCATGGCCATGGGTCTGAAACAACCATGGGGCTGAAACAACGGTAACTGGTACTTTCGGAAGCATGGACAGATCGGGTGTACCTCTTATTAATAGGACATTTAGGGTGGTTGTTTAATGTAGTTAACTTTCTAACCTTTTACATACTAGGTAGTTTTACAAACATTTTACATATATTTACAGCCCCCCCCCCCACGCAAATTGTTTGCACCCACTTATAAAGTATAAGTGTCTCTGCTTCCGAAATGTCCTACACTAGGCTACAGTTTGCAATCGAAATGTCCTGCTTCCGAAATGTCTCATAGGTTGCTTCCGAAATGTCTGCACCCGATCTGTCCATGCTTCCGAAGTGACCAGTATAAATGAGTATTCGAAACAACTGCCATTCCACTGTGATGGTACGCTGGGAGTCTCTGCGTCCGTTTCACTACCGCAGGCATAGCAGTCTCGGACTCCCATACCAACACAGCTCCGGGTCCCTCTGCTGAGTATGGTATGGGAGCAGACCTTCATCTCACTTGATACCAATTTGCGCCAGTTTGGTGGCGCAAATTGGTGTGTATTGGTCAATACACATCCAAGTACAGAGAGATGCTAATCAGTATCAAAGGGATAATAAAAGTACCTGGGCCTACTGTACAATTAACACTTATAATTGACAGAGGTAGTTGAAAAATGTGTATTGGAATGGGATGATGGCCTGCTCCCAGGCTATCCAACTGGTAGGATAGTCGCTGGCCGAGGCTGCAGGCATAGAGCTTCACCCCCCCCCCCCCCCCCCCATATGGAGCGGGAGAGGATCGGGAGTGGAGTACGGGGGCGGTCTCCAGTCTACTGTGATGGTCACACAGTGAACTCACTAACCGGTACTTTAACCGGTACTGAATCATGAATGTGTCTGCCAGTCGACGGAAACTAGTCTGAGAATGATATTAAACTGAGCGAATGAATGGGTTTAATATGGTACACTAACCGCAGTGCCTGGTACTAGTAGTACTATAACTAGCACGTTATCATCTAACTAGAATTATAATGACCCGGTGAGTGTACCATTCACACCGTGCTGGAATAGTTCGACACTTCTACCCCTGTAACAGGGGTAGAAACCATGTGCCTTTGGGCTAACCAAGTCACTCTGCCAATCTGACAGAGTAGCTATTTTGATGGAAGTATTCACTCTTCAGTCTAATGCTTCCAGCCCCCGGGGGGGCCACTCCCTATAGGCTATATGATCTATAGTAACTGTGTACGTACACAAAATCCCGGGACAGGGGTCCCTTTTGGGCCCCACTGGAGGGTCCGGCCGGACCCGCCATTAGGGGTCCCTTTTGGGTCATTTTAGGGTAAAAGGGGTATGTTTTTAAGCCAAGAATATCCGGCCTAAAAGTCCAAAAGTTCTTGTAAAAAGGGGTATATTTTTCCCCAAGTTGAGGGTGGTATCCTGCTGAAAGGGGTTCAAATTTGGCCAATTTATGGAGGTATCCGCTAAAAGGGGTCCAATTCTGGCCAATTTACAGTATCCTACCAAAAGGGGGTCGACTTCTACCACTTTTGGGTGCTGTCCTACTAAAAGGGGGCTGATTTCTTCACATTTTTGGGGGTTATCCCGCCAAAAGGGGGGTGTTTTGGTGTTTTTTTGTCCCGGTGATCGGGGTCAAAATTCAGGGTGATGTACGCACATGGTATCCATAAATTTGAGAGTGGCCCCCCCGGGTTCCAGCCACATGTCCCTCAATTACATTGAGAATGTATTCCCACCTGTTCACCATCCACAAGGTATTCCTAATACATAAATAGATCTGTAATCCTGGCTTTGTTTGATGCCAACTCCACTCCTCTGAGACACCCCTCCCACCACTTCTCCCTGCTGCTGATATCAAAATGTGTGACATACGTTAGGCACTGACCTATCTGCTGTGCGCGGTTCTGACCGCCGCAGGGGTGTAAAGTGTGATAATTTTTATACAGAGGAGTTTTCACCTACGATTTCATTACAAGCTCATTCTGGGGTTGTTTACTGGAGGATTTAGACACAAAGGGTATCATTGTAAAGGTATTTATGGTGCGCTTATAATGTATATCTTAGAAAAAAGGTTAAGTAATTACAGGGTAAATAAGTTATGATTGTTTCCTGAAATAATTTAAAGTATAACTTTAGTAGCCATTTACTATATAAAAGACATGGAGCACGTAAAAACAACTTGGTTCCACAGATTCTCCTATTAATTCTGGTTTAAAAAATGTCTATTTCATTTATTTCTGCCATGGCGCAGTATGTTTAAAAAGCAGCGCAAAACTCGTAATGAGAGGCCCGCCCTCACAGCCTAGTACCCCCCCTGTCCCTGAGGGGAAGGCCGGGGGGAGTGAGGGGCACTGCCGTGCCCCCTCCCCCTGTAGACTAGGACTGTCATCAATACCCCCCAAATCGATACACCGACATTTAAGGAATTCCGATTATCGCATTGATAAAATCATTTGATAGATACACCTTTTGACCCATAGGTTGTCCAGGAGTTTACCTTTCCAAAAACGAAAGAATTGTGTAAATATTCCAAGTAGAACTTACATATTTATTAGGTTGAAAATGCTGAAAAATATTTTGGGAAAGTAACTGGTGCTTGTGAGTCAAAATTGTGAAGTAGTTCTGAATAAAGCCCATATCATATGTGTAGGCCTACATATGTTATATGATATGGAAACATTAATTATCAAGCCTATTAACCATTTATCGCAGATAAAAATAAATCGATATAGATCTAATCGAAAAATCGAGAAAAAAATAATGATAATCGAAATCGAAATAAATTGGATACCAATGACAGTCCTACAGTAGACAGGCTGGGTAAGCAGGTAGCTTACCCGGCCTGTGTGGCACTAGGTGCCGCTGTGGCAGAGGAGGTGCCTTGGTCCCCTTCTCAGCTGGGGCAGTGCATGCGGCGGTCAAGCACTGTTACCACACAGCTTATCTCAATCACAAAAGCTGGGACCCACCTAAACTCTTAACAATAGGAAAGTGTTGCAGAATTTTAGGGTTGATTTGAGATCTTTGAGCAGTCACCATTTCACTTTAACTTGACATAAAGACTTCATTCAAAAAGCAAATCCACTTCTTTTAATGAGATCTATCCATTGAATAGAAGATGGAATGCACAGCACAAACCGTTAATATATAGGAAAGTGCCTACATACGTCATACACTAACATTGACATGTTTGCAGCAGTATAAGTATGCTGGACATGTGGAGTACCTTTTGGGGAACAGGATTGACTATTTTGAGGGACTGACTGTGAGTACATTTATGAGAAAAATACCCTTTTTACTCCCACTATGACTATATGATCTCTATGTAGCTGCAGTCTGGCGCAGTAGCGCCAGATGTGTCGGACTATGCTGGAAAAGCCGTAGAAAAAAGGAGCGAAAATCAAAACAAAGCCTGTGCCTACCTTCATCAGCGATGGTTTTCTCTGATTTCTCAGACTTATGGTGCTTCTTATGTTTCTTTCCCATATTGCTCAGTACAGCTAGCCACTCCTAGGATGTAAATGCTTCTCTTTCGCGCTAAGTGTCCCTTAAAATCGATAAATTTGGATAAAATAATGTGTTTTGCCGACAATAACGAGCAAGTGCACCGCGTGCTTGTGTCGCGGTAGATGTGCGTCAACACAATATCTAAAGTTTATAACAATAGGTGGCGCCACTTTAAAATTAGTTTACACCGCAAACTTTCCGTCGACACCAGAGTTAAATAATGGTTGCCGATGCGGGTTTGTATGCACGTTCTGCAAGGTCGTTTTACCGGTTTTATCCCTTCTAGATCTTACTAGGAAAGAAAATGGTGTCGATAAAGAGGTAAGTAGGTGTGTGTAGATAGATATGCCGCTTTTATGTACATTTTGACTTTTCTCATCGCATAACACTGACTCAATCAAGTCAGTGCCACGCAGAAATTGCCAGAATGAATGACAGAATCTGTCACAGACGTTTCATAACAAACACTCGACTCATTCACTCAGTGACTGACTGGACTCAAGTGAGTAAGAATGTAGGGCTCCTTCGGGAAAGAGACAGATTGACGGTCTGACAGAATGATTCGACAGAGCAATTCGACAGGATTTGTTGTACTGTTCGCCAGATTTTTGGGACTGTTGTACTGTTCGCCAGATTCAAAATATTTGTAAGACTGTTACTTAATAATAGTGTGGCCCCGGGCCCAGAGGGGTCAAAAGCGACCTGGCGACCTGGGCTGTTTTCCAGGCGACCTGGCGACCTGGTACAATAATAAAAGCGACCTTGCGACTTTTGAAATTTTTTTACTATAGCATAAATGGTCTAAAAAAGCGACTTTATGACCTGGGGCCCTTAATTTCGGCGACTTTGCGACCTGAGGGGGGACCCCTCTGCACCCCCAATAGTGTTCTACTTCAAAGACAAAGTATACACATAGTTAAGATACATTTATATGGACTAATAGAGAGGCGGATGGTCTCTCCCAGGCGCTCACTAGTGGCTAGGTCTAGGTTCATTGGGACAGCCTGTCTACATTTCTAAGGGAGTGCTCATTTTTTAACAACAGGGGGGGGGGGGTAAAAAATGTAGACCCCTTGACCGGGGGGAGGGTAAAAAATTCAGATCCCTCTTCGGGGGGGGGGCAAAAAAATTCAACCTGTTTTGAGGGAAAAAGCCCCCGCGTTACTATGCTACAAAGGGGTGCGGACGCGCGTGATTTTCGGCCTGCCGGGGGGGGGGTAAAATATTTCGACCTCTGTAAGGGGGGATGCAAAAATTTCGCGCGCTCCACGCGAAATCTCACCACCCCACCCCCTGTTGTTAAAAAATGAGCACTCCCTAAGGATGGGACAGAAGGGGCCCTTGATAGGTAGTTTAATAGACGAGATCAAACGTTAGACAGCAGTCCGTCGACATCGATGTTTAATTGTGCTGTTAACTCTCATAGGAGCGGGTACGTGGCTGTTGAGAGTATGGGCGCCTTACTATTCAAGTCTATTGATAGGGGGGTCCACATGTCCCATGTCGATTTTAAGATATGACTATCTCGCCATATCTAAGACTGTTACTTAATAATAGTGTTCTACTTCAAAGACAAAGTATACACATAGTTAAGATACATTTATATGGACTAATACTAGTAATAGAGAGGCGGATGGTCTCTCCCAGGCGCTCACTAGTGGCTAGGTCTAGGTTCATTGGGACAGCCTGTCTACATTTCTAAGGGAGTGCTCATTTTTTTAACAACAGGGGGGGGGTAAAAAATTTAGACCCCTTGACCGGGGGGAGGGTAAAAAATTTAGATCCCTCTTGGGGGGGGGGGGGCAAAAAAATTCAACCTGTTTTGAGGGGAAAAGCCCCGCGTTACTATGCTACAAAGGGGCGCGAACGCGCGTTTTTTTCGGCCTGCCGGGGGGGGTAAAAAATTTCGACCTCTGTAAGGGGGGGTGCAAAAATTTCGCGCGCTCCACGCGAAATCTCACCACCCCACCCCCTGTTGTTAAAAAATGAGCACTCCCTAAGGATGGGACAGAAGGGACCCTTGATAGGTAGTTTAATAGACGAGATCAAACGTTAGACAGCAGTCCGTCGACATTGATGTTTAATTGTGCTGTTAACTCTCATAGGAGCGGGTACGTGGCTGTTGAGAGTATGGGCGCCTTACTATTCAAGTCTATTGATAGGGGGGTCCACATGTCCCATGTCGATTTTAAGATATGACTATCTCGCCATATCGATGTTAAGTCAAGATATGGCCGTGTCGCCATATCGATTTTAAGAAATTCTCAATGTCCCATGTGACATGTCACTATCTAATTTTTCCTCCTGTCCCATGTCACTAAGCCTATTAAAGCCTCAAAATGGTCCATGTCGCCATATCGAATTTAAGGATATAGACTATAGGGCCGTACAGAATCACCATTGGGTTGTTGTTTTTCAAATTATACTAGAAGTTCAAGTAATCTCTGATTCATTCAGAGCTAAAAGTAAAATAAATAAAAGATGGCTGGGTTTCACTTCATTTCAACAAAACTAGCACAACTGGGCGTGTGCAAGTATATAAGCGGACACTATCTATCGTCACCACTTTAGCTGGGGTCTCATGGTAAAAAACTAAAATGTATAAAACATCTCTTGTTAAAAGTAAAATCCACAGATCGTATCCAAGTAATTGCCTTTTTTTGGTAGGGGCATATAGAGTGAGAAACCAATCTGTCGAATTTTCGCTTTGGAAAAAAAAAAGAAAAAAAGTTGAATGGTCCCGTCCAACAGTCCTGAAAAGTTGAAAAATCTGTCGAATTGCCAATCTGTTGAACAGTCTGCAAGCCACACCTCCCCCAGCCCTGGCCACGAGTGAGCGTCTATCCGAGCATCTATCCTACCGGTTGGATAGCCTGGGAACTGGTAGTCATCCGGCCCAATTAATACACATCTTTTATTAAATTACCGCTTTGAAGTGCAGGTGTAAATACACAGTAGGGGGCCTTACAGTAGCCTAGACTAGTAGTAGGTCTAGGAGTACTGGTAGCATTGATCAGGCCTCCCCCTGCCCCTGGCATTCTGAGGACAGGAGCAGCTATCCTTGTAACTGTAAGGCATGGATCTACATATATAGGTAACCGTATTGCCAATATTCAAAAATGGAAATATATTCCCTAAAATCCAAAGACCGTGCTTGCTCAATGTTGAAGAATGAAACTTTGACCAAATAAAAAATAAAAGGGCTACACAGTCCGAGACTGCACCCCCCCCCCCCCCCCACCCCTCACAGGAGGAATGAGCATGTAGTCGTAGTTATGTGAATGGAAAATGCTATTACCGTATTCACAAATCTAGCCAGTTTAACATTTCTAATAAAGAACGATTTAAGCAGCAAAAGTCTTTTGTCATTGTAGAAATTGCCATGGAACCGGCAAATAACTGTCTTTTTTTAAGGGGTTAGCTGATAGGGCCCTAAAGGGTCATGGCACTGGGACTATCAGCACCAGCCAGCACCCCTAGACACTGTCGGTGGCCAGAATTTAAGAATCAAGAAGGGTTTATTAGACGGTGCCATTGGTCTTTATAGTGTTGTATCTTTATAGAGAATGGCACCTTCTTTACTAGTCATTGAGGTCTGATCCTGGATCTAGGTGGTTTGGTCATCTAAGTGGTCAAATTGCACATTGATAGAAACTCATTTTGATATTTTCAGTATGATCATTGTGTGCACAACATGTATATCTCTCTGGACATGTTTTCAAAAGTTCACATTTCAATTACGTTTTTGGTGATATTCAGTGTTTTGTGGAAAAAAATGGGGTAATTTTCTGTTATAGCACTGGATTGAATGGGGGAGCTTTTTCTGCACTAACACTTTAGGGAATTGCATTTTATACATACTTTGCAAACAGATATCATCTATTTGTTCAGACATCATGTAGATAAGATTCACCGGAAGTACATGCCTTTAAAATGAAACTTACATTTTGAGTATTTTAATAAGGAATGTGGATCCTTAGAGCACCATCCATTTAGGGCGAAGTTGTTTGTGAAATTCAGGGTTGTTGACCCGTAACGCCGACTCAGCAAGTCTGGCTGGTAGCGGTCAAGTAGGCTGTACCTCGTCACCCCTCCCCCCCCCCCCGGGGGGGCCACTCCCTATCTTTTCTATAGTCACTATGTGTGAACATCACCTCAAATCTGGTACCCTTATCAAGGGGCGAAATTTTCGAAAATCATACTCTTTTCAAGGGGAAATTAGCAAGGAAACAGACCTAAATCACAGATGACCCTGAAAAATCCCCTTCTCAAGGGTGACCAAGAAATATTATAAGAAAATAAAGTAAGAATTACCCTTCAAAGCTCTGAAAATGTATCCTTTTCTCCCAAAATTTGCTTAACCCTTTCCCTGCCGCTTTAGTATTGAAAAATTGTTCCCAACCACCGGAGACATTGAGATGAATATGTCCTATTAAAACCGGCACTACACTACAGATAGTGCCCTGGTACTGCATATATGCAGTATCGGTTTTTGGGTACTAAAATACAGTACTGCATATATGCAGTATCGGTTTTAAGATGGTACTGCATATATGCAGTATCGACAGGGAAAGGGTTAAAAAGCACCCCTTATCAAGGGCCCTGGCGGGCCCGTGCCTAGGACCCAAAAACGGACCCTTTCCCTTGGAATCGTGTTCACACATGGTATCCAAATCTGAGGGAGTGGCCCCCCCCGCCCCCCCCCCCCCCCCCCCACACACACACACACCTGGTCTCTCTCCCTGTTTGGAGGGGCAGTGGAAGGGTAACAAGCAAGCATCCCGCCAAGGGTCACACCACCCACCTCCCCGTGCTCCTGACCAGGTCCGAGAAACGGCTTCCCTTGTACTACATGTTGTATATGCGCTCTGTCTGCATGGTGAGGGTGGGGCTGGTCAGGAGCACGGGGAGGTGGGTGGTCATGCTGGTGGCCGGCCCATGATCGCAACCTTGGCTGAGCCTGGGATGGCGGTACCAGTATAGTGGGTGGTGTGAGGCTTGCTTGGTACCCTTCCACTGCCCCTCCAGACAGGGAGAGGGACCAGGTGTATCAGGTGTGTGTGTGGGGGGGGGGGGGGGCGTGGGAGGGGTGACGAGGTACAGCCACCTCATTTACTGACCTCGCTGACCATTCCCGTTTCTGGACAGCCCCCTCCCCCCCCCCCCCCCCACACACACACTGCTCCACCCCGGTGTGTGTCGGGGGGGGGGGGGGTGTCCAGAAACGGGAATGGTCAGCGAGGTCAGTAAATGAGGTGGGTGAGGGCTACGAGGAGGGGGGGAGTGGTGTGAGTGTGTTGGGGGAGGGAGGGGTAGGACATACATGTAGGTGGGTGCGTGTGTGCGTGCGTGCGGGGGGGGGACATACATGTAGATGGGTGTGGACCACCAAATTCGACATGGCGACATGGCTATTTCTTACAATCGACAATCGACATGAGGCCTAGTGACATGTGACATGAGGCCCAAAAAATATAGTGAAAGGCGACATGAGCAATTCTTAAAATCGACATGGGACATGGGCATTATTAAGCGACATTGACATGCGACATGGCCATTTTTTAAGATCGACAATCGACATGGGGACCCCCCATCCAGAGCCCCATGTAGCTGTATGTGTGTGTGTGCAGTGTCATGCGTATAGGTAGGCATGAGGAGGGAGGTCGTGCTCATTTAAAGTACACGATTAACTTATATAATGCAATGGCACCGTCTCCAAGTATACAGAATTGTTACTATAAAAATGATATAATGAAATGCTATCATATTTGAGTAATGTAATGATGCTCTCACGTCATCACCAAATTTGTATTAATCACATTGTAAACAATATTTATATCGGAGCCATAAATTGTATTCATACAATTGATGACTCCTTCCCTATTCCGGGGTAGCGGGATGCCTTATGCGGACGTCCATTGCTTGATCTGGTACAATGTACTGGCAAGTTAAGCACTTATAACAGCTATCACAATGGGTACCCTAAGAATTTTGCAGTAAATGTAGGGGGGCATCTCATTAGTTGATAATTCATACAGCTACACGCCTACAACCCTTGCATAAGCCGCACCTAGACTTTGGACAAATCCTATATGTTCTAGTAATAACCTGATCCAACCATAGTGAATCATGAAGCATTAAACACAGGCATAACAATGTATAACACTATGTTACTACAATGTTTCAACCAGCCTCCTTACGAAGTATATGATTTAGTAAAACATTCAAAAGAAACAGATATACTTCAGATTTGGTGAATTTTTAAGGGATTTTTTATGAGTTTATCATGGTGTGTCACCACACAAACTATCCCTCTGCTCTCACTAGTGCTCCCTTCCCACACAACAGGCTTTAACAGGACAACATATCGGACTAATGGGTGTATGTCCTCTTTTTACATATGCAGTGCATCAAATCCCTAGACCAGTATGCTGTCCTGTTAAAGCCTTGAAAACCCACTTTTACCAGCTAATTGGTCTGGGTAAGACTGGATAAGAGGTAGCTGATAAGAGCTCTGAACTGGCCACCACCAACCACATGGTTCAGCTGTCAATTAGTGGGGGGGCAATTGTATTTCCGTGGGAATTTCGTGGTTATGGTAGTTTCTCAATTGATATCTATAGTTTCAAAGGTGCTTAAAAAGATAGGATACCGCTCCATTTTTTATTTCTACTATTTGAGCTATTTTGAGGCCAATTAAGGTTAATTAGTGTAATTACAGCTTAATGGGGCTCTGTCTCTCTAGGAAATAGAGCTATCAATTTTCCAACAACACCTACCCCCCCTATTTCAAGTATGGGGAATCTCCTGGTGAGGTTCATTTTTCTGTATTCCTGATGGTTGCCTAGCAACAGGCATATTTTGCTACTCATCTGTAGTAACAGTGCCAAGTACAATTGCATTACATAGGGATGTTTTGAAGATCATCTTTCAATATTCCAAGGTATATATCATATGAGGAACATCTATATATACATGTATTGGCCCAGGGCCTGCCTAGCAACCAGCATATTTTGGCCTTTTTGCATAGTAACAGCACCACTAACTGTAGCCATACAGAATAAAGTTCTGTCTCGCATCTTGTTCATTCTACACTAAGGTAGTTACAGCATACACTCTACATACCGTATTTTCCCATGTGTAAGTCCAGGCTTATTAGACTCTATCTTTTAACCCTTTAAGGCCGACCAAATTTTCGGAAATCAGCAGTGAGGGGCGGGGCATTTTTACAGGAACTGTACCAGGGCCGAGCCTTTGCTGAATCCCATAGAGTTAAGATGACTATAGTCGATGCTCGGCCCCCCATGGCATCGACTATAGTCGATGCTCGGCCCCCCATGGCATCAACTATAGTTGATGCTCGGCCCTAAAGGGTTAAAAAAGGTCCGATCGCCGGAAATGGGCCCCGGAAATGCCAGAACGGACCTTGATTTCAGTGACGAGTTTGATAATTTTCCCAGACATATTTTTTCTTTAATCCTATCCCCTTCAATAGCTAATTTCTCTTATATCTCTCAGTCATATCATATTGTTTAGTGTGGCAGTATTTGGATACGGGGTAAGTACTGGTCTAGCAGTTACCGCTGGAATATTGTTTAGTGTGGAATAAACATTGATAATTGCATCACTCACGCATTGTTGAAGATAGTCGGAAACTTCATAAAAAATGTTTTGATAAATGGCAATCCCGTTCCTCGCTGGGTCTGCTGGCAACCAGCAACAACAGCAAGCACCTGCGCGCCTCCGTGATTAAAACGGGAACTCAAACTTGGTCACATTTTCGTAAATTTGTTAGAAATAGCGCCCTTGATGAATTCTAAATATTGCATCAAATTACCCTACTAGAGGGGGCCTATGTCTCATGAAATTATAGAGGCAAACAAACATCTTGAAACAATAATTCCCTCTACAATTTGCTACGATAGTAGGCTACGGGTCCAGGCGGGGCAAACTAGGACAAACAGACGCTGTGACGCGGTCTGCATGACGCCGTCACCGATTTTCCCTTGCCGTTTCTGACAGAGGAATAAACACGACAGGGTCGACGCAGGGGTGAATGCGGGAGTGGACACTGGGAGGAGAAGGCCCTTACTGCTTTTGACACAGGTAGGCCTACCCATTCTAGGGGTGGCCCTATTGCCTGTATCGCCGGCAGCGAAGCTGCTGGTACAAGTACAAAGTGGCAAACCAACCAAGCTTATACATGGGACATGCTTATGCACAGGTGGGGTTAAATTTTTAAAAACACTCTGGAACCTTTTCATACTTTCTAGAATCATCTACTATAGTCAATACTGGAAAATGTGGCAAGGCCCCCTTCTGGGAGGTCTATAACAAGTGTTATCTCATCAACAAAGTTTGCCTAGCAACAAGCATATTTTTCCATTTTTTGCATAGCAACAGCACCACTGTAGCCATGCAGAATGAAGTTCTGTCTCGCATTTTACTCATTCTACACTAAGAGATTAGAGATATGAACTCTACAATGTAATTGCCCATATTCTACTTAGCAAACGTTCCATCTCTCACAAGCCTGGGAAATCCTGACTAAAATACACTGCAAGTAGAGGTTCAAATGGAGGCTAATCACACCTCTTTTGTGGTCAAAAAGATTGTTTCTACCAACAAAATCGTTGTGACAAGTGACAAAACCCATCTCTTAAAATCGAAAAGTGACATGAGGTCTGGTGACAAGGGACAAGACTTATTTCTTAAAATCGGCAAGGGACATTGGCATTTCTTAAAATGGACATGTGACACAGCAACCCCCCCCCCCCTCCCCAGCTCTCCCTTGGACTATGAAAGCCTGATGGTCGCATCTAATGCAGACCACCGCTAATCCCTGCCAGCATCCCAACTGTAAGAAGGCAACAATGGGAGTGTGTGAGTGGGGGGGAGGGGGCTCCCCAGGGGCCATTCAGAAGGCCTAGAGCTTCGGCTTATAGGATAGCCCCAAAGTCGGGGTGCGGCTTATATGCGAGTTAGGCTTATACGTGAGGTTTTACGGTATGTAGCTTTTTCAATCATTGTGATATGTATAAATGCATAACATATGTGACATGGTCTGGGAAAAGGCACCTTGCTGTACCCTGACTAAGGTCCGTTTTCGCATATTGGGCCACATATAGAGAAAATCTGGTCAGAGTACTCTGCTTTGTAATAGAGACGGGTGCCCTGATCTATTCTGACCATGATTTGCCTACATTTGATGGATTTATAAGTATCAGAATGAGTTAAAAAGCTACACATTATGGACATTACGAACACAACTAGGTTGTTTAACTGAAAAAAAAAACACTTCCCCAAATTAGCTCCTAACCCATCTTTAATACTGATCATAAGTGGCAGCACTATATTTGTAGTCTGTTTGTATAAGCCTGGACTTACACATGGGAAAATATGGTATGTAGAGTGTATGCTGTAACTACCTTAGTGTAGAATGAACAAGATGCGAGACAGAACTTTATTCTGTATGGCTACAGTTAGTGGTGCTGTTGCTATGCAAAAAGGCCAAAATATGCTGGTTGCTAGGCAGGCCCTGGGCCAATACATGTATATATAGAAGTTCCTCATATGATATATACCTTGGAATATTGAAAGATGATCTTCAAAACATCCCTATGTTGGAAATTTGATAGCTCTATTTCCTAGAGAGACAGAGCCCCATTAAGCTGTAATTACACTAATTAACCTTAATTGGCCTCAAAATAGCTCAAATAGTAGAAATAAAAAATGGAGCGGTATCCTATCTTTTTAAGCACCCTTTTCTCCATAGATTCCATAAAAAAAAGTACCATAACCATGAAAATTTCACGGGAGCTAGTAAATGTTACAATTGCCCCCCCACTAAATCATGATGGGGCAGGTGCCAATCAGGATGCCATGGTGAGTCACAAGGAAAGGTTAGAGGTAGAGGGGGCAGCAGTCGACCTGATGCAAGACACAGCGTCCCTGAGAGCACCAGGACCAGGACAGGTAGCAGGGAGGGGGAACTCAGTGTCTGCCACAGGGGCTTGTGGCTGCTGCAGGTATACCTAGTATACATGTAGTACTAGGTACAGTACAGATCTCCCAGTGCAGCTATGTCCCCTCCTTTATGCTATCCTCTTGTACCTATAAGAGAAGAGCATACAGCAGGAGAGCCTGCTGTAGTAAAGTCCTGGTCATTGGTCAGTGGTGTGTATGTGCCTCTACATGGGTCCCCAGAATTTTGACCGTGTCGCCGTGTCGATTTTAAGCAAAAGGGCCATGTCACTGTGTCGATTTTTAGGTATATAAGAACTTCGGCCGTGTCGTTTTTACCCATGTAGAGGCACGTGTATGGTAGGCGTGGGTGAAAGGAGGTTGGGGTGGGTGGTTGGAGGAACAGGGCAACAGCAGCAGATGGTGGGGATCAGTACGTAGAATGCAGTAGGGAGAAGGTTGCCATTTTGTCCCCCGATAATATACTGGAGCTGTTTACCATGTGTAGACGGCCATGTTGTCCACCAACATGGTACTGCAACAGTTCACCTTGTGTAGGCTGCCACTTTGTCCCCTAATATAGCAACTATATATATTACCTTTTTTTCTCAGATCTATACCTCAAGATGTTCAACACAGCCACAACGACTGAAGTGAAGTATACATGTTGGCAGGTTTGGTTTTTTTTAAATTAGATCACAACGTTTCGTCAAAGTTAGGCTTCATCAGGTGATTACCTTGTCTTGGCTGCCATTCTGTCCGCCAACATAGCACTGCAGCTGTTCACCCTGTGTAGGCCACCATTTTGTCCCCTAATATAGCACTTTAACTGTTCACTTTCTGTAGGCCGCCATCTTGTCCCAAATAAAGTAATGGATCAAGTTATCATCCAAACAGTAGTTTACAACTGGAGCAGTGCGCTAATGTTCTCCTCGTTTTTAACAACCTGTTATTTAAAAAACGAGCATTCCTACCCGCCCTGAGCTCCTGGCTCGCCGCGGCTTCTATACAAGAACTTACAGTTCAAGTTATGAATGAAGTGTATGTCACATTGGTGGACAGATATTTTAAAGAGCATTTACAATTTCATAACAAAAATAATATAAGTGTGTTCAGTATTAAACAGCTAATAGAAATCCTACATTGTAGGACTCCAGGGCTTATTGATTTCTATATCTAATATGGCGGTTTGCTGTACTCTATTAACCCATGTCTTATCAGAGACAGTTTATTAGATATTCTGTGGCCTCATTCCATAGGTCACTTTCCTACAGCTGTAAAGCAGGTCATACTATTGGCTACCTATGTGCACGTGCCCACAGAAAGCATGACGACAGCTGATATAGTTATGGCAAGCCGACAGGGTAACCCCGACTGTAACAAACTGGGTTTGTGTTACATATAAACTGGATTCATTTAACATGTACTGGGTTTATATACCAAGTAAGCTGGTTTTATCATGTAACATTAAACTGGGTTCATGTAGCAAGCTGGGTTTCTGTAACATATACTGAATTAATGCACTGGGTTCGTGTAGAGTTTTCACAATCGGCTTGGCATAGCTGGATCAGGTGACTGTGTGTCTGTGGGTGACTGTGGTCCTCTGTTTGCATTGATCTGTTATCGAAGTCCTAGAGGAGGATGCGACCTCACCATAGTAGTCCATCTTAGTGTGGTATCATCTGCTTGGAGGACCTGCAACACAGTGGAAGGAGCACTCTGCAGTACTTGTAGACCCATGGAGAAACACCCTCTGCCTCTCAGTGTCTTGAATATGGTAAGATAAATATGATCTTTTGATCAATGAGACGTCTCGGTAGATCCCCTGTTTTAGTGTTGGGGTGTTGGGGGTGGGGTAAATCATCCACGCATGGCTGATCAATAAGAGCATACATGTCTATATATATACATGTTGCTTGTATCTATGTAGGACCTACACTCCAACTACCGTACCCCTGCGAATTAGCGCCGGGACGCTCTGCAATTTGGCGGGGCCTTTACACCCCCGGGCATGGAGCTTAAATACAAGATCGTAGTTTAGTGCTCAGGGAACATTTTAAGACCTCTGCATCCCCTACGCTCATACAAGACCGGCGCCCTTTAAAGTTGGTATCCCAATTGGGGTGACTAGAATTGACCCCTCTCAATGATTACCTGAAAGTTCTGAATGTATACTTATCTTCTGAAATGGGTGATTAATTCTGGTTACCAAGAGCCTTAAAGGCTTTAATGTAAAGTGTTTAATAATATCTAGATCTACAGCTTTCATGGAGAAAACTCAAGCATTGGCAAACCATCTGAGATATGCTGCCACCTATGCAGATGTCAATGAACTAAAGTGTTCATGAATGGAGTTGAGCTACTGGGTCTGCAATGGGAATATCTTGTAAACACTAAACACAGCTGCCACCTTGTGGTTTAGAAGAGAGGTATGCTAATTGCTTTATTTTTGACTGCTCAATGAAAATTCATTTTTGCTACTATGTGGGGATTTTTGTATGGAAATAGTTCTCATAGAGCTTAAATACTTTCACATATGTCTTGCAACATCAGCATGCCTATCCCCATGCTGGAAGTGGAAATTCGTCACCACAACAGTTGGGATACCAACTTTAATAACCGGCGCTCTATCACAACGGTATGGTAGGTTGTAGTTGTTGCTGTGGTATTCAGACAAGGTCGGCTGACCTGCTTCATGGAATAGAAATAGGGGGCATGAGGCCAGTGTACAGTTTGACTATATATCACCATGGTCTAACGAGTACACAGAGGACATATACAGAGAAGGACAGAAGTTTACCCCAAGGACCAAAGCATCGACCCCTAATACTTTATTCGGTTGTTCTATCAGTTGATATTATCAAAACAACAATACAAACCCAACATCTGGAGTCAGGACAAACAAGTCCAAATTAGGTAAGGAACAGAATAATGAGCACTTTAGGCAGATACATGTATATGTAGACCTAGTTTATATACCGGTATATAGGTCATGGACGTTTATATATAATACAGGGCACATTCCAAAATGAAGACAAAACCATATCACTTGCCCCACTTGCACCCAACAGAAGTTGCTGATCCAAAATTGATAAAATTTCAATTTGCAACATTATTTTTTTTAGTGAGGCGTGCAGTGGGATAAATTATGGTGCTGCATGTATTAAAATTCCCCTGGCTCTCAGGATGCAGTCTCGGACTCCCAGCCCAATGCCATGACACTGGCCGAGGCTGCACAGGAACATAGATGTGCACTTGTCATGGTGAAATTATATTTCAGAATATTGTACGTACCAGTAACCAATTATTTTAGAATCATGTGATAAACTAACCCTCTTACAACACTTATTAATTGCAAAATGTGGGCGATATTACTGAAGCTGAATCCCTTTGTTGTCATGTTGCATGAAATGATGAATGCAACCCTGGTGAGTCAACTTATATCTTGCATCATAAAGGATAATATAGCCAAACAGAAAAACTGAAGAAAAAATCCAAAATTCTAAATATGACATTTTGTAACAGGAATTTAATAACTTTACACCATTTTACAAACAAAGAGTATATTTTTCCATATTGTAGGTGAGGATGGCGTCTCCAGCATCAGCCGATGAAAGCTTAGGGGAGAGACTTCCACTTCTCAGAAGTGGGACAGGAGAGGTGAGTGTATTAGAATATCATATACTAACTACTGGAATGATACACAGATTTATCCAGCAGGTAGGCAGATGGTGGGACTTCAATAGCTACTAGTACTACAGACTGGGACCCGGTCAGTATAACTACAGACAGGTGGTAACCGATTTGGCCGACCTTGCCCTCTGGTCGCAACTGCTCATTTGCATATACTTTTACACTTTTCCTTCATAGAAAATGTATAAAAGCAGAGCAGAGCTCTCACAGGAGGGTGCATATGACGCCAGTGAAGGTTGTGCGCCCGGGCCTGGTGACGTCGCGGTGACCGCTCATCATCAAAATATGGCGGCTACTCCCTGTCTCTATACTATAGAGTCAGGCCACAGTCTATGGTTACTGTATCTAACCACCACTGTTGCCGCTACCTAATGGTAGGAGGAGCCACCAGCTAATGTATGCCTTGGGTCAATACCTGGACAAATCAGTGGATGTGTCCTGCCTATGAACTAGGATAGTGGGATCTTCTTTTATCCATACTTGTAAATCTAACCGTCGTATTCTATAGATAAGTGAGTTTATTTTTAAATATCAGTGCGTTATTAATATGATAAGTATATCGTGATCGGCATGCTTTTCTGTTATTTCTCGTTTCAAACTATTGGGAACTAGACAGTAATTTATTCAAAGAGTATAACTCATCGCGTCTTAATTAACACTTATAAGCATGTTTATTGTTGCATGCTAACTATGGATCTATTAGAAAGGAAGAGTTCTACTTTGTGTTTCAGATATACTGACATCTATCTGTAAGTTGCTATGGCCTAGACGTTTATATTGAGTGCATTCTGACAAGTCACATTCACTTCAGGTGTTTCTATTAGAAATTAATAATATCCAAAAAAAACTTTCTGTTATTGCAAGTAGATATACTCGTCATCAGAGACCTATAGTATACATTTTGAAGAGTTGTGAAATATTCCCAAAACCTTATTCAGGCATTTAGCTCTGCGTTACTTTAAATTAAGAGAGACACATGGGATTTCAGTTCAAAATTGACCAACGTTTCGATCTTATTCAGATCTTCATCAGGGTGTCATACATGTATACTATACACTCCCTGACGTAATAGCTAGATGGGTGACATTTATTAGAATGCATTTCATGTATATTCTAGTTGTGTTATATTTCTAACGTCTCCCGCTGGTTCTAGTCCTGGTGGCTGCATGCTCTTGTAGACCAGAATATAATATAGGTTAAGTTCTGTTTGTGTCACTGTAGTGTTTATTGTAAACGCAGTTCGTTGGTGTCTTATTGTTACTGACTTACATGTTTCCCCTAAAGGGACCCACATGCATTCTCTATAAATGGACATTGTCTCCATGAAATAGATTACTACTGTAAATGCATATAAGACACAGGTAATAGGGACCGTTTGGAGGGCAGGTATTTGTATGTTCAGTGTCTTACTAAAATAGTCATCATCCGACCCAAGGTTTGCAGTACTATAGTATTAGGGATATTGGTAGTACTTGTTGTTTAACATCATCTCTTCTTAAATAGATTTTATAAATCCAGGAGCAACTTTTTGCTATATTGATTGAAAAGGTGACCACCTAGATTAGTAAGGGAATAATACATGAATACGCAGGCACGAGAGTTGGTTATCTATGGCTAAAGCATGAGGCGCAGCCGAGTGCCTTAGCCATGGATAACCAACCTGAGTGCTGGCTTATCCATGTATTATTCCGTTCATACATGTACCACAGTTTTAACATTTAAAAACATCAGATTCATTTCACCATGAAACTTGCCTTTAATATGTAAACTCACCCTGTGACGTCATAGGAGTGCACTTATCCACTGCTAATACACAGTGGTTATATCCTTTAGGCACTGGTCCCAGGTCACTTTTTTAGCAGTGGATAACCGCACTACTTTTTTCTCAAATGTTAAGACTGTGGTGTGAAGGAATAATACATGGATAAGCCAGAACTCAGGTTGATTATCCATGGCTAAGGCACTAGGGTGCGCCTCGTGCCTTAGGCATGGATAACCAACCCTCGTACTTGATTATTCATGTATTACATGTATTCCCCTACTACATAGTTTTGATTTGTTCTCACTTCTCACCTTGTTACGTAAAGTCTAAGGATATTCCTGTAACCCGCATCATGGGCCATGGCTACAGTACATGTGCACTTTAGTATAGCCTACACCCCGCAGACTTTGGGTTTGTTTCACTTACAACCTGCTGGTTGTATGCAAGACTATCGGTATCAGTTCTGGGTTCCGGTATGGTAAATATTTACACCATCATCATAAACTTATTTCCATGTAGAGCTGCACAGAAGCCATCATATATATTTGGCAACCCCATCCGTTTCAATTTTGTTCATTTTTGTAAAGGCAAATTTTTGCCTCCCTTCCCATCCTCACTCCCAGTCATCATTCCTTTCTTCCTTCCTTCCTCCCTGCCCATCCCACCCTCCTCCCGCTCTCCCCCGTCCCTTGTCCTCCTCACCCCCCTCTACATACATACACATACGGCTACAGGTTGGTAAAGTCGACAAACACGAGGTTTAGCACGTGTCTTATCCAGACCTCAGATATCCCTGTGATCCCAGCTCAGGCCAGCTAATGGTTCACCTACAGGGGCTACCGGTACCCCCCCCCCTCCTCTGTCAGCTTCACTTCACTGGCCTTATCGAGCCTGACAAATGCCTGCCAGTATCACCAACACTCAAAGGTGGCGTCCTCGTGGGTCACGCCCCCTTCCCCACACGCGCTACCCCACGTGCCCCCCCCCAACCACACACACACACACACACACACACTGCCTGTATCGGTATGAAGAGCACAAATACACCGTTTTCAAGGTTGAGCCGTCACAGGGTGTGTGACGGTCACAAGTAGCAGTCCCCCTAGAGCAGTCCTCCCTCACCGAGCCCCCCTACCAGGCCTGCCACTCTCCAACCCTCATACACAGCGTGAACAGGATCAGAGGTGTAGGTGTTAGGTGGAAACTGTCATATTTCTATTTCTTCTTTTTGATTTTACAGAGTTGCATAGTGTTTTGGACTAATTCATCAGAGCGTTATTTGTGGTTTACTTTCCTGTGACGTTAACATGACCATGTTTTGTTTCATTAATCAAATTCAATCTTTCCTGTGCCATTTGTGTTAGCCTGGACTTATAATCATAGCTTGTCTGATTCCGTTTCCAGAGCGAGTCGCCCGGGAAGGGTCTCAACATGGCAGTCCGCGAGTGGCTCGGGCAGATCTCAGTGCCAGTCTACGTACTGGTCATACTCTTCGCCATCTCTTCGTGGATCGACGTGAACGGTCTGTGGGTCGAGCTACCACTCCTGGTGAACGTACTACCGGAAGGCTGGAACCTGCCCTCCTACCTCGCAGTCATCATCCAAGTGGCTAACATAGGACCATTGATTTACACCGTGTCTAACCGCCTGGCACCAAACAGGGTCAAAGAATGGCCGGTCATCTATATCATCATCATCACCGGTGCCACAGCATGCCTTCTTCTCGCCTTCAGTTGGCAAACAACAAGCTTCATCGGCGGTTCAGAGCACAGTACTACCTTGATCGCACTGACTGCGCTGTTGGCCATTGTGGATTGTACGTCTTCGGTAGTGTTCCTGCCCTACATGGCAGTGTTCAAGCCGCAGTACATGACAGCGCTGTATGTCGGGGAGGGATTCAGCGGTCTCATCCCGGGCCTGGTGGGTCTGGTACAGAGTGTCGGTGCCGAGCCCACTTGTGTTAACAACACTGTCATCGTGCACAATGCCACCACCGGTATCAACCACACAGAACATCACATCACACCTGTGTACCCACCACCAGTCTTCAGTGTGGAAGTCTTCTTCTTCTTCCTCTTTGCCATGCTGGTTGTGTCTGGTGTCGCCTTCTCGCTGCTTCACTGGCTGCCCTACTGCCGTCGTGAGCGCATCCAAGTACAGCTGACCCATGTCGAGTCGAGCCACTTCCACTACACCAAGGCTGGCTCGACAGAGCCAACAGACTCCATTTCAGGCTCAGGAGGCACTAGCTCTACACACAGGAGTTCTGAGCTTAATGGTTACACCCACTCATCCACTGAGCCGCTCCAGCGGAGTAATGGAGCAGCTCATGCGACTCAGGTCGTCCCTACTAACCGCGATGACGACGGGCGGGACCCGCACATGCCGCGTCTCAGTAAGAACAATTTCCTGCTGTTGCTGGTTATCACAGCATGGTTGAACTCTCTCACCAATGGCATCATAGCCTCTACCGGCTCCTTCTCAATACTGCCTTATGGCAACCTAGCCTACTCACTGGCAGTGCGTCTCTCAGCTGTGGCCAACCCGCTGGCGTGTGTCCTGGCCCTCTTTGTCGTGTGTCGCTCGGTGGCTACCGTCTTCGCGCTGACTTCTGTTGGCACCGTGCTCGCAGGTTACCAAATCTACCTGGCAGCGGCCAGTCCAAGCCCTCCACTCGTTGGGACAGTTTTGGGACAGCTCATAGCGGTGAGTTTGTATTTTATATTTCGAATACCGTTTATTGAATTTTATTGCCATGACCATACCACAGTAGTTATCAGGGTTAAGCTGTTCTATTTGGTTGTGTAACATTGAATAATGATACAGACTCCACCATATTTTAATCTGATAGTCATAACATGCCGATAGCTATTAGCCAAACTCTTTCGTCCTCCACATGCCCAATCCAAAAAAAGATAACAGATTTTGATGCATATTTATATATAGAATTGATATAATCGACAGCTAGTTTTGTATCAAGTTAACTCAGCCTCCAGCTATAATTGTCTTCCGCTTATGTACACCATGTATACAGTTTGCATGACTGGGTCCCAGGTTGACATTCTGTGCTCCATGAAACCATGGCAATCTATGATGGGGATCATGTGCACATAATGGTCATTGTGGGGACTCTGTGGGGATTACGACACGTCACGGAGACAAACAGAGGAAATATGTGCCTAGAATCAAAGGCCACGTCATGGGAGCCACGTAGCCTGACAAGAGTCAGTAACCAGACTGATGGTGAACTTTGTTATATTAAACGTGATGTGTCTAGTGGCAGATGACCTGATATATGATGCTGGGAATTGCAGTTATTAAGATAGAGGAGATAGGGTTGATTTAAGCTATAATATGGTGTTGGCCACTGTGAGAGATTAGTACTGGAAAAAAGATAACGTTAAAGTATTGCGTACAAGCCTAGCTTTAATTTGATACCAAACATGCCCATGATAGCGTGCAGCCTATACGATGGTTTTTGGAAGCTTACTACAGTACTAAAATAGAGCTCTATTACCCAATACCAGATTCGGCTTATATAAATTAATAATGGTCAATGTGTATATACTTAAAGACCACCTGGCGTGCCGTCATGTATTCTATCCACCCCTATCCTGCCCCACCAGTGACCACACACAGACATGGACAGGGGGAGCTGCACCAGCTTTGCTGTATGCGTTAAGATGCCACACTACCATGTCACCACCATGACGTGGCAGAAACGTCATGCCCACTTACAATGCACCCCTAGGCAACATTCACCCATGACGTCACTGCAGTTAGGAGTCTTTGAGGGCTTTGTGACGGCATATAACCGGGGATGGGGGTAGGGCATTTCTAGTGACATGGTTAGGCCGGTCTTATCCCCAAAATGTCCTAAAATTCGGGACATCAGTTTGCCATCCTACCTCATGTTAGTTGACCATTAAAATGAATACTGTATGTAAACTGTCAACAACAATTTTAAGTGAAAGGTATTGGGGGAGGGGGGTCAAGCCGTTCAGATCTGGGATCATACTAAGCCTTATAGAAAGAGACTTTGTCGGTCGAGCGTATGATAGTATGCTTTGACTGTTGGATAAAGCTGCGTGGTTTCAGATGCAAGCTTGGAAAGATAAACTTATAAAGACCGATTGCTTCTTGAAGAACATATGAAAATGTATAGCACATGGTAATCTGAGCATAGCTACCTACGTTGTATATGTATCAACAACAGAAAAGATTGAAGTGGCCCTGTTCCCATATACCATAAACCAAGTGTAGGTAATTCAAGTGAGATGGATTCAGTAGAAGAAATTGACATATGCCATTCACTACTCCATAAACAGTTAAGATGTGTTTACTTAAATATCTTCTCCTGGTTCTAGCTCAAGATCTTATCTTAATCTGTCGGAGATTTTATCAATTGTCTTTGTACTGACTGTTTTACAATGTCGACTATAAATGTCAGGTCCTGTTCAATAACAATAGTTGCTTTTATGCTCTACCCCTAGTCCCATTTATCCTCCTACAAATATTTGATTTAGAACGTATTCTACGCCATAGGTGGACAATTTACCATACCATTACACTGCCAACCTGCCATCTATCACCAGGAGGGCATGGGAGGTACCTGGAGGAGGTCTTATATAAGTAATGGGTTAAGTGGAAAGTAAATCCAAGGCTCAAGTGTCAGAGGTTGTATTCCATGACGTGCAGTCACGGTTGGCCCAACACGTAAAATACGGCTTAGGATTACAATATAATCTCGATCCAGACCCATATACAACTTGGTAGAGCTAAGCTGTCTAGATGTAGGTTCTAACTGGCGCGGATCAAAGATGATCAGTAGTGTAGACTTACCCTCTCCCCCTGTTGTTGTGAGAACTCTCTCTCTCTCTATTTGTATGGGGGGAATGTTTGGCACAGGTAAATCTTGTTAGCTTAAGGCCACACACAAGATTTTAAATAAGACATGTATAGAATGAAAAATCGTCACTCTATGATGCAAGATCTCAATACCCTCTGTTTTATTATTTTCGTTAACTCTATTTTATTACCTGTATTCCCCTACGTGTACATATGCATCTAAATGTCCTTCAAGATAACAGAACTTAGTTTGATATTGTCTTTCTCTCCCTTTGGCAGGTGAGCACAGCGATACTGATGACAGGCACGTTCTCTTACGTCAAGGTGACAATCGCCTCCATCCTGCGCTCGGAGGGGAGGAAAGCGCTCCTCTGGTGTGGCGTCATCACACAGGCCGGAGCCTTCTTTGGGGCTGTCACCGCCTTCATTCTTGTTAACGTGCTTAACCTATTTACCAGTATACCGGCCTGTAGCCAATAACAGACGGGTAACTAGGTACTAGAATTACATTAGATACTAGAATTTTCCAAAAAAATATAATTAATTAATTGTTTAGAAGTCTAACATCTGATAGGATGATGCTGAGTTTTGATCCAGTGTCAGATGTTAGATCACGGTCATTAGAATTTAATTTTTAGAATTTTTTTTTAATCAATTTATGCATATGTTTAGCTATACGCCTAGTTGGATCTGTGGTGTACTCTTTTGAAATTTCAAATGGGCTTGAGCCGAAGCAGATAGAAGGGGGGTTGCACGATACGACCAACTGTTGCAGTGAGTGCGTACTCGCGTCCATACACTTTCTGCTATGGGTTTCTATTTCAATTTTCAAAAATCGTTATTTCATACTCTGTTCAGTAATTTGTCTTTTAAAATTAAAACTTATAATATTTTAGAACAAATCAGACATTCCTCTACACCTTGGGGAAGCACTTGCATAATGTATGGCAGTTTGCTAAAAAAACGTTGGGAACTAAAATAAGGGCTGGCATTCCTAAGCCTAGCAGTCACATAACAGAGCTTGGCGTTTGAGGAAAGTTACGTGTGTCGGCTAAAACAAAATAGGCATGTACGACTTCATTTACTCATATATTTTGCTATCTAACTCATAGAGCCGTTAGGGCATGTGAATGGGATTAACGAGGTATGAATTGCTGAAGCAGAGCTGTCACTAGTAATGTACAAACTGACTGAATTATAATTGGATTGTGAAAATGTATTTAGTGAAAGACCAATAAACACTCCCTTGAAAGGGACCAAGACGAGACATACGATATTGAAAACGTTCAAGTATTACACTGGTAGTAAATTAAGAGGTAACAGTTTACCTGGTATATATTGTGATATCCTTCGTTATGGGTTTATTAAAATCACTTGCACATACGATAATGTCCCTAGATGGGGTTATCACAAATAGCACTATGGGTGTGTTACACCTCCACTTCTAACTGTTACTGCTATCATTCTGGGTGGAACTCATTTACTCATTATGTGCAATATGTGTGGACCACTGCACTGGGCAGTCATGTGATGCCATTATACAACATGTATATGATTACTCACACATTATTGTGTGAAGAGACACAAACTGTATAAAAATGTGACGTGCATTTATTGAAAATGATATTCCCATATTTGTATATATATATATATATATGTTTAATTTATTAACCCGAAAAGTGTTATTTTCACGAAGAAAGCTATATTGCACTTTGAATAATACAGTATGACAGGATGATACATGTGTATGCCATGATGATATGGTGTTGAGCCACTTGAATATAACGTAAATGTCTCACGATCATTTGCCAATGTCCGACCACCTTACTCATTGCAATACTTACTTTATAATAAATTGATATTTAGAGCGATTTGTGTTTTCGATAGTTTCATGATAACAAAACTCAACTCTGTTGCCATATATGAAATTGTGTCGCTAAATGAAATGATCCCCAGGTATCATGTAACATTTATATATTGTGCCAAAATGTCATTCCAACGTTATTATTTGCATAACGGTCTGGCACAACAAGCACAGGTGCGTACATGTACTTCTGTATCAAATGAACAACTGCCCAAGCGGAAAAGATAAATATGCCACTATAATGATATATGCACAAGTGACAATTTAACACATAGAAATAGCGTAAGCGGAGCATAAACTGTGCAAGGCCAGGCAAATCCATCTCGTTGTAGGTAGATGAACCACCAGGTTATATGTTCACGGTATATATCTGAGAAAGCCTGATGTGGACAGATTGTATACAAAACTACCTAATCCTGATTTACTGGTAGTACAGATGTTAAGTTAGATACATACATGGCGGACATGTTATCGTCCTGCTAGAATATGAGTTTTAAACACTTAATAATATATATTCTCTATAAATGGACACCTTTATAGACAGTGCAGGAACCTTATCCTGGAGTCTCAGCTTGATATGATTTAATACCTCTCCATATGACTGAGTATGGACATGAAAGTGCTATATTTGTTTTTGGGTCTTGATAATGAGTGTTGTTGTGTTGTTTGAGGCATGGGCAGAGAGGTGTGTGGGGCGAGTGTCGCCCAGCCAACTTGAATGGAGGCCTTATCATGTTATGAATAAATATATTCATTGTAAAAGTATATTTTGTTCGAACTCATTTCTTTATTCGCTGTTACGCAATTCATATCATCTATCAATAAACGAGACCGCAATTCAGAAAAAAAATCTAGCGTGTGATCCTATTCACAAAAGACTCAGGGATTTGTTTTTCCATTGGATAAATTGTATATAAACCTACCCGAAGACCCATCCAAAAGTCCCACCCAAAGTCCCACCCAAAAGTCCCACCCAAAGTCCCACCCAAAGTCCCATCCAAAGTCCAACCCAAAGTCCAACATCGATTTTATGTCCACAGATGGCAAACTGGTCTGACAAAAAACGTCTCACCTACCCAGAATTCTGATTCCCCATAGGTTTAACACTAAATGCCGAAATCGACAAAATGTCTACAGCAGTACTTTGATGTTTGTCTACAGTTAGGAAAAAATGACCTTTTTTGGACAGGTCTACTTTGAGATAGAATTTCAGATAGAACCAATGGACAGAAACTGTTGGGAATGGTTGCATTGGAACAGAAAACAGCTCAATTGTATCTGTGCATCACAGCATTATCGAATTTTTTTTTTTCTGAGAGAAATATTGATTTACTTTTTTTTGCACAGATAAGTGGAAAGCGTCTCACAGAGGCGTCGCATAAGACTCTGGGAGCAGTAGCTCCCTGAGTCAAAAAGTTGTGAAATTGATCATGGAAAAAAGGGTAAACATTGAATCCGAAACAGGATTCTTTAAATCTATGCGTGTTTTGTGTTCCTGAACTTATGTAAACGTAAGGCATCCCCTCATCAGACACGCTCAAATGGTATTAGCTTGTTTATTATGGTGGTAGAGAAAATGACGTAGATTTAATGGGTACAATGCACCCACTAGTATTGTCCCCCGCTTGTCACCATTAAATGTTATGTATTTATTCCTTAGTTTTAGTATCTGTATTTGTATATATACTAAATAATCCGCACATGCCATAGTAACTGTTTTCTTACATAATACCATTTAAATTTGGGTAAGTATAGTGCACCAGCATTGCTCCCCCGTATCAGGAAAGCATTTCGAGTTCAATGCATGTATGAAGCTTATTGATAGACCAATGTTATATAAACTAATTGTAATTCTCATATACTTGAATATCTGCATTATGATCATTGTAACAATACAACCCGAATAGCTATTGCATGTACTAGTATGTGGACAGGTTCAGTGTACCAACACTGCTCTCCACCATCTTGCCATGGACCTCTAGACAGGTTCAGTGCACCAGCACTGCCCTCTTTTATTTGCTATCATTGTAAAATACATTACAGAGCCTCAAAAATAATACCCTGTATGTCACCTATAGCTTTCATTGCCACAAAGTTGCATGTCACATTTAACAAATGCTCATGTCACTATGTCGAATTTAGGGGTCCAGACCGCTCTATGTGTCAGGATTAGTTTCTCTGTCAAAACAGAAATCTTATCAAGGACGAGAGATGTCTGTCCCCACCGCGATGCAACCTTGATCTGGCAAAAAAAAAGAGGGGAAAAAAACCAAAAAAAAACTGACAGAACATATATCGGGTTTACAAACGGGAGAGATTCTAACCTATAACATAGCAGGACGGTTTATCCTACAAAAGGTTCTCTCTACAATAGGTACATTTTGTACAGAGACGTCTCCTATACACGCAGGGATGTGGCTGCATGGGGTATTGGCGAGCAACTTAAGATGCGTCTTATTGTGCACTTTGAATGCATCTGATAAATATCCCCCCTTTCTTTTGATCAGCCAGAGGCGTCTCGCACCACTGATGGCTCAGTCTCATGAGTTTGTAACATTTCAAACGTCTTTGACCGGTGCCGTCTTTGACCGGTGCCGTCTTTGACCGGTGCCGTCTTTGACCGGGTATGTGATTAAAATGAAGAAAAAAGTAGTGTATAGTAAAGAAATGGGTAAATTTTTTGTGTAATGTTATAACACATCATTTCGAGGCATTATTTAAAATTGATGTATTTCATATATTTATGTTACTGGCTCAGTCTCATGAGTTTGTAACAGTTGAAACGTCTTTGACCGGCGTCGTCTTTGACCGGTGACGTCTTTGACCGGCTGAAGAAAAAAAGCCCAAAAGGAACCCTTAATATGTGCATTAAAATTTTTTTTTTTAATTGGGTAAAACAACCATAGACTGTTTATTACATGAAGAAGTTGAAGCTTAAATTTCTTTACTATATACTACTTTTTTCTTCATTTTAATCACATACCCGGTCAAAGACGGCACCGGTCAAAGACGGCACCGGTCAAAGACGGCACCGGTCAAAGACGGCACCGGTCAAAGACGTTTGAAATGTTACAAACTCATGAGACTGAGCCTGATACTATAAACCAGTACTGAATTCGGTGTAAAGACCATGCGGAGCTATAATCAAACACTTAGTGGACCTGAACAGACCAATTCTATAAGATCTATTCTCTGGCTGTGACTCGAAATTTTACATTATTTACTTTAATTTATATAACGATATGATAAATAGCAAGCTATAATCCCTAGAAAAAGTAGTGAAATAACGACAAAATCCCAGTTCTTTACAAAATTGCTTTATTCAAATCTACAAAACCTCTCACAATAACCATACCAAACCCCACGTCGTGGGGTGTTCAGTAGAGATGAGACGTTCTCTCTGAACTTTTCACAGAGATTTTGGATGGTGTAGTGCATATAATGGACAACTTTTTGGACGGGTATTTATATAACTAGCGCTACAATCCAGAGAAACTCTTATACATTCTGTAGATCCTTTACGTCATACAAATATATTCCTCTACATATATACACGGTCTTGGAATGGTCAATTTATCAGACATTAGACGGACGGAAAACAATACATTACAAGTGATCGTATGAAGGTCATGGTCAAGATCTAGTCTTTCCCTTTTGTAATACCATTAGCATACATTTACAAATATATACAAAAGAAATAAAAAAGCAACCGCCGATGGCTTTAACTTCAGCACTAAATGAAGGCACTGTATCCGATTCCATGAATTTCATACTGACCATAAAAAGGATCATTTAAGTTCATTTGCAATATGTACAATGACCTTTTTGACAATACATTTGAACCTTGAAAATTAATTTGGTTCATGATATTACATAAAAAAAATATGTACATGTACTCTCAGTGCAGAGAGTAACCAACTCTGAATTAACTATTTACAGATATAAATAATATTGGTTATACATTTCATAATACGCAAGAAACAAGAAGTTATGTAGCATAGTATTGGTCTTCGAGTTACAAAATGTATGTAAGTATTAGTAAACTTCTGAATGTATGATATGGAATATTCTAATTGAAATTACAATTGCCACAATGCAGTTTCAAAGATGGACGGTCGCAATGAGTATGTCTGCAAAGTTATTTTGCGATAATATGATGACTCCAGGAATAAAATCCTATTTACGAGTCATGGACGAATCTGTGATATATCTCATGAATACAATCGCAGCATGGTATATTACTACATCATAGAACCATACAAACACCTTTGGGGGATATGCGATATGGTTTTTGATCCGAAGGCTACTGCTATTCATGTGGGTTCTTGTGTTGGTACTTTATGGCCGGTATAGAATAATCGCACCGTTCGAGATGTAGTCACACGACAAAACATGCCGTACATATATATATATATATATGTTACATTCTATAGTCATCAAAACCTATATCAGGAATCGTTTGTCCACGAGGGTCTTCTTGGCCAGGTTGCCTTCGCTAAGACTACTTCTTATCATGTAGACAAACTGGAAACAGAAGAATGCAGAGTTCTTTTACTATGGTGACACAATAGAGGTACATGTAACAGTTATAGATATACTTGACATTAAAGACTTCTAAGTTTTGAAAACCATTTAGAATTTCTAGGATTTCTAACTTTATATTAATGCGTGCTTTAATAATAGATCTACAGGAAAAGAAAGGGGCTAAGTACTTTTTGACATATAGCTATTATTTTTTGGCTGAGATACCCAAGTGTCTAATCCAGAAGGCAATACCACGGAACACAAAACACACACCAGTTTTGTGAGAACACAATGGGTGCACCTATTATTTCTCTGTGATGTTAGGGAGTAGTCATTTCTTAACAACTGGTGGGTCCCCCCCTCCCCCTCGGCAGCAGGATTCATCTTTTGTCTAGAATAGAGAAGGCCCTATCCCTGAAGGATCCAAATGACTGCTCCCTTTTTAAGGATTGTTTTAGGCTGAAGTAAGTGATGGTTAGTGGCTACGACTATTGCTTCAATCTTGTATCATTATAAGAGGGTTCCGACTTGGCAGAACGTGTGTGGAGTGTTATATACAACAGTGGCAATGAATGACGCCTCTCGTCGTGAGACCAAAACGCTGCAACAAACTCACAACAAAACCAAGAACAGGAATACAAGGTGGGAAACATTTTAGTGATCAGATATAAAACTGCAACAAAGTGATGGCACTTGCAAATACAACTTTTATGAATGGCCTGGAAATATGAACTTTAAACAATCCACCCCAATATAGAAGAATCTCGTCGCAACTGAAAGTGACAGCTATATGTACATGTATTGAGTTAAGTATTAACTAAATTTTAACTACCCGGTAGATTTACTTTTGATACTCAGGCCACCCAAAGTGTTAGTTGAATTTGCAATTAGACATTGATTGTGTGACTCCACCTGGAAATCTCTTCATATATTTTTTTTCTATAGAAGGAAGCGGCGGTCAATAAGGGCTCTTGTCGTCAGGTTTTTAGAGCCAAATGTTGCCCGCACTGTTACAAGAATCTGTTTTAAACATTGAGGAAAACGCAAACCAAAGGAAATGATTAGTCAAAGGGTTCATGCTTCCAGAAATAATCTATAGATTTAATGAATGTTAAATTATTCAATTTGATTTAAGTTTGCTATAACATGACACATTCCATTTTTGTACAGAATCTATCTAAACATGCAGAAAACATGTTAGGGACTATATACCTTAACCCAAAACGTTTAATTTGTTTTAGTAAATATCCCAAGACATTATAGGTACAAGCTAACCATCAATTGCTATATCAAAACTATCCTCACTACCTCAATAGGCTAGGCTTATGTTATCATTTCTCTTACTTCAAAAGCAAAGCTTTGGTAAAATCCTTACCTCCATAACAATGTAGGTGATGACTGCTGAGAGCACGAAGTTCTGTGCCAGAAGGTCGACCACCGTGAAGAGTAAGATCTCAAACAGAATCAGCGTCATCTCATGTCCGAAGAACAACACCTGGTCAAACGAGTGACCGTCATCTGCCAAAAGAGAAGATTGAATATTATAATGTATGATGTGGTTGATCTACATTAACACTTGGCCATTGAGAATTGGCACATGAGTCATTTATTGTTATTATGATACTCTTTCACACCTCTTTGTAACAGGTTCCCAGTGGTTTTCTCTCTTCGTGAAGTCTATTTCAATTTCGATTTTCGAGAAAATCGAGATTGAAATAGACTACATAAAAATAGCAAATCACTGGGAGCCTGGTACAGTCAACTGCGGAACCGACAGAACTTATACATGAAATGGGGACCATAATGGGGCGTATAAAAGACACTCCCGTAACTATACTCTTACCGTTATAAAAGATGCCCTTGTCGGATGAGTCCTGGAACTCTACATCAAGGATACTTTCTAGGAGTAGCTTGTCCTTTATGATGTAGTCTATGTCACGGAAGGACTGCAAACAGAAGATGAATTGAAAGTGTGATTGTTCAACCAATCTAGATTATCTGATATAATTGACTCAAGGGATTCGTCCCTTCATAGAAGCATATCTTACAAGTCCTTGTTCCCTCAATCAATAGTATCACCTTTATGGTCTTCTGAAATAGCACAGTGATCTTCAGGGCAAAATCTGTCGCTCATATGTCACGAAATAGAGAAAGGTTCATGTATAGTTCGAGTGCTCCTTTGTGTTTATTTCGTGTCTACTTACTTGACCTGAAAAATCGAATGGTTAGATAATCAATTATGATAATGTGACAGGCTGAGAAATACTGTCGAGGGCTATTTCACGAGGGGTGGGGATACAGCATAAAATCAATGGGGCTGCCGTGTTCACCATGAAACAAGTTTAACATGAAACAAGAATACAGCTGGATCGATCCAACCAACCAGCAATTGAAAAATAACATTATGAGAAAACCATGTAGATAAGTTATTAACATAAGGAACATAATTCCTACCGCGGTACTTACGAAATTCTAGTAATAAAATCACATGAAAATGCGAAGAAATTACTGACAAATTACTGAGAAATTTTCACAAGGTTGATTCATTATTTTGAGTACCAGGTACCTAGAGGTGTAGTGATACACTAAGGAGGAGATATTATCAATTCTAGATAGTGTAAACCTACCAGTAGTAAGCTTTACTAATCCAGAGTATATCTTAGCTTTAGTTAAAACAAGTACACCAAAAGAAATCTGCATTGTACAACAACAGAAAACAGAGAATGTTTATAACATACATGGTCTATGAAGTTCTGTAGGAAGCGGTTGATGATGCCGTAAGCCTGGATACTGCGCTCGGTCTGTGAGTCCACGTGCCCGGTATGGCCGCCCCCGCCCGCCGCCATCCGGCTCTGGGCTGATTGCTGAAACACACACAGCAGTAGGGTTAGGGTCGTGGTTATGTGTTTAGAATAAAAAGAGGGAATATGGACTGTTTTGAATGGTCGCAGTATTAAAATCGATTGCCTGTCGTTTATCCTATGCAGCGTATGTGTGGATTGACTGACACGGCTGGGATAAAATAACAGTGAAAATACATCTTTCTTATCTTTAACTAATAGTAATATGTCCTTTGTTGTTAAAGCCTCCCATCACCGCTCACCCAATATGAGTGGATATTTCCCGGCTTGACTGTCTCTATGATATCATTTAAAATCTACCATATTCGACTTAATTATCACCCGCAGCATTTATAATATTATGTCAATGCCGCCACAGCGAGATATGAAGTGCTTCTACTCATGATGAATTTTGTTTATTTCTACCCAGGAGTATAAATTGTCACATACTACACCGGAAGGCTCGGGCGTCAATTAAGTCGAATACAGGCGTCATATTCTCACCACAAAGCCATGCCATAAATAGGAGACTACTGACACAGGTTTGTACGAATCATGAGCAGTCGAGCTTCACAGAAAAGGGTAACTCGCTGTTATAATAATGATATGGGCAGACCCACATAGGTCCCACTCCAAAAGTCACAATTAAACAGATAGCGGTTAGGGAACACTTGGTTACAGAAACAAGAACATAATATTGTACATCACTGCCTGTAAATGTATGTACATGAAGCATGGACATAATGAAAGATTGATTTAGGAAATTAGTATACCTGCTTTTGGCACTTTATCAAAAATATCAACAATTGTCGCAATGCGACCAAATAGAAGGGGAGATCATTACATCAAAATACGCTCATCAACACATATTAAAGACCCACAACTTATTTTTCTTTTACCTGAACGCCTGTCTATAGTAATGACATGACATCTGTCTGACTGTGTTTTATAACATTAACCTGCATAACGTAAATCGATTCAGAGAAAGACGTGAATCTCCTTTTTCTGAACATCCCCTATCCCATCAATGGGATATAAAAATTGAAAACATGTTTCTCACATATATAATTTGTGGATACTGAATATACATTGACCATTACATTTGCAACAATATAAATACAATAGAACAGCCCCTACATTATAATACAAACGATGTCTGACCGACACTGGCTACAACATCTACTGTGCGGGACATGTTACCACTACCACTCACGGTTCGACCCCGAGCGGCTCTCTGCCTAGCCTTTCGGATCTGTAAAAGCCATGTGCTGTGTTGAGGCCCAGAACTCACTGGACTTAATTCTTTTTTTCTTAAAAATACATCAACAAGGTATACACTGCCGAATAAAGATTTCTATGCATATTTATTCTAGCAATGGATGGCGGGGTGGGGATTCTCTTATGATCACTTCCAAAAGTGTGCATATAACTTGGGTAGTCTTTTTTTCATAATATTTTCATAATTCTCTTTAAATATATATATACTGGTAATTTAAACCTGGGTTTTAATTGCAACTTGGACATTTTTGTTTTAATTATTAGGTATTATGTATCGTGGGGATATGGGGGAGGGTCAGAGGAGTGTGAATTCATAATATTAAGTATCAGTACTTGAGTGTTAAACTACAGTGATGTATAACCTAGTGAGGAATTGAACAGTGATGACCTCTATCTATGGATGCTCCTTCTACATTGAGACCACACACGAGGACAATTGTATGCACTTTAAGTCCAAAATTGTTACGATGCAGGTAGCAAAAAATGATCGTATTTTGCAAATTTTCTCTGAAATATTAAGTACCGTAAGTTCTCGAGTATAAGCCTAACTCGCGTATACTTTGACTTTGGGGCAATGTTATAAGCTGCACTAGCGATCTGATTATGGTGACTTTAGTACTTTACTATGATAGTATAAACCTATGCGAGAATTTACGGTACTCCTCGTGAGTTCTCATTTTGAAAGGCTAGTGTGTTATTTTGTGTTCGTACAGTGAATCTGTTGGTATAAAATGTAGGATTACACATGGTGAAAAGTAAATGGATATCGTCTCCATTCTAAGTGAAACACTCATTTATCTAAGACAAACGAAACTATTTAAAATCAGCTCAAAGCCAAACAAAATCCATTCAAAGTATAAGATGTGTTAAACGGGGAAATATAATCTCAAACAGTCAGTAGAATCAACAAATTGTATCATATTATATATGATGGAAAGTTGATAAAAAGCTATTATTATACAATGTTTTATACAGTATTGTTCAGGGATGAAAGTGGCCAATCTAAAGAAAAAGACGTAAAATATGTAAATGGAGATCCCCTTAACAGATCTCCTATGCATGGTTATACCGAGTAGGTCTCGGCAACAAAAACATTTAGAATTCAGGAAAAACACAAAGACTTTCATCCCTGATATTATAGGAGTGTCGCTCTGTTAAAATTAAAGAAATTAAAATCTCCCACATGTGAGTTTCTTTTATTTTCAATATAAAATACACTCGAACACGCTTTCAAATTCTGCTGGTGTGATTTCTGCGTTTTATAATTCCACCAAACACAACCCACCTCGGCCGCCCCACCGCCAAGTTTCTGTAAGTGTACCATGTCTTACATATTAGAAATAGAAGTTGTTGCTTCCACTCCCAGGTCTGCATCTCAAGATACACTCCTACTCAGCCTACTCAAGGTAGGAGCGTATGATAATAGGCGAACAGTATGAAAAACAGTATGCTATTCACTGGGTGACATTGCGGTGTTCGCCACACTATTGTATGGCTGACTGGGCCTGTTTCAGGCAAGCTTGGAAACTATTCATCCCATCATTTATTTATTATGAATTATATGTATAACCTTCACATTCAGTAAATCTAGCCCAGAGCAGTACTAGTATCCTTATAGTTTATAGCAGAGGAGAAATTCGGGAGGTCCTCTAGAAATACTCTAACCAGCTCTAAATACTAGAGATAATGTTGATGGCATAGATGTCTCTTCAGGGAAAGCACACATCAAAACGCATGAATTCTGAGAATTTGATGTTTATTTGATTCGGAAATATTACTGTACATCTTGTGTTTAGTATTATTAAAGTCTTTGTATCCTGAGCGGGTATACATATTATACATGCATATGATACACATCCCACAGCCAAATACAATCCAAATTGGAAACTAACTGCATATTAAAGTAAACCCAGCCGTTTTTTATGGTAGCAAAAATGCTAAGAGTATAAGTCTTACTAAAGGGGTATCTATGTTAATACCGGTTCAAGAAAAGGATCATTTATCACAATTTAATCCTTTAGAGGATGTTATTCTGATGGTAGAGTGGCACGGAGACTTACCTGCGGCGCGTTGATGGGGATGAGCACTTTGTCGTACTGGACGCGCAGCTTTTTAGGTACAGCTATCTGGAAGGTCTGCTGTTCAGTGTTCGGCAGCAACCCACGCTGTCCGCACAGGTTTTCCTTTAAATAGAAATACAGATGTTATTTTAATTCAAAGACATGAAATAAAACACCAGGCTTGTTATAGAGAAATTGCATTTTAAAATTTTACATAGAGATCAGATGAACAGCAGTTGACTCAATCATATGAATTGAGAAGAAAATGTTATAATGAGTAAAATGGTTTCCTTACTTCTTCTCGCTTGAGGTCTGAGTGCATTTCCCGCATGTCGGTGTCTGACCGACCATGTACCGAGCGGCCATGGATGTAGTAGCCAAAGTGGGACTGGTCGAGGATGAAGACGGACACGTTACTCATGGAGCAGAGGTCCACATACTGCCGCACCTTGTCCTCTATGAACCGCTCATAGATGAAGGTGTAGAAGATCCACTGTACTGTAGCTGCAATTTACAATATTAAAAGCTATTGAAGCAGATTTAATAGGAGACCAGCAGCTTCGCCGCCGGCGATAGTGGTGCGGGAAAATTGGTGACAGACAGCATTCGTCTGCTCTAGAATACTGCACTGTGGGAACGCCTTAGCATATCGCAAATAGTGTCGGATTGTCGTAACATTTTAAATCTCCAACTCTTGAGTCCAGGGTAGAAAATATGCTGGGGCCTGCTTGGGTTACGGTGTATCGCTGGGTAGTGAAGTGTTTTATTAGTAGTTGTAAATAGAACGTGGATATTAGGAATGCTAAGGAACTTTTGAAGTTTGAAAAGGCCACTCGAACCTGATCTTTGATGGATTTTGGTGTGTAAATGCTAACTTCATATACTTGTATACATAATATACATAATAAGAACATAATGCTAGTCTCCATAGCAAACGATGGCAAATCTATCCACGTCGCTACGCTATGTTACTAGGAGCCAGCGTCTGCCGCACAGTAAATTCCCACAAGTACGATTTAATACGTGTGTGGGAGCCAGCGTCTGCCGCACACGGTTGCGGCAGACGCTGGCTCCTAGTAACATAGCGTAGCGACGTGGATAGATTTGCCATCGTTTGCTCTGGAGACTAGACATAATGCACTTAATAACAAATTATGTTTAAACTATATTATTACCGTAAAACCTCGGCTATAAGCCGAATTTTATTTGGTGTTTTTATTTGCTATAAGCCGAATTTTAAGCCCCAAACTCCCATTCGGCTTATAGGCGAGGTATTAATAATGTAGAAACATAGTGAAAACAAATTTCAAGCACTTTTGTTATAAGCCGAATTTTTACTCCCAAACTCACATTCGGCTTATAGCCAAGGTCGGCTTATAGCCAAGGTTTTACGGTAGTAGTTAAGTAATTGGTTGACCACCACAAATTGGCTATACATGTATCATACCTAAGAAATCGGCCCCAAAGAGGGGCGTTGACATAATAGAGAATGTGCGCTAATAACGTTTCACACTCAGAAAAGTATTATTGGCTTACCAATTAATATGTAAATGAGTGCACTGATAGCAAAGCGGAAGAACTTGTTTGGTTGGCTGTAGAATTGGTCTGAAGCACCGTTGAGATCGCTGCGTGGGTCGGCTGATGCCATGTTCTCAAAACCAACAACATTCAAGAAGAAGACTACAGCAAAAAGCTGAAACATCTCGTTAATTTTACGCGTTGTCTGGATTTCATTCCACTCATTCGCAACAAAGTATGTTCTCCAGATGGAGACGGGTGCCTCTGAACCTACAAAAAAAAAGAGGAAAGGGTAGGCTTGCATGATAAAGTAAAAATATGAAAAAATATATAAATTATTTTTTCTACTTCCTTTTAGTTTTGATCATTCAATCGGCTCAACAGTGTAAATTATATCAATAGTGAGATGAACTATCTTGTCATCAAAGTACCTTTTCCATCATTGGTCTTGCCCTTTGGTCGCTCCCAGTCCACAAAGAAGATGTCGACTGTGACCTGGCTCACTATGAGCGCGATGAGCTGCACAAACTTTAGCACGAAGCCCGTTATGATGTACGCGATGAGCGTGCCTTCCTGCTGGGCCGTGGGCAGCAGGAGATACACCGACGTCTGCCGCTGTAAATGGACAACCACACTGGTTTTATTGGCGATTTTAATGTAAAAATATCAATTTTGATTGCACAATTTACCACGTATTTTGTTTAGAAATTTCTTTAGGTTAACATTGGCATATATCTTCACCTGATATGGCACTACACTACGACTTATAGGTTACACTCTGACGTACACCCTACACTGTGACGTACACCAGACACTTTCACATACACCCTACACTATGACGTACACCCTACACTGTGACGTACACCCTACACTCTGACGTACACCCTACACTCTGACGTACACCTTACACTGTGACGTACCTTGTAGAAGACCAACCACCAGAGGGAGGATCCAAAAGCCACCACAAAGCACACGTTGGCAATATTACAGATGCCGTAGTAGATAAACTTGACGATGGTCATGAAGTCCATGTTGATGCGGGCGGACCGCTTGGACCAGCCCCAGGTCTGCATGAACGAGTAGACCACGGCCAGGGCGCTCAGCACACCCATGGCTATAGACAGGTCCTGGTTGTACTTATCCAGGTTCATCGAGTAGGACGTGGAGAAGGACACCTGCAAAAGGCACCAGCTCGTCAGCCCAACTTAATCGATTTTTGTATTTATAAAGTATTTTATCCATGAAATCATTTTCAAAAATACAGTAGAGGTATTCAAGCAATGAGGAGATGAATAATGGTATCGATAATGGCGTTCAGTCTATTCTTTTTTTTACCACCTACCGGTTACACTTTGGCCGCATACAGACCTGAACTGGTGAAATTGCAAAAACACGTCAGTTTGTGAAATATCATGTTAACAATGTTCAATTTTGCAAATATTTTTACTTAACCAATGTAAGTACTCACAGTTACTTTGGGGTTGGCTTCAAAGTCTGCCTCCTGGGCTATTCCGTAGCGTATCTTGAGGTAAGGCGGGTAGATTTTGCCATCGTTGCTGTTCTCCTGTAGTGCAATATGTAGGGACATGGACTGGGCAAACCGGACAACTTTTGCCCTTGAAAGCAGATTTTCTGTTGGCGGGTTGTTGGGGTTAGCTCCGGCATCAACTGGATCGATAAGAGTAGTTTTGTTAGGTGATGAGGGAGTGTTGCTTTTTTTCTAAAACAATTACACTGTAGTGGATTTTCCTGAACTTGCACGGTCACATTTTCAAAACCAAATTGGATCTATACCGATAGTAGGTTGCGCCAAGCCCTAACTTATGATATCAAACAAGTTATTATAGTTGTAGCATTGAAGCATTTATGGTTGATTGAATACATCGCATTTCTAAAATCATCATCTACAAAGTGAGAACAGTTTATAGTTGCAATAACAAAAGTCATAGATACTTTTTTTAAACCACTTTTTAACACCTAAAGACTGTAATACTCACGATTTGTTATTCTTGTGCGCCCACTGACGTTGTCCACCAGGAAGAATCGTCGCACGAGTTGCCATTCCAGTCGGTTCTCATTATCTTAAATAAGATATGTAACAAAGATGTATACAGAGCCATGTCTTTTCTCGGTCCACACAAAGTTAAAATGTGATCTTCTGTAAGCAATTTCTCTCCTAAGAGAAATCTCAGGTTCAAATGTCTTCCATCTCACAGACCCAAAAAAAAAATTCTCTACCATTTCTAGATACTTTCAAATAATTTCAAGAGTGTCGGAGTCAGAACTTACCCACTCTGTGATAATTTATAAAGGCTAGAAAGATTTTGTTATGACAAATCTTATTTCTCTAAACCACCATCGACTGCCCTGACTCTTTCCTGACCCATGGGAGCCATCTGGTATTCCTTGTGTTTTTCAAAGTACACAGTAGTGGATTAACTTACTTTCGTTAACTTTCCTTTCGTTCGCATCCTCATAGTTTTCAATGAGAATAGGTACTGCATAAAGTTGTTTGTTTCCAGTACCACTGTCGAATTCCACAACTGGTTTTAGTTAAGAAGCGTCGGTATTTGTAAAGATAACTACCAGTACACCAAATGTTTTACATGCAATGAATGTGGTGAATTCTATATGTATTTAGCTAAAAGCAGACACCTTAGATCCGAAAACACAATTGAAAGGCTACATAAAAAAAGGAAAGGCCCAAATGCACCTTTACAGTAAATGTATGACCGATCTCTTGGTGGCTTGAGGAATTTTTGTATGATATCTTTCTTAACACACCAAGATTATAGCACAAGGATACACATGTCGTAGAACACAAGTGGGTATTTTTCCTCATCCCAGAAGTCTCGAATACTGAGTTGACACTGGAATGAAACGATAAAGTGAACATTAAGCAAGAGACAGAAATAGATTCAGATTTGACGCTTGTTTTTACATGACGTCGCCTATTACATGACATGGGAATTGAGTAGTCTTCGTCTACCTTGAGTAGTCTTAGTCTACCTTGATATAGAACTAGATTCTATGCCTTAGTAAGTCTAAGTGTGAGTGCTTGTGCATCTCATATGTTCTATCCATCAATGTTATTTCACAGGCTTTATTTTTTTCACATGTTTGTGACTAGATTGCCTTGATATATAGGCCTACAGTAAATATATACTTACACTTTGTGAATAGGAGGTACCAAAGTGGTAAGCAGCGTCCATGACGTTCTCCGAGGCCTTGCAGAGTTGTAGCAGCCCGTTTGTGACGTCTTTAATACCAAGGTACGTCCCATTCAGTGTGTAGGCGGCAACCTGCAGTACAAAGTACGTCATGTCATACTAGCGTTAATCTTGCTCAGGGCCTACAGCCGAAGATAGAGAGGGATGTTTTCCTACATTTTCAACTTAAATGAGGCTATTGTATTGAACATTTCCATTTTGTGCAAATTAGTGACAGAATATATGTAATATGCTGGGGAAAGTTACATCTTGGTTCATCGTAGTTTTCTTAACATATTGATTCATAAATAGGAGTAAGCTCAGGTTGGTCAGAGACATGAGGACAATTCCGTAACAAATCATATTGATCAAGTCGATAGTAGTATTATCAAATGCGAAATGGTTTTATTAATTTATATTTATAGGTTTCGACGATATGATCGTGCAACTGGGAGGAATGATCACACTTTAGGGAGAACAGGACAACATCACCCACCTTCAAGTTGATCCTGGATTCGGGGAAGGTGTACTGTGTAGAGAGCCGTGTGTCCCTGAGTACCTGGTCCCCTGTGTCCTCCAGGTAGTATAACCACGGCATGCCTTCAGGCCTGCATCAAGCATTAACACACCACTCTCAGTACCGTCAACATTGGGTATAGCATACAGGAAAATAGCAACACAAATATGATCAAACTTGACTCAAATTTATTCCATGTAAAATTTTCTATCGGAGGCTATTATAGCTTTCCATATAAATTCCGTGTGTTATTTTAGACCTTTTCTCTTTAGGCTTATATAAATTGTAAAAAAAAGGAGTATGATTTATGAAGAATACCGTGATGCGGTATCATTTTATCAACCAAAGAATCTGCTTTATGTATGTGGTAGTCAATTTGTATAACTACCCCGGTATATACCAGACACATAATATTCTTTTCTGGAGATGTATTTGACTAAACTGGTATGGAAATGACTACGTTTTGGAATGGTAAATTACCATTAATATGAACGGTACAAGGGATAAGATTTTGTGGATGTATGAAATGTTCAGAGCATAGTCTAAGAGAGTGAGTAAGCTTTGAGATTAAAACATGCAGATACTGAAAGAAATGAGGTCTTTGTACTTTCAAACTTCTCTGACTTATATCATTGAAGAAAATAAAAATTGATTTGAGGTGTGTGAAGTTTTCTTGGAATGAGTGCTAAAATGTAAAGATTTGTATCTAGGTGTTTTCTGTGTGATTTGTAGTTGTTCAGATCAAAACAAAAATCTCAAAATACAGCATATATATTTGTGTCATTAATGAAGCAAAAGCATTTCAACCTTCACCCAAAATGTATTCCTAGTTTACATAGACTATGGGAAGTATGAAAATAACAGAGAAATGGTATTTTCGAGTAAAAGTCTCGTGTAAATGGTCTCGTCTCTGTTTAGCGACAGGTTTTTGTTATTAGGATCATGATAAAGCAGTGAACGATCAACTCCAAAACATTAATAAAAGTAACGTCTAGAAGTCGGAACACAGAAAAATGCACCCAATTAATATTACCAGTCTGGATTATTACGAGGCCTAAGTGTATGGTTTGGGGAGGAAAACGTAACCTACGTTAGTGTGGAAAACATTTAGTTAATAGGTAAAGAGGATACATGGATACAATGGTTATGATAAAGTTACATGATCTGTTAATTGAATATACATGTATATAGCCTTATTATATTAAAGTAACTTTGGATAGATATGTACATTCGTTGAAATGTTTAGACGAACATATACAGAACATCAAAGAAATTGGTCATGAAATGTATCTACATCAAAGGACACATATAATATCTAGAATACTTAATATTGACTTTAAAACTACACATGCACAGGGAAACGGAATTAAAAACAAAGAACGTTTATAACAAATAACTTGTGAATTTTCTTAAAATTTCAAGAATGCCAAATCAGTAATATTCAAATATTCTGGATGGTAGACATTACCCATATTTAGAATAGACCACATCGAGGTAGATTACACAGGGAGTAGGCTCGTATTTTGGATCATAATTGTTTATGAAATAGAACCCTCTGTACAGTGTCAATGTGCACAGGTTCCCAAGAACTTGACAAGCCGTCACGTTAATGTATGGTTTCTGTGAAGGAATAATGGGTTTGCATATTTCAGTTTGAAAACTCATTTGAAAAACCATTTTGTAGATCGTCAGCGAATTCAAATAAGTCACTCTGTACATAGTTATTATGCACACATGTACCTACAATACCAGGACAAATGGCAAGAGTGTTAGTACATTGGCTTAAGTATGCTTAAAGTGCTAACCACACCCACCAGAACCTAAACTAAATTTACACAGGAGGTAAAGTAAGGGTTCTTAGTATTTTTTCTAGTTTCTAGAGTCCACACAAAGATATATGTCAAAGAGGTTAATATAGAATCAGCTATGACTAAAGCACACTAAAGGCAGCTCCGCCTCACCTATCGAGGGACAACACGCGGCCACCCGATAAGCCGCCCCCATCCTTTACATCCCAATACAGCGCACACGAATCGGGCGCATACGTGCCAACCTGCCTACGGTTATACAGGTTCAGCACACACATATTGCCCAGCGTTTGGCAGGCACTCGTGTTCGCGTATTTTACCTAAAAGCAAGCAAAGCAAGGGGGGCATGTGCATGAGGTAGGGTTGTGACGGGAACAAAGCAAGCTAGGACAATGCCACTGGGCTGCAATATTGTGCTAACAAGCATTCTTGATCGGGAAATAAGATTAGAACATCATTGGAGTCTTAGAATCTGAACCGTATCCCCTCCGCACTAATAATTGCATTACATGCATAACCATTCATGCTTACACATATATTTACTACCCAGAAAATGCCACCTGTATATATGATATCCAACAAGTCAAATATCTATGACTATATTCCACTAGAACAGCATAAATTGCTCAATTATTTTGTTGATTTGTTATAGTAAAAGATATATGATGAATTGATGGCAAGGTAGTGAGTGTGAATTCTGTCCGTCATGAGTTCATGTTGGGCAGATGAAAAGTTGTGAAAATTCCAAAATGAGAGTGAAAATTCCAAAACGTGAGTTGCCCCAGTCGGCGACATGCACATATTGCGTACCTATCACTTAGTCTTGATACCGGTACTGTACAATTCGCGCCAACACTGTTACATGTACAATGAAAGGTCAATTTGTTCAGAATTTGTTCAGAAGTTGTACAATGTTTTTAACAGTTGAGAAAACATTATAGGCTCTAAATGCATAATGTTTATATATTTTACATGAGACAGTGTAATTCATTCATCAGTAGAGTTGTATGTACATTTAATATGCAATCAGCAATATGGCTATATGAGTGAAATAAAAGCTGATTACTTTTCATCATCAAATGCATTGTTTCACACAAAAGTGGAGTTTATAATCATCAGTGTAAATATTTCTCAAAACAATTCAGGCAAGCGATCTAAAGCGTCCATCTCAAAAAGTGACAGCATACTTCATTTGAGTTGTTGGTGATTGAGAGTCAAATCAGTCTGAAATATCATAAATGTCATATCTATTGACCTATGCGTGAAATCTAATTGGCTCAACTAGATACCTTTCGGTATATAATTTCTTTTCATTCACATTCTATGAACCAGCAAATAAATCATATTGTGACTTACTGCATTAAATTAATTCCCCTTTTTCTTTTTAAGATAAAAATAGATACATTCAGTGGGTTGTGCAGTGTACATATGCTGGGTATGAGTGGCGACGGGTGTGGGTTGTGCATTACCATGACAATGCGGTAAGCATGACAACAGAAGGATTGAAGCACAATCAGTTAACTAAGCACTATCGCTGAAGCAAGCATGTGGCTGCATAGCGGCATGCCCACCCACCATTCATTCAGGTCTCGCCCCTCCGCCCCGGTCAGGTCCAGGTAGGACGTGCAGGCTGAGCTGACCGGACGCCGTGAATACATGATCATGGTACACATATTGGCCAGTGTCTGACATGCGGTCAAGTTAGCGTACTTGGGCTGGTCGGGTAAGATACACACACAATACAAAAGATGGTAGATCCGAAGTAGCAAGATCATTTCTTGCATGTCAAAGCAGCATGTTTATATTCCCGTCTACATTTTTGATTGAGATATGAGAGTGTTTGGGATACAGGTTTTTGTGTTCTTGACAGTGTAAAAGTATTGTTTTTATTTTTTTGTTATGTACCTCATAATGGATATTGATATCAAAATTACGGACTTCCA